>CM070774.1:40887061-41264561 GCA_036346955.1 Dipus sagitta | reverse complement strand
ATATTCTTTGTTCTCAATCATCAACTTTCAGATTGATTGCACCTATAGCTGTTTGAGGGGAAATATTCCTCTAATGTAAATTTTACTAAGGACATACCAGAAATGCCATCTTGTGGGAGCTAGTAGCCTGACTTATTACCTTATATAATTTGTATGTTACAAGGAAGGCTTGGGAGAAAAGAGAGAGAGAGAAAGAGAGAGAGGGAAGACAAAAAGAGAGATAAAGGGGAGAGAGAGGGAAAGAGAATGCGAGGTGGGCCAGCAAAGTTCATGACATGAATGGATGGAATTCAGAGTCATGCTGCCCCAGGGAATTCATTGAATAGTGTATTTAATACAAAAGTAACTTTGACTCACCAGTTCACATGCAGCTTAATTGATAATAGGATCATCTCATGGATTATAATTTGGGTTTTAATTCACCATGGTTGATACCTTGATGTCATTAACAATTTCACTGTAGAATTTGTTTCTTGTAAGAGTATTATATGGAGGACACCCATTCTTCCCTTTCTCTACCTTGATGGGTCCTGAACACTAGCATGGGTAGTGAGTTTTATAGCATATCATTGGGTGCCCCTTATCTATCAAAGTGCTGAATGTGTACTGACATAAAGATTGTGATTCTACAGGATTTCCCATATGATGTGGTAAAGACAGAAGCCCATACAAAGGGGAGATTGGCTGCCCAGGTAACTAGACTGCATTCCCAACACCTCCTCCTGTCTGCACAAGTTAGGAAGCTAGTTATTTAGCAGTTTCTGATACAAGTTTTACATTCTTAAAACTGTGGGTTAAAATGACATACTTATTTTTTAAGTAAAA
Organism: Dipus sagitta; assembly: GCA_036346955.1. NCBI lineage: Eukaryota > Metazoa > Chordata > Mammalia > Rodentia > Dipodidae > Dipus > Dipus sagitta. The sequence goes on along the minus strand of CM070774.1, from coordinate 41,263,736 downwards.
TGATAAGTATAGAGTGACCCCTGTATTAGTCAGAGTTCTCTAGAGGAACAGAACTGCTAGAATGAATTATTTTAAAAGGGTATTTATTGGATCAGCTTACAGTAGTCCAATAGCAGTTGCAGGCCCGAGAATCACCAAACCTGGTAGCTGCTCAGTCCACGTGGCCAGATGCCTCAGCAGTCCCGACCCGGCACTGCAGATGGTGCCAGAAAGCCTGGAGGCTTCCTGAGGAGCCTCTGGGTTTCAATCCACGGAGGTCTTCAGTTGATGCTGGTCTTTAGTCTGCACTGGTCCTCAATCCACGCTGGAAGGTAGCGAGCAGCTCCGGCAGCCAAGTGGAAGGAAGGAAGGAAGGAAGGAAGGAAGGAAGGAAGGAAGGAAGGAAGGAAGGGACTCTTTTTACCCAGAGCTTCCTTGTATCAAGTCCCCCTCTGGGCGGGGCCGCCCATTCTGGGGGAAGGGCTCACCCTGGGGGAAAGACTTCCTCCTTTAGTTGATCCTTCCTAGAAGCAACCTATGGATTACTAAACAGATCAAGTTGACAACACCTTAACTATCAAAACCCCTAAGTGTGAAATGGCTCTTACCCATTCAGGAAACCTTTGATAGGACAAGTCATATAAAACTGGCTTCTATGTCCTAGGTATTTTCTGCTAAATGTGACTTTGTCTGAATTTAACAGTTGTTCTGTGCTTTTTCCCCCAAATGTGTATGTATGCTTGCTCATGTGTGTGTAGATGTATGTCTGTCTGTCTGTCTGTCTGTCTGTCTGTCTGACTGACTGTGTCTCTATTTCTCTCTCTTTCTGTGTGTGTAGGCCAAAGGACAACCTCAAGTGTTATCCTCTGGAACACTGTCCACCATTTTGTTTTGAGACAGGGCCTTTCATTGGCCTGGAACTCACCACTGAGGCAGACTGGTTGTCCAGTGAGCCCCAGGGATCTTCCTGTCTCTCCTCTTTTCTTCCAGGACTATAGGTAGAGATTATTGTGCTCAGCATTTTTATGGGTACTGAGGTTCTGAAATCAGGTCTTCGTATTTGTAAGGGAAGTATTTATCAAATGAGCTATTGCCTTAGCTCTTGGTTTTATCTTTGAATACACTGAGGAGTCCTCATAATGGGATAGTAAGAAAGTGTAAAAGGTCTTTGGCTTTAAATGAAAATTAGTGACAATAATAACATTAAGAAAATATGTTGAATGCCTAAAAATATCCACTCTTATACAGTCATGTTTGTCCTCCTTTAGGATACAATAAGGTACAGGGATTAAAAGCAATTATGCAGCTTCTTAAAGTAATCCTGGGGGCTGGAGAAATGGTTTGGTAGTTAAGGTGCTGGCCTGTGAAGCCTAAGGACCCAAGTTCAATTCCCCAGTACCCATGCAAGCCAGATATACAAGGTGGCATCTGAAGAGTATTTGCAGTGGCTTAGGCCCTGGTTTGCCCATTCTCTGTCTTTATCTACCTCTTTCTCTCTCTCTTCTGCCCTCTCTCTTAAATAAATAAATAAATAAATAAATAAATAAATTAATTAATTAAATATAAGAAATTGAAAGAAAGTAATCCTATAGAAGCAATAAGAGGGACACTTAGCTGAACAACATTTACTCTCAAGTCTTAGTTCTCACACTTGAAAGTGGGGATGAAAACACCTCTGCGGAGCTGCAAATGAACAATGGGGATGCTTAGCATGTGCTCACTGCTTTTCTCAGTGCATTGCCATAACCAGTCTTCACCACTTACTTCTATGTGCTGAAGAGTGAGTGGTCAGAGAAAGGAAAAAGAAATAGAAAAAATCAACTCAGACATTGGATACCTTCTAATTGATCTGAATTTGGTATGGCTCCTTGTTAAAGAAAATAGAAACCATTGCCACAAAAAACTGATGCTCACTGTAGATAGTGATTATTAAAGCAGAGATTCTGTGGATTTGCAATAGATGAGAAAAGTCAGGAGCCTTCAAGAATATCTAGTTCTTTGGGGTCAGTTTACAGAGAAGGAGAAAAGTAGAGTTTTAGTCTGATCACAGTCCCTTAAGGGTAGAAAATGAAAAACATCAGATCATGAAATGCTGTGAACATGTCTCTACTCGAAGTGCAATATGCATTTAGGACCTGAAGCATAAGTAAACTGTTTTAAATCCTAGAAGTGACTTAGAACTGTTACATTTTTAGTTTCAGTCTATTTTTGTCACGGCTATGGTTGACGTGATATGCTCCTTGGTTAAAAATGTAAAAGTCTAGTCACTGCACTCTTGCTCTGCAAAAACATAATCTACTTTAAGACACTCTATTGCATGACAGTTTCCAGAACTCACTTATAAGCAAAAGTAGGGACAGTTTGTATCATCAGAGTCTTATGAATGTTGCCATCTTTCTTGCCATCTGAGTGTACTGATATGCCCATTTATAGGTCTGATGCTCTATGACAGTGGCCCATACAGAACAATATATAGGAAATTCAACATGACTGAGACAATGTTAGCTCTTATTTTATCAGGCTATACATCAAGGTCCTGACATCACAGCTTGATGCTCATTTTGTTCCTCTGTCAGAGCTCCTCAAGGTAAGGGCTGCCATTTCCTTCAAAGCGAATGATATCCACAGAAGAGGCATACAGAAATGGAAGAAAAATGGAAATCAAACTCATTATTTTAAAGATGGTTGATGGTTAAAATTAAAAAAAGTTGGCAATGCGTGTTTTCTTTTAGACCACCCACTTGGAATATTTTCTTGTCAAAGCTGGTCTATTATCTGAAACCCATGTGAAGGAGATCCAATATATTTTCCATCTGATGAAGTTGTGTAGAAGTTGGACTAAACTGAATTACACTGGTTACTATCCCCCATAATTTCCAACAAACTCTTAAAATACATTTACCTATTATACCACTTCATTTTCTATAGATACTAACTGCAGGAGGAAAAAAAAAAAAAGGATACAGGAACTCAAAAAAGCAAGCCAGTCACTTGTTTTTACACAGAAACCAGCATACTGACATTTTAATGATGCTGGGATAGAGCCATAGTGTGAAATTTTATATTCAGAACATTTCCACAGGGAGTGGGAAGAAGCAAGCACCCAATAGTACATATTGAATGGGGGTGTGTACAAGACAGGTACTACACAGCATCTAACTCCTCAGGTCACCTTTCCTCCTTAAAAAATAAAGGAGGCTTTTACAGTTTTGGATGCCTCTTTTATGGAGACCTCTTTGGATCTGATTAATTAGTAATTGGGGTGAGAGCTATGCACTTCAGTGACTCTTGCTGCCTTGATTGTAAATCGCAATCTGGTGCTAAATCTCAGCAGGTCACATTGCTGTTTTTGCTGTACCCCTGTGACACAACTGATTGAAGCTGTGTAAACAGTATCATTATGAAAATATTTTTGTTATAGGCATGAGGAATTAACACATTTTTATTTTGGATGGAAATTAAAATTATTTGTGGGAGCTTGGTATGTTTTCATCAATTGTCAGTCATCTCAACAGAGCATGTAGTGAAGTAACTATTTTAATTTTCACAAAGGGGCACAAAAAAAAAAAACACAAGCTCTCCAACAGAGCTTTTAAAACTGAGAATTACAATAATTATATTATTCATAATACAGATAGCTACATTACAGGCAAGTATTATATCACTTAATAGTTCAACAAATAAACAGCAATATGGGAATTCATCCACATCTTCCCTTTACAGTGAGATGCCTTTGGACGAGTAGACACATTTTATTAGATGCTAGTGTGTGCGGGTAGGTGTGTGCACACACAATGCACTTTTTATGTTTTATCTCTCCTAACTTAATATTATCAGAACATTACCAATAAGTTTCTCTGGACAAGAGAAATAGGTGCTAATGGGCATCTTGTTATAGGAATGATGGCCCAGGGGCCCCAGGGTCCAGGCATCTTCTTAGTGCAGGGACGGCCATGGGCCCTAAGGTTGTCTTGAGCAGTTGGTATAACTTGTTTATGCTTGATTCTGAAAAAAGTGCGTTTGAGTTTGAGTCTTGCACTTTACCTACTGCTCTGCCAACTGACACCTTTGGAAACATTTTTTAGATATTCATAAAGTTAAAGGAATGTATGATTTTCCAGGACTATAAATTACATAAATCATAGCATTTCTATTTTTTTGTCTCAATGACTACTAACAAATTCTAAGTGGGCATACAAGCTGTGCTTGGTAACCCCTAATGACGTCCTCTTCATGCACTTGCAGAGGCTGGTGAGTCAACCCAGGCAGAGGCTTCTCCTCTTTGCTTCTTCCTCACCAAATACTTATTGGAAATGCTGAAGCAGATGGTCATAAAATGTGCCTACTAAGGTACTGGAAGTTGAGTGACTGTAATATTTGTTAATAACTTGCTATTTTTATTATGCCTCATTTGATGCTGTCCTAACTTGAAATTCTGAGGTTCAATTAATTAGACAGTGTTGAAGTCAGGTTAACATTGCTGGCAGAAATCACCTGACCAAGAATAGCTTGTGGGAAAAAGGTTTATTTTGGCTTACAAACTTGAGGGGAAGCTCCATGATAGCAGGGGAAAATAATGGCATGAGCAGAAGGTGATCATCACTGCCTGGCCAACATCAAACAGACAACAGTGACAGGTAAGTGTGCCAAATACTGGCAAGGAGAAACTGGCTATACTTACTACTCATAAGCCCGCCCCTAGCAATACACTGCCTCCAGGAGGCTTCAATTCCCCAATCTCCACCAGCTGGGAACCTAACATTCAGAACACCTAAGCACCTGAATCAAACCACCACGACAGATAATTTTAAGAATGCTTCTTTTATATCAGAGATTATAGTTATCTCTCATAGAACCAAAGAGAAAAGATGTTTTAAAGAATCTAAAAAGAGGGAAGGGAGAGAAAAGAATATAGTACTACTATTACTATTTATAAGCATTATAAAGCATAAAGCCAAGAGGTAGAAAGAAGAATCTCAGGAAAAAAATAAGTGTAAAATTGAATTTTCAAAAAGAAATGAAGATGAATAACATGCATGGATAGTTTATTACTTAATCTAAACAAATTCAAAGTGATTACATTTTCTTGTCAAGCATTTTTTTATAGTGTAACACTACCATGAATGCAATATAACTGAAAGGATGTCAATGAAATTTAACTCATTAAATTCTTCTACAGGGAACATTTTATAAAGTGTGAAAATAGCTTTTGAGAAGCAAGATAATTTCTGGTGGTCTATTAGTAAAATAAAAAATAATTTTGTTTTAGAAACTGCCACCCTTTCCTAGAATATATATATATATATATATATATATATATATATATATATATGATGGTATCTTTTAGAATATAATATACCAAAAGATCAGAACAAACACACATATGCATTCACATGCACATACTCTTGCACTTGTGTATTCACACATATGCACATACATGCATGTAACCATATATGCATACATGGAGGGAGCTATTAGCAAGGCTCTATACATTTGTTTCTTTCCTTCTCTAGATAAACAGGTCAGATTGCATAGAATAAGAAAAAGTTGTTCATCATATTTCTATATAAATGTTACTTTGTATTATAAAAGTAGTACATGCTTACACAAATATTAGGAAAAAGTAGTAATATATAAATAGTTAATCATGACTACAATTTGACTATTAATACTATGAACTGTCTGTGGACATATTCTATATGTCAAGTAAGTTGATCTACATTTTCCAAAGACCTTCAGGCAGAACTGTGCAGAACTCTTTAGTAATTAATCTTTTATAGATAGGTAAACTTCTCTTTGATCTTTTTATATACTTTATGCTTCATAGTTTGACAAAAGACATTGTAAATAGGTTGAGAAATGCTATTACAGTGGAAGTTTATTAAGACCTTGCAATGTGAAATCTAAAAGGTGCTTCACACTTACAAATGATAGAGTTATAATACAGCAAAAATTAGTGACAAAACTGTTATAATCAGAAGTTGAATGTAGAAAGGCGTTTGATGTAGAGCAAACAGAAAGGCCCCCTCTTGTTTATGTCTTCTTTATGCTTTTGCTCTTCTAATTGTTCAAATCATTTTCACACCTAGACCCGTAAAGATTCAGTAGGCAACTCTCAGACACATAGATAGGTCAACATCTTTTAAAATCAATTACATACTTGTATTGGTGGAAACTTATGGGCATATGAATATTTACTTATGACAAAATTAGAAGTGCTGGACAGATTAGTGGTTCAGGGTTAAAGACAGGGAAAGGAGAGTAAGTGGGAACAGAGTGGGTATCCATGAAGGATACTCTGGGGAATCCAAGGCTCTGTATCTTAACTCTGTATGTGTTGTATATCCTAATTGCAACATTAAACTATAATTTTCCAAGACACTGATGGTTGTTATAAAGTAAGGAGTATATAGGTTCTCCATGTTAGGTTTTACAAGTGCATGTAAATCTAGAATAATCTCAAAGTACAAAGTTTAATGAAAATACAGTTAATTTTTGTAGAAAACCCTGGAAATACAACTATATACATATCTGCATACATATGTATAGATGAGTAAATTCTTGTACAAGTATACATTTTAATTTCAGCTATTTTTGTTCATGTAGAGATTTTTATGTGGAAATATATGTGTGTGTGTGTATGTGTTTACGTGTGTATGTGTGGTTTGATTTGGAATTTCATTTAAATTGTAGAATTATTTATGTATCTTTTTCTTCAAAACAGAAATAGGATTAGTTTCCGAAAACATGGTAGAGTGTAATGGCAAAGCCTTGCCAGCGGTAGCCTACAAGAGTCGTCCTCTGACACTTAAAAACAGTGTGAATTTGGTCAAATAAATCACTCCAGGCTTCAATTTGTTCTTGTATTAAAATTATTAGCAGTAGGTGTCTATGGCATTATAAGGATTAAAAAGTCATAAAAATTTACAATAATACCAAGCCGGTAGTAAGAATATGTGATAATAATGTCTTAGGCATGTCCACTTCTATAAAACACACGGCAATCTTCATAGGCATTAGTAATCTCACTCAAGATGGCCAGCAGTAGTTCACTGTCATGCATGAGGCCACACAGAGTATATAATGCTTGGAATGATTCTCCTCTAATCATTCTATATATTTACTAGATACCAATATTTTATTTTATTATGATAAAATGATGTTTTATTGTAAATGCAAGCATCTGATTATTCTGTTCCAAGACTAGTCATTTAAAAATGATACTAGAAATTGTTTTTTTAAAAAGATTTTTCTCCTTGACCTTTCCAGGCTGGTAAGGACATTTTACTTTAGTATTTTGATCATTCAGTTCTTTTTTTTTTATCCTGGATAAACTGTTTATAAAGCTAAAAGATGAAGCCAACCCAAATCTCAATCGTAAAACTTCAGAAAAGGTGAGCTTTTAGTTTTAGTCCAGTAAAATATGAAGATTCGGTAAAATCTTATTTTATGTAAAATGCTTGCCTTCATTTGAAGTGACCAGGTATTCAGAATTGTAGCTGGTTCTGGTTTTAGCTAGTCTCTGAAGGAAATGTTAAAATTAATGTTTTGAATGAAATTATTATTATTATTATTATTATTAATTATTATTATTATTATTTTTTTTGGAGGTCGGGTCTCACTCAAGTCCAGGCTGCCCTGGAACTCACGACGTAGTCTCAGGCTGGCCTTGAGCTCACATTGATCTTCATACCTTGGCCTCTCAAGTGCAGGGGTTAAATGTATGTGCCGCCACACACTGAATTAGTTTTTGATAGCTTTGCTATAACTACTAAAATAGGAATCGCCTAGAAATGACTGCCCATTTGTTCAACTCAATATCATGTGAAGTAGAAACAAAAATTGTTTTTGCCTATGTTGGTGTGGGATCTTTGTCTTTAAGTATGAATGAGTGTGATAAATCATTCTCAAATTGGAATCTTGAAATCAGTCCTCAAGTGTTAAATAGCAGAGCACGGCTATTAAAAAGCTGAACTCCTTGAGGCTGGACTTCTTCAGTTCAAATTATAAAGATGTGTGACCTTGTTCCACAGCCACATGGTCCATGTGCCACTTGCCTGAGAATACAGGAACGGTGGATGGAATAGAATGTTCATTGTGCCAGTGATGTACCCTCCTTGCATTTTACTATCAGGTCCAAACCAGAGTATCTTCTCTTAAGTCAGGAAATCATTAGGAAAATTCTGCACCTGTTTTAGAAACTTATAGTTTCCTCAACAATATACTCTTCAAAATATATCACCAAGAGCTATATATAAGTCATAAAATGCTATGGTTTACCTATCTGAGTCTTAGTCCTATGAGGCTGAAATGTAACTCGGAATGGTAGGTTTTAGGGTCATTCATTAAAAGGCATTCATTCGGAGCCAAGTATATATGTCATAATCAGCCTCAAGGTTAAGTTAGGACTATCTGTTAAGTAGGCAACCAAATGTGTTTACTACCCTGGCTTCAGGAAATAGTAAAAGAAAGAATATGGGTCAGTTAGGCAAGAGATCCATGAAGTAAAACAGAGGTAGAACATTTTCAGTCACATATTGACTATGGAGCAGTACCGATATTTAAGACAACACAGACAAGTAAGACCACAAACAAAACGAGGCAGGATAGAAGAAGACAGGTTGAGGGAGCCAAGGTAGAATAGATCTGAGTAAGACAAGACTCCACAGAGAATGAGAACGGATAACCTTGGAGATATATAGAAGAGACAGTGGAGAGAACACATGATGTTCACACTACGTTTGGACACTTTGGTGATTTCACCACTTTGTTTTGCCCTGCCAACTTGGCCAGAGATAAACTGTTAAGACTTTGAGATTCCCAATAAGCCTGCTCTTTTAGCTTATACAGAGTATCAAAAAGTAGAAAGCTTCAATACATTCAAGCATTAGATCTATTGTTTGACCACAATAATATAAAACTGAAAATTAGTAATAGGTGTATAAAATTCTCCAACTTGGTATGAACTATATAAGCACATATTAAATGTCAATGTATATATGCATAGATAAATATATACCAATAGACATGTGTGTTTGGTTATTGTTGAGTGAAAATTAAATCAGAACTTGCATTATAGATCACTTAGAAAATAAAGAAATACTGTAAAATACAGTATTTGAAAGGAGATGGGATTTAGCCAAACACTACAAGGAAGGTCTTCATCTAAGGAGTTTGATTATGAAGAATGAAACCAAAGATAAGCAAATCAAGTGAACTGAATCTTCTTAGAGCAGCTGGAAAAAAAAAAAACCCAGCAAACAATAACAACAAAAAAGCTAGAAAATAAAAACCATGAATCTTCCCAACTCAATTTGAAAGGCTACATAATTACAAATAATAAACTTGATTTTAAGAACACAGTAAATTTTGGTATTCATCTAACTGTATCAAGCATATAGATGGCCAAATATTATAAAAATATAGAGTAAAATCTGAATATGTTAGTAACCATAGAAAATGATAAAAGTTTATAAATAAACCACTCTTCATGAAGCATTATATGTTCAGAGTTTCTACAGAACGTCTTTAGAAAATAACTTTGGAAAACAAAAACATCCATAATGTCTTTAGAAAATAACTTTGGAAAACAAAAACATCCATAAACTTTGTAACAGCTTTTCTAGGATAAAAAGGAAAAAGAAACCTTTACTATTGAAAGCCTAGATATCTTGATATCAGAAATTCTATTTGCTGAAAAATAAAATAAGAATCATTGGCAAATGTTCAGAGTTAGAACTTGGCCATTAATCAAAGACAGTTCACACGTGCAGGACAAGATGAAGGCAGTGGAGCCGGTTTATCACCTTAGTTGCAGCCATGTGTTTGATAATATTGAAAAACATCTGTGTTCCAGTTAAATTATTCCACCATCCACTAGGATTATGAAGAGAATGAACATAATGTAGTTGTAATAGTCAGCTTCTAATAATACAATACATTAGAAGTATCAAGTGTACGCAGGGACTTCAAGGGCAAGACAAAGGACTCCAAACCAAATTCTGTGTCATCCGATAAACCTAAAATCCCATTGCCACCCTCTGTTCTAATGAGTGGCGTTTGAAAAGTGTATGACAACAGATACTAAGTGTGTTTCAGTGATGAAGAGGTACCAGAGATTTTCAAAAAGCACAGAAATAATTCAAAGCATGACTTTTACTCATCTAAAATTTTTTAACAACTATGTCAAATCTTCCTAAATTTATCCACAAATTAATTTAACCCTCATCAAAACTGGAAATGCATTTGCTAGTCTGGAATATATCTAGTGAAGACAATTCTGTAAGTAAACATTAATTGAAAGGAATCAAGCCTGTTGCAGTTACGCAGTTAATGAGCCTCCCATGTACCTTCCTTTCCAGGAGTTGCCGTGCTTTGCAAGCACGGTTTACTTGTGAGACTATTTTATTATTCTCCACCTACCCCATTAAGCTGTGAGCCTCATAATGGCAACAGCTGTGTCTGTTTTGCCCACTGCGTTTACGATAATGCCTTTCAAATAATAGATCTGCAATAAATATTTGTGGAACACATACACAAAGATTGTTTTCATAATTATTGAATTATAATAATAAAAGCTGTCTAATGTTGTCATCATGATAGATGGCATACACAAGGAGGAGAGTGAAAAAATACAGAAACTTTAAAATAAACATGTGCTTTTATCAAACAATTGAAACAAAATAGTCATTTACCAAAAAAAAAAAAAAAAGACATCATTTTGGATAAAATGGATCACTCAGGAAAATGTTTTGGGAAATATGAGTAATAATCAGAATGCAAAATAAAGTAAGTTCATCAAGCATTACAGCAAAATAAACTCCAGAAGTCTTAATTTTATAAACATAAAGTAGATTAAAATGTTTAAGTAAAGAGAGAAATATAGCAATAGGGAATTTTCTCTAAGTTTGTTTTAACCTTATATGAGCATTGCTGAGAAGCAATAACTTATAAATATATGTGCCATTGATTCAATTTCTTTTATTTTTTGGAAACTTTCTAGGAGTGGGATTGCTACTTTATAGGAGGGACACATGATGAGGAACTTGAAATATTTCCCTTGTATGTCCATGGATATTATTTCACATATTTCTTGCTGGACAAATTAGTATCTACTTTTCTTCTTTTCCTTTTTCTTCTCTCATTTGGAAGATCACACGTACATCACTGGTTTAAAGTAGTTTTGTTTAAGGTCTTCCACCTTCCTTTCTGAAAGTTCTTCAGATTCAATATTTGTTTAAAAGAGTAAGATAAAACAATTTCATTTAAATGAGTAACAATTAAATGGTCAATAATATAAAGTTGATTTAGTTAATACTAAGCAGCCATCAGAATGTCATCTCTATATTTGATGATATGGAATGTCATTCATAATGGACTGGACTATAATTAATTGATTTTAATGGATATATATGAATTGATTTTCATATTAAAAACATGCATAAATTTGTAGCTAGGTAGTAATAATGGCTATATTTAGTCAATAGGGTCTTGGAGATAATTTCAATGTTAATTAATTTTTTTGAATATTTTCATTTTATTTTTTCTTCAAATGACTAATCCTACCAACATCTCTTGACTACTATGTACAAATGCATTGCAAGATTTTACAGCTATGTGACTATAAAGATGGGAGAATTGTAAAAATTGGGAATCTTATTAACTTTAATCATAGTTTATAATTATACTTGAACTTAAATTTATTTATTTGAGAGAGAGAGTATGTATAAATGGGCATGTGCCAGGATCTCTAGCCACTGCAAACAAACTCCAGATGTTTATGCCACCTGGTCCATCTGACTTCATGTGGGTACTGGGGACTCAAACTCAGATCTTTAGGTTTGCAGGCAAGTGCCTGAACTGCTGAGCCATTTCTCCAGCCCTTGAACTCAAAATTTTATTATGAGATTATGGAAACAAAAAACAATATACTTATTAATCAAAGTATAAAATCACGCAAATATTTCTTTATGAATAGCTTTATGGTATGAACAGCTAAATTGATTTCTGTATTATATTGTACAGAATTAATAATATATAGAATATTTCCAATAGCAGTTTTCCTGACAAAATAAAATCTTTATCATATAGATATAAAGGCCATTGATTCTGAACTTTATAAAATTAATCAAAATATTTCAACAGAAATCTAACTTTCCTGAGTGCTTTATTTCTCAAGTGTATTTCCTCTCAAATATTGGCAAGGAAGAATTGAATGCTTCTAATTTCAAGTTTGAGCTTTCTGGCCAACACTTGGGACAGTAGGATTTCATGTCACCAGGTAAAACAGTATTACAAAATCACATCCCAGATATTCAGAACCCCACATTAATAAACTGTTATGAGAATTAAAAAATTTGTATGTTTTCCAATAAGACAGTTGATGCCATCTTTACCTGGGAGATATTATTATTCTCAATAAAGGTTTTTAATGTGATCAGTGACAAATGAGGACCAAGTAGCAGAATATGTACTTTTACTTAGGAAATACAGCAGTGGTAAGTTGTATCTGTCAATAATGGCCTACATTTATTGCATAAACATGTCAGAAGCCATGCTAAATGCTTTGCACGTATTGTCTCATTTAGTCCTCACATCCATCTGAGAAGTTGGGATATTTTTCTCTTTATTTCACAGATTAGAATGTAAGACAGTACTTGAATCACAGTTAGCAAGGGTTGGCGCTGAGAAGGAACCCAGGTTGTCTGTCGACAGCACTCAAGGCCTGACAATTCTGCTTTCCTGCCTCTTACAACTAGTTGTCTCCAACCTCCTGCCACCACCTTAGTTCAAGTCCTTATCACCTCTTGCCGGAGTTCTGAGCCAGAGACACCCTTCATAGGTGTACTGCCAAAATTTGAAATGCAAATCAGTTTCACAAACATTATTTTTAGTTAGAAGATTATATATATATATATATATATATATATATATATATATAATTTTTGCGTCCAGAGAATGTTCTTTCAAATTTATGAGTTTCACATTTTAAAAAAATGTCATGGTTTTGTGTTTTTGTTTAACTGTAAGGGAAAGGGCAGGAAGAAGGAAATTATCATTTTTTGAGCCCCTAGTATGTGCCAAGAATTATTACTTTGCATAAGAATCCTCCAGACATGCCTGATAAGAGGAGAGGACACTGCTACCTATCAGTGACCTTTTCTGGGACCTAGACTGTGAAAGTACTTTCTTGTGCCATAATTCTTTCAAGAAGTAAGAGTATGTATATTCACCAAGGACACTCTGAAGTCAAGGCTATACATCAGTGAAAAATGTAATTGGTTTTCATTGCCAATATTCTAGGCTGAGCAAGGAAATTGCTAGAAATCTTTGGCTATCAAGTAACTAAATTTTAATGTATAGGTTGTTATGTCTCTGTATGTCAAATATGGTGAACTGAGCAATGACTAAAGCAATAAGAATATGTATTTTATCTTGAAGGTCAAATCTTGATGGTTCCCCTCTGTCCTGGAAAAAAAAAAGTGTGGTCATTTGCTGTGTGCATGTTTTGTCAAATTTGGTTTGCTCATCACAGACTTCTTCCATCCCTCCTCCTCTTTACATCCTCCATAGCCCGACAAGCTGGTGGGCACATTGCAGGGCCTGACGAGCCTCAGTGGCTTACTTAGAGACTTTCTTAAATAATCTTTGGGTTTTAGAACTCCGAGAACAATTCAGAGTCAATAATTCCATCTTCCAACCACATCTCATATTACAACATTGACTTCATTGGCCATAAATAGCTAAGTGCCTGTTTGTTCTTGCCATGACCTCTTCCTTTGAAATTGCCAGTTCTGGGCAACCAAAATTAAAGCTAGGTGAAGGGTAAATAGTAAACACAGATGGCTGATGCAGGCGTTTCAGAGAATGTCAGTCATTAATTTAAATGTTATAGATTTAGGATGCAATTTGGTGCTACTCTATCAAGAGGCTATTTATGCCAGGATTACATTTCGAACATTTTGTTTTATTTTCATTCATCTTTGCTGGGTGAGAGAGACATGTATAATTGGGGAAAATAAATAACTTATAACTTCCTTTTTTATCATTTGATAACTGTTATATTTAGAGATACTAATATCCAAGAAGTCTCCGAGTATGCAAAGTTCTACCTTTCGATGCATTATAGGACAGTATTAAATAACATCTCATTGTCCAACATTATAATGAGGCATTTTAAAAGCTTTCTCTCAATGCTGGGAAGACAGTTTAGTCACTAAAAGTGCTTATCTCATAAGCATGATGGCTAGAGTTCAATTCCCAAACCCCATGAAAAAAGGGTCAGCGTGGTTGTGTGTCCTGTAATTCCAGCACTGAGAGCGGAGGATCCCTGGTGCTCAATGGGAAAGCAGTCCAGTCTAACTGGTAAGCTCCACTGAGACCATGTCTCAAAGAGAGGCGACTAGTGTTCCTAAGGATACCATACAAAGTTGCTCTCTGGCTGAAACACACACACACACATACACACACACGTTTCTATCTCTGTCTTTTGCAAACAAGTACATAAATGGGGGAAGATAGTTTTCTCTTGATGCTGACACTTATGTGACTCCACATAAGACTTTTGCCAGGCAATAGAGCTTGGAGGCCAGGAGTTGGTTGAAAGTGATCGGCCAGGGGTAAGGTATATCAAACTAATTATTGATCAATTTACTGTCTATTTAGTAAGTCAGTCATTCTCCAGATACTTCTGTAGTCTTTAAAGAAGACAAATGTTCACAGTTTAAATATCCCTAAATATATAACAGATGAACCAGCATGCTTTGGTGTGTAAATGCTGCATAGATTCAGAACCATCAAAAAGCCCCTCAAAAAATGCTTTTCCATCTGCTGCTTCTAACTACATATCGCACATCCTGGCAGCGCACTTCACAGTGGTGTGAAAGATAGGTTCAAAGCCAACCTGGCAAAATCTATTTATCTTTTTTCCCCCTCTCCAAAATGTGTTCCTTTGTGCAGCTAAACTAGCAAACATATATAGGAACAAGGTGCCAGGGCCAGGAAGAGGCACTTGTCAGGCCTTAATCATTCAGAAGAAAACCTGCTTCATATTGTGCTCTGAAACACTGATATCAAATTACATTGTTTTATAAGTAGGGATTGGAGAAGCATTGGATTCTATGCTCTCAGCAAAACTCACCTGCTAGTGATGCCTCAGTGTCCTGGAGGGCCTGGTAAAGCATCCAACCAAGTGGCCTGAAGAGCCCCATGCAGGAAGCAGGAAGTGTTCCTCAGAAGAGGGTTCCTCAGGGTCACTAAAGTAATCACATATGCAACTCAGAAAATGGATGGAGGAGAGGGATGCGCTGTTCTTACGCAAGGCAACTCTCAGCTATAATCTCCCTTGTGTACTGCTCACAGCTGTGGAGTTTTAGAAGCAGTGTGATCATCCACATTGGTGGCACTGACTGACCTGCTGAGAAAGCCATGTTATTTGGTACAGTATAGGTCACTTACCTTGGATAATGAATATGCTTATTTCCCAGGGTAAAAAAAAAAATCTCTAGAAAGGTAATATTTGCAGCAATCTTTCAGATAGTGGCGTGTTATATTCTGTTCCCATTTCCCATAAATGAACTCATGTTTCTTTCTTGTACCTTATCTTGATGCTATACTGTAGGAAAGGTATTTAGGGGAACTGGAGTATTGAAGGCTTGCCTTTCATTGGAAATGATTGTACCCATGGATGTGGTAATGTTCATTATCATAAAGGTGTTTTCCAAATTTAATTTTAACTACTATGTCATGTAGTAATACAAATGTTGCTTACAAATGTGAAAACACAACAGCCCGAGGAAGAAGCTGCTTCGGGAAAGGGAAAGGCAAGAATCCTGAAGAAACCTTCTCTCCAAGCCACCTTCCCTTCAGCCCCAGCATGTCCCCTTAGGAACAGGGATTGGAAAAGGATTTGATGCTAAAACACATAGGAGGGAGGGACAGCCAAGTAGGGAAGTTAGGGAATGGGCTAGATATCTTACGTGAAATACTTATTTGGCATATTTTTCATTTTTATAAACAGTCAAGCTCAGAGAGATATATAGAAAATATATACCTTAATATATAGCATATTTAGACTTATAGCAGATTCAGCCTTCTAACTGCATTTCTCCTTTTGTAACTTTTGGTGGTGACATGGCACCAGAGACTATCAGATAAATGTGGGTTAAAGGAAAACTATAGCTTTAGCTTGGAGAACACATCAGGATAGGTTAGAGTTTGTAGTAAATAGGATGCAGGACTCACCGGATGGTGACAGCTGCTTTCAAAGCCAGCCAGGTGTGTGGGTCATCATAAGACTGCGATAACAGTGTTGCTTACACATCAAGGAAGATGAGGAGTTCCAATCCAGACTTTTGTATACAATGTCTTGATTTTTTAATATATTGGCTCGATTTTTCAGGTATTTTTCTAGCGGAATTTGTACAGGTCAATTTATCCCAGTTTGTGGGCTAGCAGTTGGTAAACTGCCTTTAAAGAATCTGTATTTTCCATATGTAAAAATGCCAACTAGAATACTCAATATATAGTTATTTTAGGTGTATTCTTACTATAAGCCATAGAAAATTCTGGTTAAAAGTTCTGAATTAGAAATCTGAAATATAGACCACAGAACAATAATGATAAATACAAATGGTTGGGAAATTTAAAGATTTAAGGGTTTGGACCTAATACCCAGGCTGCAAAAAGCAATTCAAATCCACTAAGCTCCTGTCAAAGGTTCTCTGTGAAAATAGAAAATTCAATTTCTTTTGTACTTTAGCAATAACACTGATTTTGAGAAGTAGATATAATTTTGGATCTTAGGTCTTATGTGACTTTGATGTTAGCATTATTCTCTGCAGCTGAAACCATGATAAGGATACCCTTTTATTGAGTATAAAAGATTAAAATAAGCAATAAAGATTAATTCTTGACATTGAGTAGATATCCAATAAGTGTTAGACATAAACCATCACAGATTATATTCTTGTATGCTTTTTTTTCTTGAAACTTGATTTGTTCACAATGTTTTGTAAAAGCAATTAAATGAGATAATCTACATGATGTTTCAAAGACAATGCCCACTAAAACTCTACTGTTGGTGGTTATCATTATTACATGTAGCAAGACTTGCATGTTACACAGTGGTGTGCAATGAATAGTTGCAAACAAAGCATATTATAGTTCTAGTTTAATCACAGTTATGCTTAAACCTCACAGTTCTCAATGGGCTTTTATATAGTTTGGAGAAATTAATGTATCTTTTCTAAAGGCAGAAGTGATATCATTGCTTTTGGCTTTTGTTTAATAAGATTCTGAGTATTGTGTATAACAAGGATGGACTTGTAAGATTTTAATAAACCTATATTTCATAGGAAGAGTATTCCATTTGTAAAAAAAAACTATTTTAGAAAATTTTGAAATATTCTACCTCAGAAAACAATCTTTTCAGAAGTTTACACCAAGCAGTGACCAGATCAGCAATTTTGATGGTCATTTCATAACTATTAAAAGATGTACTTAAAAGGTTCTTTTCCATTCTGTCTAGACATCTTTTCCTAGACAACATCCTGAAATATAAGAATGAGCACAAAAATGAACATATTACATCAAACATAACACTGAGGAGAATGAGAAGTTTAACAGTTTTCCACGTGGGATGATATCAATGGTAATTATCTTTCCTCCTACTTTCCTTAGCTTTACAGACTACTCTGCCATGGTTGGGAGAGTCTATGCTTCACCATGTACTTGAAGGTAGTTTTAATTGGCTGGGCATCTATGTTGCCTGAAGGTAGAGAGGATCTTAAAGGGATTGGCTGTTTTCCTTCGTGTAAGCTGAATGTTGCTCATTACCAATACTTGTGGGATGCGTTTTCTTACCAGTACCTTGTGGTGATCAACATGTTTAAAATGCAAGACTTGTTCATTAATATGGGCATTTTTAAGTACATACAAGCATACCCATGCCAAATTATTTATCATTTATAACAGATGAGATTTTTTTGTCTACATATAATTTCAATTTAGCATAATACAAACAGACATGGAAACCCTTTCCTATATGAGTTCTTTGTTTGGCTGACAGACATGGGATGTTAGTTCTCTAGGATAATAGCATTTTAACATTTAATGTAAGAGGACCTGAAGTGGAACCTGAAGTCTTTCTAAATGTATATAAGAAAGTAAGAGGAAGTTCACACAATCACTTAACATCTGTTCTTAAAAACAAGTGTTTACAAGACTGGCATAAAAACCTTAAGTAGATTGAATTCTGTATGCACACTTACATCTGATAAGCTAAAAAATATATTTCAAATTCTCCAAAATTTTCTTGATGAAGTACAGTTACATTTTTCAGATAATCCATAGAAATATTCATATTGCAATAAGAAAAAGGTATATCACTATTATTTAAGGTTCTATTTGGGGGCTGAAGAGATGGTTCAGTGGTTAAGGCACTTGCCTGCAAAGCCAAAGGACCCAGATTCTGTTCCTCAGGACCCACATAAGCCAGATACACAAGGTGGCACATGTGTTTGTATTTCATTTTCAGTGGATGGAGGTCCTGATGAACCCATTCTCTCTCTCTCTCTCTCTCTCTCTCTCTCTCTCTCACACACACACACACACACATGTGCGTGCACACACACATTCACACAAATAAATAAAAACAAAACTATTTAAAGTTCTCTTTTTTGTCCTTGAGAAAAATTAAGATAACTTGAAATATTAACTCCATTTAAAATATTTCAATTTATGTATTTATTTGGAGAGAGAGAGAGAGAGAAAGGAAGAGAGGATGGATGTACCAGGGCCTCCAGCCACTGCAAATGAACTCCAGACACATGTGCCACCTTGTGCATGTGTCTTACATGGTACCTGGGGAATAAAACCTGGGTCCTTTGGTTTTGCAGCAAGTGTTTTAACCGCTCAGACATCTCTCCAGCCCTGAAATATTAAGTCTCAACATTCCGTTTATTATTAAGAAGAGATAGGTCCACATGATGACTTGTTCATGTTCTTATTCAGAAACAGTTCCTCTTTCAACCTAATATAAGCCATCTTAGATCCTTTCTACCCTTTTATTTCTCATATATATGAGAAAAATATATGTAACCTGTATATGTAACATGGAAACATATTTGTTTTAGACTTAAGTTATTGTACTCAGGCTCATGCATTCTTTCTTCCCTCTCTTCTACTATGTACCCTGAACCTTGGAGGAGGTGACATAAATATATCTTTAGGGCTGAGCACACAACATTCACTCATTCTCAGCACTTTGACAAGTTATGAGTTTGTACTAGCCATCGCCCACTACAAAAAAAAGAAGCTTCTTTGACCAAAGCTGAGAATAGCACTAATCTATGGGTAACAACAAATATGTAGAAATCATTTTGACAACATATATGAACATAGCTTTTCTTTGGACAAAATAATGATTAAGAAATTTAACCTGAGGGACTGGTGAAAAGGCTCAGCAGTTAAAGGTGCTTGATTTCAAAGCTTGCCTGAGAAGATTCAATCCTTCAGCCACCCATGTATAGCTTGATGCTAGGGAAAAAGCTGCATAAGCACCTGCCATACCATTTGCAGTGGCGGGAGACCCTGTTGCACCCATACTCAATCACACATAAACACAAATAAATAATAAGCAGATAAATAAAATTTAACCTGATTAGGAGGGCAAGTCTGTGATACGACATTAACTTACATTATATTGCCAGATTTTCCATGCTTATAGCTTTCTACAGCCTCCTCAATGTCTTTAGGTCTTGAAATATAATACTAAATTGCATGTTGTAGAACCCACAACACCTCAGGATGATGGCTCTATAAAAATGATTCCCTGTAAAATGATCGGAAAACATATTTTTAGAGTTGTGGGTTTTTTTTTTCTCTACACTGGCAAATGTGCCAGCTTTTCTCATTGCTCTATTTCATCCAGTGACTCTGCCAGTGGTTTATCTGATTGTGAGCACTGCCTGCATCATGTTATCAGGGATCATTTCATCTTTTCAGAAAATGCAGACTCTGTAAAATGAATTGGTATTTACTAATGGAAAGCCCTGGTGGTTGAGTATCTAACTTGCTCTCTTGAATATGATTCAGAGATTAGGTACAGAATCATATACATGTGTTCTGCCCCAAGAAACCTTAGCTTACCCCCCCAAAAAAAATCCTACTTCAGAAAATGACATTTTCTTGGGAAATTATATTTTTAATGTGCTGTGCAAGGAATCATAAAATCAGACAAAACCATTTCATTCCCTACTTGTATTTACTTTTTATTTTTTTCTAGGACACTAACTTTTCCAGGTCATCATTTAGGACCCATCAACATCTCTGGGGTACAAAATAAAGTGATATATGAGCTTACCAATGTATGAAAGAATTAACAGTGTTAGTGTAATTCAATAGCAATTTAGCCTCAGATTTAATGTTTCAATTAAAACTTAATAAGCATGCATGAGATGTATTTACAGTGTATGTTGAGTAGTGGTAAAAAAAAAAAAAAAAAAACAACTTGTTTTGCCCACTTTTGCAAACTGGTAGATAGAACATATTTGTTTACTTGTAACATGATAATTGCTCGAGGTGTGAACACTGGGGTGTGGAAGAGGTGAAGAGACAAACGTCGTAACAGGTATTCTGCAGAAGTGTCAAGAGATGCAGAATGTTGCAACACAAACAAAAGATGGTGAATTGAAAAGGATCTGTCCAGGGGTTGAACTAAAATTCTGAAAATGGCAGATAATCACGTTACATTTTATGATTTATGAATCTTAAGATGAATTCAAGATGACTCCAAGATGGAACACTGAACTGTAATGTTTAAAAGACACTTCATTATTAATCATTAGTGTACAGAATAGAAAACTTGAAACATGTCCTACCACATAAAAACAAAATGAACCATAGGATTTCATAACTTTAATTTAAAACCCATTTTTATACAAAAGGTAAAATGCCCATCCATTTAAACAGTGCCATCCACATAGGCTTCTCTTACTGTACTTTTTAAGAAGTTAAACGACATCTGATTATAAGTAGTATTTAAAAATATCAAGCCTGATACTTTTATTGCTAATTTCAAATGTTTTATAATGAATGATTTATTTTAAGTGAATTATTATAGCTATATTTTCCACTTTGAAATGTAATTGCCCATCTCAGCTATTACTGTAATAAAAGGCTAGAATCATGACACCAGACCTGATATCACCCAGGCTTTCTTCCATTCAAGTCCTTTTAGTCTCCTAAAATTAATTTTAAAGATCCTACGAATTTTACTAAAGACATTACTTTCCTCAATAATTGCTTAAATTTTATTTTATTTTTATCTTTTTTTGATGTACATAAGACATTTAATTTTTAAAAGAGAGCATATGCTGAAGAAAAAGGACAAAAATCTTACTATTAAATAAACATGTTCCAAAGAGAAAAGTAATATCTCAATATGTCAGGGAAGTATCTGATTTCAAAAGAAAATGCCATTATCTTCTACTAATTGAGTCTTAAGCCAAAGTTTTTGAAAAATCTAATACTTAGATTTTTTTTAAAGAATCCATATAATTAAGCAAAATAAATTCCTAATCTTTTCAGTCCACAAAATATATTTTTCTCCCTCAAATGCCAAAATGTTTCAGTGAAAAAGTAAAATGAGCAACATGAAGCCAAATCAGCCAGGAAAGTTAATTTTTTCCCTCTACCAGGTTGGTTTGGCACTTTGCAGACATTGCTAAGCCAGCTCATGTTAGTGCTTTGAGTAAAGTGTTTTGGAGTTTTGCTTTGTTGTGTTTTAATTTTCCCCTCTTTTTGATATAACTTTTGATTTCTGGAAATCTTTAAGAAATTTGTTACCCAACACTACAAAAACAACTTGTTGAATGATTTTTAATTTAAACATCACAACAGAAAAGAGCACATCACATGTGAGAACAGCTATGTGTTTTCTAGCATTTCACTATTTTGCAACATAGCATTCATTACAATGATAGTAACCTTGAAAACAGAAAAGTATTTAAATTTTGACCCCAAAATACATGTTTTCTTTGACTCTACAGACCATAAAATCAATTTTATGAAAAGTTTTTGTAACATATAAGCATTTGCTGTGGTAATAACAGTATAAAATATTACTAGTGTAAATCCTTTGTCAATTTTTAATAAATTTCAAACAAAATGTCATCTTTAGCTATTTTTAAAGGCATCAGGTGTAAAATTCCTTAATATCTTACATAAAACTGGGATTCATAATTAAGATATCATGATTGTCCATTTGATTTTACATTGAATATCTTGATGTGTTCCCTGAGTTCATACTCACACATTAAACATATACTGACACACAGTCTCACCTCATATTGCCAAACAGCAAGCTGAGGCATGTATGTGTCTGCACATACCTTCAATCATCCATGCAGTGCTGATGGCCCAAGCAAACTGAAATTCAAAGGATTATGACAGACATAGGTGTGTAGTTGGTGGTAGTGATGCTGCATTGCTTCATCTCACATCTAGAATGACATGTTCTGGGAAAAGGTAGCAACTAATAAGTATGCAGCTAGACAGAGTTTAAGAAATAAAACATACACAGAAACAGTATATGTAATCACATAGTAAATCTAGAACATGCTATTCACAATCAAGTTTCACTAGCATTAAAATGAAAGGCTTCACATCCTGGAACAAACTTCGAATTCTATCGCCATGTTTATTGGCAAACTTTCAGATGATCCCTGGGCTATTCCATCGATTTATTTCTAATTAATTAATTTTTTATTAACAACTTCCATGATTGTAAACAATATCCCATGGTAATATCCTCCCTCCCCCCACTTTCCCCTTTGAAACTCCATTCTCCATCATATCCCCTCCCCATCTCAATCAGCTTCTTTTTTATTTTGATGTCATGATCTTTTCATCCTATTATGATGGTCTTGTGTAGGTAGCATTAGGCACTGTGAGGTCATGGATCTCCAGGCCATTTTGTGTCTGAAGGAACAAGCTGTAAGGAGTCCTACCCTTCCTTTGGCTCTTACATTCTTTCTGCCACCTCTTCCCCAATGGACCCTGAGACTTGGAAGGTGTGATAGAGATATTGCAGTGCTGAGCACTCCTCTGTAACTTCTTCCCAGCACCATGATGACTTCTGAGTCATCTCAACATTACTTCCATCTGAAAAGAGAAGGTTCTCCATCAAAAGTGAGAGTAGCATTAATATATGGGTATGAACATTAAGAGAAGTGCTTACTGGGCAGTTTGATGAGCATAGTATATACATTTAGCCAGACAGCAGCAGATGTTATACTCCTAGGGCTCATGACTACCCCTGTTGTAGGTTTTCAGTATCAGGGATGTATTCCCTCCCATGGAGCAGACCTCCAGTCCAATTAGAGGGCAGTTGGTTTCCACCATGACAGACATGCCACTATTGCACCCGTTGGCTCATTTGGCCTGGCTGACAAAATTTAAGGCTTGCAGTATCCACTGTTGAGTTTCTTCACTGGTGATTTCTCTCTCTTCCATTGAACTGCATGCAAAATGGCTTCTTCCAGATTTCTGTCATCTGGTCCACATGGAGGAGGTTATCAGCTCAGTTCCAGCAAGATTTCTCAGTGGCCTTGCAGCCCAAGTATGTGGAGTCTTCAGCAACAGGGTCTTACCATCTATTCCTGGTGGGAAACCAAGGGCCTCGGCAATGGCTTATAATGTTTTGGGGGCATCAGGGACCTCCCTGGCCAACAACTCACTGGAAGGTATCCTATAGATTTTTAATAATTATTAAGTTGAGGCATTTCAGCAACAGTAGATAATGAAATTTCTCTTCCTCGGATAAATTTATCAGGTTTTACCAATGGTTACCAACATATCACTATCATATTTTTCCAGATTACCATGTATTCTTTGAAATAGAAAGAGACAACGTGAAAACTTTTCCCTTTGAGCCATTGAAAACTTGGAGTTCCTCTCTTATATCTTGCCGTCTCTGACATCACCAATCATTTTTCTACCAGAATATACTTCTCTGAAGATCTAGCTCTTACAATGAGTCAGATTTACATCAGTACTCCTGGTGGGTGTTGTTTTTATATGCCAGTAATAATGAATATGGATTATTAGACATTCATTAGCTTTAGCAGAATGTTAAGTGAATTTTGATTTTGAACAAACATTTATATAATATGATCTTATTTAAGTCCTGGAAAAAAATTAAACTTTTTGCCATACACTGTGATAATTGGGAGTCATAGTGGACTTGTTGGTCTCCTGAGTCTCCTTCCCTTCTGTCCTCCCTCCCTTGAGGGAATATTACAGTCCAGAGGAATTTGCTATACAACAGCTATGTGTAATGGTTTAGATTTATTATCAATTTGACATCACACAGAATCACCAGTGAAGAATTATATAAATTGAATTAGCCTCTGGGCATGTCTGTGAGGGATTACCTTGTTAGGGATAATTGAGGTGGGGAGGCCTACTTTAATTGTGGCGGCACCATCCCATGGGCTGGGATCCTGGACTGTATAAAAGGGAAAGAGCTGGGGAGCAGCAGCATCCATTACTCTCTACTTTCTCACTGTCGACTATGACCAGCTGCTTCAAGATCCTGCCACCATGTCTTCCAGGCCATGGTGGACAGTAATAAAAAAGGGCTGTAAGCTGAAATGAACCTTCCCTCCATTAAATGGATTTTTGACTGGTATTTTGTCAAGAAAGAACTGATATACTGTACACAGATGCACTTTGAAAACATTATGCTGAGTGAAATCAATCATAAAGAGACAAGTGACATGACTCCATTTAGACAAAAATATCCAGAATACGTGAATATATTGAGAAATTGAAGTATTGCTTGTCTTGGCCTGGAAGAAAGAAGGGAGGCTTGACCAATTCCTGCTAAAAGTTTTAAGGTTCCTGTCTGGGTGAAAAAATGTGTTAAATTGGTTGTGATAATGGTTGCATGATGCTATAAATGCACTAGAAATCCTTGAATTATATACTTTAAATGGATAAACCATATGGTATATAAATGATGTTTCAATAAACTTGCAAAATAGAAAATAGCCATTGCTCTAGTATTGCCTGAAATCCTCTCTTGTATGCATTTACAAACTAACAACCTGGAACTCACAACTGCAAGAGTTTATGTAAGACCTACTTACCAGATGCATTGAGGTCCTTCGAGATGACGTCTCAGCTTCGGATGTAAACTTTCTAAGCAGCACACGTGTTAGTTGTGGAAATACCCACTGAGGACAGTGAGTGAGTCACAGAAATTTTACCATAGACCCTACCTGTTCCATCCATGACGATTACAAGTGCAGTTAACTTATGGGGCAAAGTAAATGCTAGAAGCTGAATGTTTGTAAGACCTCTGTCCATTTGGTATCTGCAGACCCTTTCTGCTTTAACAAATAGTGTATGTATTGGAGGAGGCAGGGGCCTTGATTGTGTTGCTGGATCCTGTATGAGACATGTATGATTCCCTCTGTGGCCTCCAGATTGAAGGCGACTTTTTGTGAAATCAGCAGGGTGGGCAGCCGAAAAGCGTGTGAATATTGTGCATTTGTAAATATTTGAGCACATCTGCTTTTGCTCCCTTCCAAAAAACCACTGGGAAAATCCGCCTCGTATCGTGCCATGCAATGCTGATACCCTGCTCTAATTGTCAAATCTGTTGAGTGTTTTTCTCATGCACACAAAAATTAAACATTGCTCTCCTCATTCATGATTAATTCAGCTGCAGTGCCACACTGTGTCACACGGCGTTTTTTAAAGTAATTGTTAAATTCTACCTCATAATCAGAGCAGTGTTAATTAACTTTTTGTCAGTTAATCTCTTTTCCTCATACATTTTCCATATCTAGTGTGTATATGGTGAGTCTCTGCCCAAGGGCTTGCAGCCCCTTGGTATGAATGTTTAAGCCCTCTTAATGCCAATGGGTGTGCCACTTGTAGGTGGGGAGAGGGGACCTCCCAGGCTCCTTCCTGCTCAGCCTCTCTGGCCTTGCTGGTTATGCCTTTTGCATTAACTAGTGCTTTCATAGTGAGCTTACTTGTAAGCTGCAGAGTTTTCTTTTTCTCCTAGATTTTTTTTTTTTTTTTTAAGACTGGAACTGATCTGGCACATAACAGAAGCAGAAAATAGTGGAATATAAGGCAAAAGGCACAAGATACGACTGGAGGGCAGCACAAACTCTAGGCAAGACGCAGGCCATACTTAAAGATACCTGGGTGACTTTTGCAGGCAGAGCTAGCCCCGAGCCTGCTTCCTTGAGTGAATATTGGTGATGGTACCAAAGCACTAGCTTGTTCGTCAACTCTGTTAATCTCTACCCTACACTGCTAAATTGATTTTGCTCCTGTAGCCTTTTACTTTATGAAATTATACATATCCTTCCTATTTTCTTGGTTTTAAAATACTTTTTATATAAGAAAGAGAGAGGGCACATCAGGCCCCAGCCACTGAAATCGAACTCCCAATGCTTGAGCCAGCCGGTGAGCATTTCTGACGTGGCACTTGAGGCACTTGCCTCACCTTTGTGCATCTGACTGAAGTGGGATCTGGAGAGTCAAACACGGGTGCTTAGGCTTCACAGGCAAGTGCCTCAATGGGTAAGCTACCTCTCCAGCCAAGTTTTCTTGTTTTTAAGTGTTGCCAGAATTTAAAAGTAACATTGAGGAATATTTCTAAAAGTTGAAAATGGTAAATGTTTCAAATAGTGCCATAATCCTGATACTTGGTGCAATAGAAACCATGATAGGTATATGTAGATAATAGTTTTTTTCCTTCGCATCAGTTTCTTTATGTTAAAAAGTATAAGATTGAGGGGTTGGAGAGATTGCTCAGTTGTTAAGATACTTGCCTACAAAGCCTAAATGACCCAGATTCAATTCCCTAGTGCCCATGTAAATCCAGATGCAGAAAGTGATGCAAGCATCTGGAGTTCATTTACAGATGCTAGAGCCCCTCCTCTGTTTCTCATGGCTTGCAAACAAATAAATAAAAGCATTTTAAAAAGATGTGAGATTGAGGAAGCAGGGGCAGACAATTCCCTCTTTTAAATCCAGTGTTAAAATACTGAGAGATTAAACAAACACAGTGAGGTTGTGGCCAAGTCCTAGAAGAGGAAGCACACCACTGTGTTGCCCTATTGAATTCATCAGCTAACCTATTGTGCCCATGGTTTCACTACAAGAACTACATGTTAAAAAACCTTCACCAAGGAGGTTCATATTAACAGTAGCTATAAAACCAACTATATTTTGCGTGAAATGCTTTCTATACCAAAATGAATAAAAGTATGCAGGAATCAGAATCTTTGTTCAAATCCTGAATGCTGTAAGGTAAAAAGACAGATGATTTGTATAAACCCTAAAGGGTTTAGATGCTCCCTTTTCCTCTGATGATGAAAAGAAATATTTTAACAATCTCAGCATAGTGTTAAGTTCTCAATGTAATGTTAGTGTGTGACTGTTTTTTCTCTGTGCCTGATAAGAAATGCATTGCCATCATTCTGCAATATTGAATAATGGGCCCAAGAACCTGCCACAACACTTGTTAGGGTCTGTTCCTCTTCTGTCTCCAAGATGAAGTACCATCCTGTGATCCTGGTTGACTCATAGTTTAACTTATCTCACCTCTGTCCCTTTCTGGCACCATGTCTTACGATGTGAGTGCTTGAAAGATAATTGATATTACAATGAGATGCTCATTGTGTTCTTTTGTTCATGTCCTGCTGGAAGAGATATGAAGCATAGTCCAAGCTTTCAAGACTGAGTAAGGAATCATCTATGCAGACAGATAATTCTGGAACTTCATGGGCTATGTTTCTTCTGCTTCCTAGAGGTGGAAACGCCCCACCGAGATGATAACAAGTACCTAGCTCATGAATATGGAGGAGTTTTGCCCAGATTGAACCCAAGGTAAAGTCATTCAAGGTTACCATAACGAAGCTACAAATGTTAGAGTATATCAACATAATGTGTCTAGGAGTAGATTCTACCACATAGGAAGGTCAGTACCAGAAGTTTATGGTAAATGTCACACTACTGGCCTATCAGCAAATTCCTATTGTCTACATGCTAAAAATCTGATAGAATCGTGATAATGTGGAGGTTGCACAAGATAGGAAGGCAAAAAAAAAAAAAAAGGCCAACCATGTACAGAAGCTCTAGGTGAACGCTGCAGAGATGAGCAGAGAGGAGGGAATGAGGGGGGGGGGAAGTAAAGATAATTTGAAATGGGCAACTGAGAATATGGAATATCTAAGAAAACTTAATCTGTTAACCATATGAATTATATTTCCCTTCATTAATCATTTGCTTATGTATGTATGTATGTATGTAAAATCATTGAGAAATTCAGTTCTTTATTTGTGCTTTCCCAGACTTCTTTGATTTGGTCTCTGTACTCAAAGACTAAGTGGAATGGCTGTAATCCAATTCTGAGTTGGAAGCCAAATAGTATGGGAGCATAGATGTCACAGCAATGTGTCCAAATTTATTTTTTTATGAAATAGCATGAATGTACTGCTTAAAATGATTCATCAGTGGTGTACATTATTCTAGATAAGAGTATTTTATGATTCCATTTTCCTAAATTGTGAGTTCTGATGTTAAAATGTGTGGATATGTAAATTTTATTAATATGTGTAATTCATGAGATCTATATACTTTATAATTGTTTCTAAACTTGTCATTTAAAATATCTATTAAAATACACTACCTGAAACTATTAGCCACTATACCAATACTTGAGTATATCTGAAATCCTAGAAATTCTCCATGGTGAGAAGAACATTTATCACTTGTTGATAGACATGGAAAATATGTTAGTGGCTTACTTTCCACAATATTTAATTTCAAGTGGGTATAGCTGAGCCAAACAAACAATATCAAATAACTGGAGTTGAATTTGTAACCAGAAGTAAATGGCTAGTTAATCTCAAACTTAAGTCTCTGGAGTATTTTTTGATGAATCTTATTTATTTTTCAAGTAGCAGGAAGGCAAACACAAATGAAATATAATTCACTGCTTTTTTTTGTATTGTATGCAAACATTTCCATTAATATTACTTAAAAGCCATTTTCAATACTGGACATTTATTGCTAGCCCTAATTTCAATTTTCTAACCTTATTAAACAAATAATTTTAATTATAATTAAAAAATAAATAAAATTTTGTTAAGTTTGTGGAGGACTTTGGATCGTGGACATATGTGATTTGACCACAAACTCAATAAAATTATTAATTACTAAGAAGGAATACCCAAGGACTTCTTTTTAGAATTAAAAACACATGATGTTAAAATGTACTTTGTAACTGGGTATTTCCAAACTAATATCAAATAGCAAGTTTTTAATTAGTGAGCATAAAATTAAAATTTACTTACAGAAAATTAAACTGGAATTTGTGTTCTCATAATTCAAACCAATATGAGGCTGAGAAATTCAATTCCAGTCTCTTTTCCTTCATGATATATACTGCATTATTATTTTCATTATTATTACACTTAGTAGATCATTTTAAATTTGTTTGAGAGAAATACTATATGAGAAAGTGAATGTATACATACATACATACATATATTTATATGTATATATATATATATTATATATATAACCATATTTACATTAAAATATTATGGAGACCTTAGTTTAGAATCTGTGCTTTATATGTTCATATGGCTGATGGATTATTTAGATGCAAAAAATGACACTTGTAATATTCCTTATATGTCCCACTCTTCAGAATTCAACCTCAGTTTATACTGTGGACACACACAGCAGTTAAAAAGATAGCAGATTTCCCCCCAAAACCTTTCTTTTCATATCTGTTAAAAGTGTGTGAGCTGTTACTATCTAAAAGTGTCAGCCAAGATTAGAACAAACAGCCAACAGAAATAAAGCCTGCATTGTAAGACTAGAAATGGATTTACAAATCAACAGTAAATAAATAAATAAAACCCTGCGTTGCCTTCACTTGTACTCCACCAAAGACACAGTTTGCAGAATTTTTATTGGCATTCTGCCATACTTATTTTCATTTATCTGCCTCAAAGCACTATTTCAAAAAGTGCAAAAGCATGTTGTTGATAAAGTAGATTGTTTATAGCTGAATTGAAGATTTCAGAGCAGCACACATTGTAATGAAGGTGTGGGGCTGGGGAGGGGGGGCGGCTAGGAGGACGCAGCTGCAGCTTTTGGAACCTATGTCAACATTGTTGTAAGAAATGGGAAGATGTGTTATTTTGCCCTACAGAATTTAATAAGCACATTTTTATAAACTGTATTAAGTGACAAGTATTACCTAAAGCCATAAAGGCTACTGAGTCTTTATCTACTGAAATGC
Organism: Dipus sagitta; assembly: GCA_036346955.1. NCBI lineage: Eukaryota > Metazoa > Chordata > Mammalia > Rodentia > Dipodidae > Dipus > Dipus sagitta. The sequence goes on along the minus strand of CM070774.1, from coordinate 41,233,414 downwards.
TTTCCCAGCACATTGTCCCCATATTGCAGTCTTCTTTATAGTGTTGTGTTTTGTAATGTACTCAGCTACTCAGGGGTGATTTCAGTGCTAGTAAATCCTGGGCCTATGTGTCCCCATGTGTACCATAGTAATTTTAATACTGCTGCAGTTAAGTACTGGTGGGTATAAATTTCAGCTCTAACTTTAGTTGCTTCCCTATATATATATATATATATATATATTTTGTGTGTGACTGTTTCAGCAAAAGCATAGACAATAACTATGAAATAAAAACAATGCACGAACAAATGAAAAAAAAATGATAGGCTTATTTTTATGTTTATGTAGAAAAATATCTAGTTGATAAAGTTTATGTAATCCATTCAATAAGTAACTATTATGAATCATTTAGAAAACTCTACAGGAAATAATAAAACATTTTAAACTGGATACCCATACCATTAGGTTTTCTTTTAAAAACAAAATATTCTGTGATCAAATGTGTTTAAAAAGAAATGTTGAATTAGCCAGAATTATACTTCATTTGGAGTTTTCAGTCTTTTATATACAATACTTAACGTTAACCTCCAAAATGCGTCACATTCCAGCACAAGTGGGCATGTTTGTCTCGTAACCAACCTCTCCCATGTTCTAGCCATAGCTACAGTGTTATGTAATACAGTGTAGGAAGGATACACATTTAATGTATAGGGACTTAACCAAAGCTTTTGTACCTTGATGCTGCATTTAGGGAAGTCAATGTCTGGCATAAAAATCTCTGTAAAAGCTTGCTAAATATTATTGACTGGTTGACAATGAGTATTCAACCAGCTAACTGGTGGCACTCCTCTGCTGAATTTATTGGAATTTAGTCAGTCTTGTGGATAATGATGAATCTCATGTTTCAGTTGCCTGCTGATTGTTGGTTCTTTTTCATATGTACAATGTAAGGTTGTCTTCCACTTTAAGATTTTTTTAAATATTTTTTTCTTGTGAATTTCCTTATAGAATTACATCTTACCTCTTGAAATATATTTTTCCTTAAGGCTTTTCAACTCTCTTCACATGTCTTTATTAATCTAAGACCAACCATTGTCTTACATTTGATTTTGTTTTATAATGGAATGATTCCACCACTGTTTATTAAGATATTCTTCTCCCTTTCTACATTGCTGAATGCTCTGTTATCTGTCTGTTGACTATATTGTCTTCTCTTCATTCCTATCTAGCCTTTTCTAATTCAATCTGACTTTTTCAGTAAAATAATTTGTGCTTCATGTCCAGTCTGATTAAAATGTATAAATACAATTTAGAATGCTTAACTATATTTAAATTTCAGATGAAAGGAAAACATTTTATTATGAGTTTGTCTGACTTTGCTACCTAGACCATTTTGGATACTTGTACTACAAAATAGTAATTATTTGGAATTCAAATTTACCTGGAAACTTCTACTTTTTATTTTTTAAATCATTTTCATATTTCTAGAGTCCAGGATTCTTTATGTTTTCTTTCCATAATTAGTAAACTCATGTTTAGAAGTTTCATGTCTTAGCAATGAGTCTTCTGTTCAAGGGACGCATGGCTAATGTCATTAATAAGAAGTACAGAGGAAAACATTGCTGAAGATCTGTGACGTGTGGCAAAAGGAATGGGTAGCATCTTGGATGAATGTAGCATGTTTCTAGTCAGGAATATGGTAAATTGATTTTCAGGCTTTTCAGGATTGTTGTTCATGTTTTAAACATCAATTGCTCTAATAAATGACACCGCAATACATGCAGTTTTCAAAATAGTAGATTTTTTTTTGGTTAACATGAAAACCCTGACTGCATGGGAGGTTTAGAATTTTAAGTCTCCAGGTTATTGTTTTTTTTCCCCCACTCCTACATTACATAGCCAACATGCTCATATCTATCAAGGTCACTCAGACAAGGAGCAAAACTTAAAAAAACATACCTTCAGGTTTCTAGCCAATGAAATCGAAAAATAATGACTATTATATCTACTCTCAAACATTGATGGGAATTCAGTCACACAAGCAAGCTTAACTGTATGGTATTGGGCTAAGTACAAACTAGTACTTCCCAGAAAGAAGAAGCTATAGACCTTGGTGAGTGGCTAGCATGTGCTATTGAACACAGTACTGAAAGTGACACATAGCTATGGTGATAAATTATGAAGGCGATCTCATGGATAATGGTTGAAGGATGCATTGCTTTTTTCTGGAATTCATGAATGGGTTTTTGCTTTATTTATACTTATTTGTTGATGTGGTTAAATAGTGCAGGTGCCTCCAGGAGAAACGTGAAGTGAAATATTTTGACATTTAATTGACATTTTCTGAGACTCACAAAATGAACAGATTATTCTACAGTCCTACCTAACAGGTTAATTATTGGGATAGATATCCAAGGTGGTTTGGGAAAGACAAGGCAGTTTTGTGTAGAATGTGGGCAAACCATTCAACAAAGCAAAGTGAGGAAGCCTGCCAAGGTATGCAAGTTCCTCTTTAGCAGATGAATCAGAAACTCCTGTTTGCAGAGCTGTCAACATAGCCCCTCTCCTAAATACTAATTGCCTAACAAACAAGGTATTAAGATCTTTAAAATAAGTGTTTCTTTGTCATATATGTGTATTTATAAACATAGAAAGGAAATCTCTACATGCAAAATATTTAGAGTTAGATGCTGTTGTAGGTAATTAGTGAGAAAGGCTGTATGTTTTCTCCTCCACCTGCTGGTAGAAGCAGATGGTAGTTTATTTCTGCCCATGTGACCTACACATTCTTCAGGTTTACCACAATCCCATGACTATGGTAATATCATTGTTTTCTTCCCAGGTATGGTTAGAATTCTGGAATATATAAATAGTTTCCTTTTCTTCTTTGCCTCAAAAGCGTTTTTTGGGGAAGAAATATCACCAGAGAGGTTATGGGTCTGTTCATATAAAAGGACATTTTAAAAGATGATTTTTAGAAGTCTATTTTTAACTAACAAGAACAGTTGCAATTTTTGGTTAAAAGAATGCTATTATTTCTAACCTTACAGTGAGAAGGAACCGGAACCCTTTGGAGCTTATATCTTGTTCTATTTTAGCAGAGCACAATGCAGTGCACGGCTTCTCTGTCAACCCTAAGCCATTACCACCATATCCAAACTCTGTTGTATATCTAGATGTTTCATTTTTCACTATTTCACAACAGATATTGTGTTCTTTATAAATGTGCCACTATCTTAAAAACTAGATACATCATGTTCATTCAGTATATTTTACCTGAACACCCACACAACATTTCAAAAGAGTTAATTTCCCTTTTCCTTTCAATTATCCTTACCTACTTATAAAAAATGGGCATGAGAAGAAAAAATGTGATAAACCACCGCATAGAGAATACCTGCAACCCCATGGAGGAGGATTCCCAATGTAGTGGGGGCAGAGATGAGGGAAAAGAGGGCACCAGCACATGATATATCCATACAAAATATGTTCTTAATAATTAAAAAGACAAAAGTGACAAAATTACAAGGGTGTCTTAGGTAACATCTGTTTAAGAACTAAAATGCGTTAATGAAACTAATAAAATGAACATCATTCCTGAAAAATACTAAAAGCTGGTTGTACAATTAGTAATCACAGTGCTTTCTTTGAGGCAGAACCTTTATGGTGAAAATGAAATATTAAGCCTGCTGCAGCTCAACTCATTATCCAGTCATTATTCCACCAACTTACCTTTTATTTTAAGTGAGTTCTAGGTTATTTCTCTTGCTGCCCCTCAGCTTGTTTAAAGGTTTGTCAAAGCTCTTGAGGAAAGAGGTCTTCTAAGATGTTATTTATATGTGCTGGGCAGAATTTGCAGGGATTTTTCTTCCCACTAAACTTTTTATAATGTTTGGAAATGTAGTTATCTCTAAACAAGACATTTAAAGCAGGCTTCATATATGCATACATATATATGTGTGTGTATATAATTGATGATTAAGGTTTTTTTTTTTTTCACCCGAGGTAGGGTCTCACTCTAGCTCAGGCTGGCCTGGAATTCACTATGTAGCCTCAGGTTGGCCTCCAACTCACGGTGATCCTCTGCCTCCCTAGTACTGGGATTAAAGGTGTGCGCCACCATGCCCGCACAGTCTGATCAAGGGTTTTTGTTCTCTTCCTTTAATCGAACAGAAGGCTGCTCAGCTGACCAGTTCAATAAAACAAATAAATTATAAGATGTGTGACTGAAGACCTGGTGAATTACTCAAACAGGGCCAGCCTTTCACTCTTTTAAAACCATAGACAGTTGGGCATGATGGCACACACTTTTAATCCCAGCACTCAGGAGACAGAGGTAGGAGGATCACTGTGAGTTTGAGGCCAACCTTTGACTACATAGTGAATTCCAGGCTAGCCTGGGCTATAGTGAGACCCTATCTCAAAATACCTATATGTACAGGGCTGGAGATATGGTTAATGGTTAAAGTGCTTGCCTATAAAGCCTAATGACCAGAGTTTGATTTTCCAGTACCCATGTAAAACCAGGTGCACAAGTTGCTGTATGCATTTTGAGTCTGTAAGCAGCATCTGGAGGCCCTGGCCCACCTGCTTTCTCAGTCTGCCTCCTTTCTACCTCTGTTTGCAAATAAATGAATAAAAATATTTAAAAAACATAGACACAAATATTAATCAGAACGTGTCTGTATTCTTCCTTGCAATGGTGATACTTCATCTTCCCCTGCCAATGTGCTACTTCCTAAACTCAAAAAAGTCCATGGTGGGGCTGGGGAGATGGCTTTTCAGTTAAGTGCTTGCCTGTGAAGCCTAAGGACCTCGGTTCGAGGCTTGATTCCCCAGGACCCACGTAAGCCAGATGCACAAGGGGGCGCATGTGTCTAGAGTTCGTTTGCAGTGGCTGGAGGCCCTGGCCCGCCCATTCTCTCTCTATCTATCTGCCTCTTTCTCTCTGTTGCTCTGAAATAAATAAATAAAAAAGAACAAAAAAATTTATAAAGTCCATGCTGAAAAAATAATTTTACTATTAAGTTTCAGTTAAGAGCACGCAACATGCTTTAAGAGTTTTACTTTTACACTCAGAGTATGCTCCAGTAGTGTGCATCACCTGTGAGCTTGCTGCATTCTAAAGACTGTGGACTTCATCCAGATTTACAGAATTGGATTAGCATGCCAGTAAGATTATCTCAGTGGTTAATAAGAACAACTAAATTTTAAGAAAAGCTGTCCTGAGCAGTATGTAGTGTGATCTAAGTTTTACAGATAAGGAATCTGACACTTATTGAGGCTAGAATGTGCAAATTGAGGATTTAAGCTCAGGTCCATTGGAAGCTCACATTCATACGTTTCTACCACACTTCACTGCATTCAGTGAATGCTGCCAGTTTTTGAAGGCAAGTGAAAAATTGTCACCAATTTCTCCTCTGTTTTTACTAGCTTTTGAATATCTTGGCAATCATCTCCAAAAGGACAAGCACAAATTCTGGTGACAGTGAAGTCATGCATTGCTGAAGGGGACCAATTTTGGTGGGAAGACCAATAGCACGGATTTTTGTGGCTTTGTGCAGTTCTATTTTTGAATGCTTGAAGGATCCTATTTATTAGAGTGTGTTTGCAGAAACTGTCAGTAAACATCTTTTCTTTGTTAATATTTAACCCACCAACTCTTTCAAGCTTCCATCTTTTCCAGCCTCACAGTCCCACATGCTTTTTAATCCACTAATAGCACCAAACTGTCTCCATGGTGCAATAAAAGTCTTCTATTTTATGACTTCCTTGAATTACTACCCTAACTTATAATTTGCCAGATTTGCTTTTGCCTTCAACAGCCTTACTTCATTGTAGCCACATGAAAAATGTTACACCCTATGCATTTCCTCCCCAAACCCTAATGTTTATTTTTAATATACTAATAGTTATTTCCCAGAATAATTTAGGCATATAGTCATCTATAATTTTTATTTACTATTCAAAGGAACTTATAGAAATTTCCTTCTAAAATACTGAGAAATATTTGCAGTAAGTCTAGTGATCATTGGACACTAATAAGGTTTCATTAGATTAATTGATAAAAATATCCTCTACAGTGTTTTGAAAATTAAAGAAAAGTAGAGAAAAAAATACATTGGCATTTTGATGCTTTGTAGATTTGCTTTTTAATCACTGAAAGAAAATTTGGGTGAATTTCTAGGATCCAAAGAAGATTGTTTTTATTTTTATTTTATTTTTTGAGTGGCAGCTATAAATACCTTGGCCTTATCTCAAACAAAAGAACATGATTGAGTTGGAGATAATTTTATTTTCATTGTATTTACTTAAGAGTTAGAAGGTGGAGACCCACCTAGTTATAGATAGCTTCCTGTCCTAAGGTAGGGCACGTAAACTAATAAATATATAAACAGTCTTTTGTTTTTATATTACAGATCGAAGAATTGGCTTTAGGGGTGTGTGTGTGTGTGTGCGTGTGTGTGTGTGTGTGTGTGTGTGTGTGTTATGTGCATATTTCTGAGAAAAGCAGTAAATATAGGGAAGGATTGACCTGAAAAATTAGTGATAGGTATTTCTCCTGTTTATTCATTTTATAGACTGTCATTTATATGATAATGCTTGCACTTACCAGTGGGGTCTGTGTCTAAGAGGCCTAGATCACTGAACGAGAATCTGATCAAGATTACCTTCACATTCCTTTATTTGTGTATTGGCAACAGTGGGGACTCTCACAGATAAAACAGAATTCTTGAGTAGGTAGTGAATTTGTATCAAAATGTGTATCTCTTAATTTGCATCTTTTGCCCAGGATACTAAGAGACTCTGCCAAGTTGCAAGCAGATGATCCAAACACAAGTGTTCTCTGAAGTTCTAACTCAGAAGTTTCAGAGTATGTAAGGAAGCACGCAGACAGAAGGGCAAGGCCCTATAGGCTTCACCACATGCGAAGCAGCTGTTGAGTCATTGAGCAGAACGACATACAGATTCAATTAGTGTGGAGAGTGTTTGTAGCCTCATAGTTGGGCATGTCAGTCAATTAATTATGGAGAAAAATCATGTCTTCTCTAACCTATTTTCCTTCTGAAATACCAAACAGCACACGAATCATTGATTTGGGGTATATCATTATGTTGACTGGCCATGGATATAACTTCAATAGAAACTGCTTTTATGTTAGTTTATTTTACTATGCTAAAATCTGATCCTGAAACTTACTATATCCTGGTATTAGCTATTCTATTCCATAAAATAGCAATGATAATGTTAGGAATAATGGAGGATTTTTTTATCATAAAGTTGATTACAGTTATTAAGGAAAATATTGACATAATCTTTTGAGTAATTCTCTGCAAAATAAGCCTGAGAAAGCACAACTTTTGCATGTAAAACCATGTTATTAATGGGAAGCATTATAAGACATTAAAATATTTTTTCTTTGTTACATTTGAGGTTTCTTTACCTTATTTTAATTTAGCATTATGATATCTATTCATACCAAATGAAAAATGCAAAATTAGGGCTTGAGAGATGGTTTAGTGGTTAAGGCAATTGCCTGCAATGTCAAAGGATCCAGGTTCAACTCCTCAGGACCCACATAAGCCAGATGCACAAGGGGGTGCACAAATCTGGAGTTCGTTTGCAGTGGATGGAGGCCCTGGTATGCCCATTCTCTCTCTCTCTCTCTCTCTCTCTCTCTCTCTCTCTTTCTCTCTCCCTGCCTATTTCTATATCTCTTTTTCTCAAATAAATAAAATAAAAATTAAAAAAATGCAAATAAAATCTGGACTTTTCTTTCATATATGATTTCCTAGATTGTAGCAGAAAATATTTATGCTGAAAACTGCTAAACTTTTTAATAGAGAGTTTATGGGGCATTAAGAACTTGGAGGCTGAAGGTGGCAGGAGGGGAAGACAGAAAGATGATCCTCACATGTGGCCTTTGGAGGATATGCTAAGAGGCAATCAGATAGGCTGAGAAGATGAACAAGCTTTCAACAAATGCAGTGCCCTCAAGAAAAACAGGCTGGAGCATGGTCTCCATTGAAGTTTGCATTGAGACATCTGAGGGGCTATCTATACCTTAGGCACATGACAAAAAGACACAAGGGCCTGGAATGGTAGTCTATTCCAAGCACTTGGGGAACTGAAGCAGGATGATAGCCAATTGATAGCCAGCCTGACTGTAAAGCAAGAACCTATCTCAAAAGAAAATAACACAAAAATATCTGTCTTTACAAAAATCAAAACTTTGTGATTGAAAGAGTACTCTAACCCTATGTTGAATAAAAGCGATCTGCCAGGCAGAAGCAAACAAATTCTCTGCTAAAATGGTTATCACACAGACACACAAATCATTTTGATTATTTTTAAATATTAAATATCTTGTAATTAAAGCCAAAAATTAAAACGTTGATAGACAAAGGCAAATGATTATAAATTAAGAGAAAATTGTTCATATTAATTGTGATGATTTGAATGCAAGATGTACCCAAAAGCTTCAAGTGTTTTTGATTAAGACTTTTATTTAATCTTCAGCTTGTGAATCCTTTCTAGAAGAGGTGTGTCTTATTGCCTGGTAAAACCAAATTATCAACATTCCTCATGAATTCTAGAAATATTTAGCTTCATATAAATTAATGTTCAAAATATCTTTGTGATATTCCAAATAATTCAACATACAGAAAACCAGGATACTCTTAACTCATTTGGTAAAACAAATACAGGTTTGCAATGCTGAAGCAGCACAATATTGGAAATATCTGAAATGAATTAATAGCAATTATTAAAAAGACCTATGTAGGATGTACCCTGGAAAGAAATACAGAAAGCCTGGAAAAATAAAAGGTATAAAAAAGAACAAAACAGAAAGTTTGTAATTCAAGAATATTATTAGTAATAATAACAAAAGTACTTCCTGAATGAGCACAAAAACAGGTTGGAAATGATGGTGAGTCAATGTCATCAGATAGATGAATAGGATTTACCTAATGTGAACAACAGAGAAAAAAGATAAGCTTAGGAGCAGATTTTTAGGTACTAGTGGGCCATCAAGAGTTACAATTTGTGCCAAAAATATCCCAGAAAGAGAGGAGAAAGTACAGTAAAAAAGAGTTGGAAGGTTGGAAGAATACTCAACAAAATTCTTTTAAAGAATATACCTTACTTTATAGGCAGGTGGAAAAACTGCTGAGATTGATTGTATCCTAGATGTAAAACAGACACCTAAATAGACCAACAGCAAGTAATAATATTGAATCTTTAATAAAAAGTCTGCCATCTAGGAGAGTCTAAGGACATCATGGCTTCATAGCTAAGTACTGCTAAACATGTTAAGATGAAATAATACCAGCTCTCTTAGTGTTATTTAAAAGAAATAAGAGGAAACAATTCTTGTAAACACATTTGTGTGTGTGTGTGCGTGTGTGTGCACGCATGCGTGTAGATTATGTGTTGTATGGTGATGGATGGGTATGTGTGTGCAGATGCACATGGCCCCATGAACAGGGAGGCCAGTGAACTGCACTCTTCCATATCTTTGACATGGTATATTCCTATCTTGACCCAAGGCTTCCATTTTAGGTTTGTGAGTACCAATGATTCTTCAGGCTCTGGACCCCCTCCATTGTTACTAGTATTGTAGACATGCATGTGCTCACCCCACTTTTATGTGGGTTCAGAGGGATTAAAACTTGTGCAGAGTCAGGCCCTCTCTGGCCTTCATGCTTAAGCAGCAAGTGCTCTTAACCACTGAGCAACCTCTCAGGCTTTCTAAACATATTCCTCAAGTCAAGCAATGCAAACAGCATATAAGTACATTATTCTTGAGACAGGAAGCAGCTCAGTGACAGAGGAATTTCATGGCACTAGAAAAGCCTTAGACTTAATACCTAAACACATACACACACTCACCATTATCAGGTGGTATTCTTCCTAGGGCTTAAAGGATAATTCAATCTCATTAAAAAATTTGATATATTATAATTTAATGAAGCTCAAACACCATATGATTACTTCAACATATGAACAGAAGGCTTTGATAAAATTTAACAGCCACTGATAATAATGAATGAACACAATAAATATAGAGGAACGATAATGTAATGTAATAATGACCAATTTTAATAAGCCAATAGCTAATATTACTGAATAGAGAAATGCTGAAGGCTTTCTTAAGTACTTGAATAAGATAAGAATGCCCAGGTTAATCACTTTTACTCCACATATTGACAGAAGTCCTAGCCAATGAAATTATGTCAGAAAAAAAATTAAAGTATGTATAAACTGAAAAAGAACTTATAGTCATTGTTTGCCAATGACATGGCCTTATATCTAGAAGCGCCAAAGCTTCCATCAAAAGTTGCTACCCATAAGTATGAGCTAACTCCACAATGCATGACCCATATACCTCAACAAGGAGGGGACAAGGGGAGGGGGTAGGTCACTGATGAGCCTAATAATGGTACCAAACTGACTGTATTTGCTGAATACAAAACTAATTAATAAAAAATTTAAAAATTAAAAAAAAAAGAAATTACAGATCAAATCACCACCAAGACAGTCAAAGGACCCAAAATATAGTACATTACAGCATTTTAGATACAACTTACTTGACATTATTTTGCATGTGTTTTCATTTATGTTTGAACACTAACAATATGTGAAAGTCTATATTAAATTCCAAAAGAAGCCTGGTGTGGTGGCACATGCCCTTAATCCCAGCACTTTGGAGTCAGAGGTAAGAGAATCACCGTGAGTTCGAGGCCAGCCTGAGACTACATAGTGAATTTCAGGTTAGCCTGGACTAGAGCGAAACCTTACCTATAAAAACCAACAAATAAAACAAACAAACAAAAAAGTCTAAAAGGAGTTTATTACGTTACCACAAGACATGGCATTCACTATCTCAGAAATATTCACCTTTGGTTCAGCATGATATATATAGTATGAATGACATAAAAAACCTCATTCTTAGAAAATAAAACTTTGGAGGCTCAAAATGCTATTTTGCCTATGAACTCTGTCTGGAATAAAATATGATACACATGAATAAATTATAGAATAAAACTATCTTGAATTTGAAAAAAAAATTAGTAGCCTAGGGGGTTAGGGAGATAGATTAGTGCTTGCCAGATAAGAATGAGAACCTTAGTTCATATTCCCAGAACCAATGTAAAAATGACAGGCATGGTAGTGAATGCCTGTAGTCCCAACACTCGGAAGAGAGAAACAGGCTGTACCTGGACCTCACTGGCTTACTAGTCGAGCTGAATTGGTGAGGTCTAGGTTCAATGAGAAATGCTGTCACAAAGAATAAGATGGAAAGCAACAGAGAAAGCCCCCTGACATTGACCTTTGGCCTCAACACATATATGTGTACTAGCATTCACCAGCACACATGCACACACACACACACACACACACACACACACACACACACACACACAAAGCAAAATGACTAAACTAAAAATTGAATTAAAAATTGTAGTATGCAAAATAAATATGCAAATTGATACTATGTGCATAGTACCAATGTGTGTGTTAACAGTGAATTATCTGAAGTGAAATAGTCAATCCCATTTATAATAGCTATAAAAGTCTATTAATTTAAACAGATGATCTCTATAATGAAAATTATAAAACACATATGAAAGAAACTGAAGAGGGCACAAAAATATTAAAATATTCTGTGTTAATGAATTAGATGAATCAGTACTTCTAAAATGTACATACTACCCAAAGAAATCTACAAGTTAGATGCAGTTCCTATCCAAATTATCAATGTCTCTCCTCAATCCTAGAATTTATATGGAACCTCAATGACCAAGAACAGCCAAAATCATCTTGAGAAATAAATACAGTCACATAAACCAATGAGAAAGGACAGAGTATCACAAAGTAAATCTATGTACTCATAAGCCACCTGATTTTTTCCAACAAAGTCCTAAGAGCATACAATGGAGAAAATATGCTCTTCCCAATAAATAATTCTAAGAAAATTATATATAAATAAGCAGAAGAATAAATCTAGATGCACATCTCTTACTAATTACAAAAAATTCAAGTGAAAATGGATTAAAGATTTAAATATAAGTCCTGAAACTATACAACAATGACATATGGTAAGTGCTTTAGATCTTTGGACTAGAGTAATAATTTTAGAAGACATCAAAAACATAAGAAACAAAATCATAAATATACATATGATTTAATCAAATTATAAAGCATCTGGACATCAAATGAAATAATGAACATAGTAAAAGATAATCTAAAGAATGGGCAACAGTATTCACAACATATATATCTGACAAAGATTTATATCCAGAATATGTAAGTAACTGAAAAACTCAATGGCAAAAACCAAAACTGAAAAATTACCAGAAGAACTAATAGTTGTTTCTCAAAAGGCAGCATTTGTAGGCTGGAGAGATTTCTCAGTGGTTAAAGCACTTACCTGCAAAGCCTAATGACCTGGGTTCAGTTTCCTAGTACCCATGTAAAGGCAGATGCAAAAAAAAGAAAAGATGATGCATGCATCTGTAATTCATTTGCAGTGGCTAGAGGACCTGCTGTATCCATTCTCTGTCTCTGTCTCTGTCTCTGTCTCTCTGTTTCAAATAAATAAAATATTTTTGAAAAGAAGACATTTATATGGAAACATGTACATGAAAATTTCTCAACTCGAGTATTATGGAAGGGATGGAAAGATGGAGGTGGATCTTAACCAAGTCATTGGAGAAAGGTGAAAGTATCTTACATTTGCATAAGCAAGCCCATGAGTTCTTTCAAAGTTGGTCATTTCCAGACGCACAAAGGATAGTGGCAGAGTATTTCTTAAACTTTGGTTGTTTTCTGAGATCAAAGTGATCAGGTACAATAAAATAATTGTCACAGTCTGTAACATTCAGTTTAATATTTAGATAGATGCATTTGTGTTCCTAACTTACTGTTAAGACAAAAGGTGAGAGAGAAGACAGTGGCTCCTAAAACATTTTGTAAAACTAAAACTTCTGAAAATGGTACCTTAATCCTAAATCATTGAAATTTAAGACGTGTAGCTGGACAAAATTTAGATGCAAATCTTAATTTAGAATTTTACATACGCAGTGAACTAGAAACTCTGAACACAGAAGCACTGTGAGGTTCATGACAGGAAGTCTTTTAATATCAGAGAACTTATGAAAGGCTGCATCAGGTTATCAGGACTTTTATTTATATTTCAAATTTATTTATTTATTTAAGAGAGAGGGGGAGGGGACAAAAAAAGAGAGAATGGGGTATGCCAGGACCTCCAGCCACTGCAAACAACCTCCAGATGCATGCATCACCATGTGCATCTGGCTTACATAGGTACTGGGGAATTGAACCTGGGTCCTTATATTTCACGGGCAAGTTCCTTAACTGCTAAGCCATCTCTCCAGCTTCAGGGCATTTACTATTATTATTTTAAAGCTATTATGAGATGATGACTTTTTGAAAAAAAATCTTGAGGTACTGAATATACATGAGTAACGAGAAATATATTTCCTCCTAATTTTGAGGTTGCCCCTGACTATTGCCTATGTATACATAGTGACTCCAAAAATCTCAGTTAGTTTATCCTGGAGACAAAGGTAGCCTCCTCAAAGAGCACCACTGGTTCTTCAGTGGTGGGGAAAAAATCGAAATAAAATAAAATCATGAATCCACCAAATGGTTCTTGAGCCCAAGCTATAGGTAAGATGCTTTATAGCTTTGTAGAATCAAACAAACTTTGATAACCATGGCCTGGTTCTGAAAATCTCCCAGCTTAGTGGTAAAAATGCTTGTGTAAAACAACTGTAACACTGTGAGACCAACACAGCAGTACGTGCTTGGACATGCCAATAGTAGATTGGCAATACTTCCAGGTCAACTGTTTTAGCGACCTTAGTTCTCAAGCGTCCCGACACTTTTCATCTACTTTAGTCTTCTGACACTGTACCCCTCCTTTACTGAGACGATTAATTGAGAAGATAATTAAATGCTTCAATAATCTGGACAGTAAAGAAAAGTGGAAAGTTCTGTAGAAACAATCATGTCAATAAAGTCTGAGGTCTGTGCTTTTCCCAGTTTGATGAAGACAAAATTGGGAAACATGATATTATTGTAATCCCAGGAGAGCATTTGACACAACATTCATCAAAACTTGAGTAAATGAAGATGAATCTTTGGTTGATCAGTCAACTTTATAAATTTAAAACTCCATCTTTGCAAAGAATGATAATAATAAAAACATGACAGTGGCAGATGAAGTAATTTACAGTTTTTCATGGGGCTTGGCATTAAGTTCCACTGTATTTCGTGTTGATTCTGAATTTTGCAGTTGTTAAATGACATTTAATTGACTCAGTCAGTCCAAAATTGGAATGGATAAGGAATTCAGCAAAACTTTTATAAATGCTTTTCATTTATAAAATTTATTACATATTTTATAAAAAGCCAAAATTGGTTAATATAATTTAAATACATACTTAATACTGAAGCAGAATTTTTACAAACTGATCTTAGAAATAAATCTGGGAAATATTTGTAACATATGTAAGATCAAATAATCACAAATCTTTAATAAAAGAAGATAATATGCAAAAATGATAGTTATAATCAAAAATGGACATTTTCTACATTTATATATAACTGGAATATAATTTTAGCTTATATTTCTAATTCTAAACTTCACATGAGAAGGCAAGCCAGAAATGCCAAAATATTACTGGAAAGAAGAGCAAGGAAAAAACTTGTTAGATATCAAGGCTTATCAGAAAGCTATAGTACATATGGTATTTGAACATGTACAGAAAAGTAGAATGAAAATTCTCAAAAACATATACCCACATAAGTAGAAACTTGATATCAGACAAAGATGACACTACAATCAGTGGGAAATATGATGTTTTAAAAAATATTGTGAGGTAATTAGTTTTCCATGCAGGAAAAAAATATAACTGGATTCCTGTGTCATTCTGTGCAACACAAATAAATCCCAGCTAGATTAAAGACATAAATGTGAAAAACAAACTTTAGTAGGTAAAGTAGTATATTTGTCTCCACAAGGTATGATTTCTTAACAAATAAAAAGCCCAAGCCTTAAGAAAAAGAGACTAATGGATTTCAATACATAAAAAAGTTATATAGAGGAGGAGATGGTTCAATCAGCAAAGTGCTTGCTGTGCAAACATAAGGAACTGAGTTCAGATCAGCAGCACCCAAGTAAATTCTGGGCATGATGGTACACCTTTGTAATCTCAGTGCTGGGGAGGCAAAGACAGAAGGATCCCTGGGGTTTGCTGGCCAGCTAGGCTAGCAGAATCAGCAGCCTCTAGGTTCAGTGAGATACCCTATCGAGATGAAGAGTAATCATGGAAGACACCAAGCATTCACCTCCAACCTCCATAAACATGCGCACCCACACAAGCATGTATACACACCATGCATGAATGCCCACCCATACACAAAGTAATGTACCCCTGAATAATATGAAAAGTTAAAAATGACATTAAAAACTAGAGGAATATACTATGCAATGAGCATCATTGTAAAAATAAAATATATTAGAAATAACACCACAAAATCAAGACAGGAGAGAGGGAATGACAAAGAGACTGAGGGAGGGGGCTGGAGAGATGGCTTAGCGGTTAAGCGCTTGCCTGTGAAGGCTAAGGACTCTGGTTCGAGGCTCGATTCCCCAGGACCCACGTTAGCCAGATGCACAAGGGGGCGCACACGTCTGGAGTTCGTTTGCAGTGGCTGGAAGCCCTGGCATGCCCATTCTCTCTCTCTCTATCTGCCTCTTTCTCTCTCTCTCTCTCTCTCTCTCTCTGTCACTCTCAAATAAATAAATAAAAAATGAATCAAACAATATTTTTAAAAAAAGATAAAATAAATACCACTTTATAAAAAGAAAAAAAAAGAGAGAAAGACTGAGGGAGGGAAAATGGATAGGAAGGGAGTCAGGTCAGTTTAGGAACAAAAATCATAAGAAGTAAATGAAAACAAGAGGACACCATAAAGAACAGAAAATATGAAGATATTCCTGACTTATTACCTTGGCCTACTCTCTATTTCCTTCACTAAAATCCAATTCATTTTCCTTCATCTCATTCATTTAATGCTAGAATACACACATACACACACGCATGCACGCATGCATGCGCACACGCACACACGCACACACAGTCTGTAGGCATCGACATTGGAATGAAACAATATTGGGGGCATTATAATACTTTTTAAATGTTCATTTTTCTCCTTTTAAAATGGGCCTAATAATCCTGCTTTGTACAAGTTTAATGATGTGCCAGCAGTGTCTAGAAACTTATTGACAAAAAAGAAAGTAACTTGTAAATGAAAATCCTAAGGCCCTTTTCCAGTCCTACGGTATCAGGAATTCTGAGGTTGAGCCTTGCAATTTGTGTTTTGATAAGCCCTCAGGTGATTCCAAGGCAGGTCAGTATGAGAATCCTTGATTTAAGAAAATGACCTAACCAGGCACTTAGCCAGAAATCTGGAAAATATTTTCTTTTGTTTCCTACATATAGCCAAATTCTATTCGTCATCAAGTCTCCCCAAACTAGTCGTGACTTCTCACTTCAGAGATGTTTCAGTCATGTTCCCTTCACCATTAATGCCCAGATTTCCGCAACACTTTTCTGAAATCATGACCACTACTCCTGCCATCACCCAAGTCTTTCACAAGGCCATGAGAGTATGGATTTAAAAAGAAAAAAAACACTAATTATATATTTGCCTGATTTACAATTACATCCTGCTCTCCCATTCATTGTTAGACAGAACCCAGACTCCCTAATATGACTGATTGGAGAATAAAATTACAGACACTTTCTTCCATTCCTTCTGCTTCCGCCTCAGCTATTCTTTCTCCCCTCCAGGCCTCTGCTTCCAGAACTGGTATGTCTGACATACAATACAAATTTATGTATTAATCTGGAAAGTGTGATGGCTTTAAAATCTTATACCTAAACTCACCCTTGATTTCCCCCTTCAGTATCTGTTTGATGACGTTCTTGTGTTCTTATTTCCAAGATCAATAGAACTTCAATTGTGTAGTCATGAATATCAAAGGAATGAATGCATGATCTATGCCTGCTGGTAACACCTTCTTTAGAAAGTAATCTGTACATGACATTTCTTTTCACTCACATCTTTGTCTCTCTAGGGCCCCATAGCCTCTCCAAGGTGGATATCTGTTGCCATTGAGATCAGCTTCATGTGTTACTGGAGGTATATATTATGTGGTGTTATAGATACTTTATTTTTTTAATATTTTTACTTATTTATTTATTTAACAGAGAAAGAGAGAGGGAGAGAGAGAGAAAGAGAGGAGAGAATGGGTGCATCGGGGCCTCTAGCCACTGCAAATGAACTCCAGATGCGTGTGCCCCCCCTTGTGCATCTGGCTAACGTGGGTCCTGGGAAATTGAACCTGGGTCCTTTGGCTTTGCAGGCAAATGCCCTAAAGGCTAAGCCATTTTCTCCAGCCCATAGATACTTTATTTTTATATTGTATACTTGTATTTGTTTGTCAGTATCCTATCCCATCTTATAGCACCCTACTAGTTCTATTTGCTATAGTATCCTACTTAGGAAGTTAAGTGAACCATATCTTTTTTCTTGCTACCCTCTGATAAAGTCTACTATCAGAACAGGGAGAAAACTTAAACTCAGCCCCTGGGAAGCCTCTCTCAGCAATTTTAACTCTTTTTTGAAGACGTGTAAGAAATGGGAACCTTGGTTCTTTCTGTGAGCAGAGTTTTCCTGAATAGGAAGCCTTCACCTACAGGATGCTTGCTGGGTTTTGTACATGTAGAATTCCCTTGCTTGAACTTTCCAAGTAGACTTTTGAATTCCAGGTAATGCTGTGACTCTCAAGTGAGCCTTCTAATTAAGCCCAAGTGACTGTGAACTCAGAAAAAACTGGCATGACATCCTTCTATGAGAACATATACATTTCTTTTTTGTTGTTGGTGTTTCTTTTATTGACAACCATAATTTTATTTATATTTTATTTTATTATAATTTTATTTATAATTTTATTTTATTATAATTTTATTTATAATATTTTATTGACATCCATAATTTTAAACAATATCCTATAGTAATTCCCTCCCCCCCTGCCACTTGCCCCTTTGAAACTCCATTCTCCGTCATATCCCTTCCCCCTCTCAATATTCTTGTGTCCCATTAAACTTAAGAACAAGGCTCTAAACTCTTGTGTGATTAGTGGACGGGCTTCTGTAGAAACACCAGTGTTAAGGACATTACAATTGTGTAAACAGTTGGTAGGCAGGTCATGGCCTCGTTTCTTTCTTCCTGGTTTAAGTTGATTAAAAATGTCTTTTAAGAACCAAATTTTTATTGCAAATGATCTGAGAGCATCATTACTATATTTATCACTAACAGTCCTTACTTGACAGTGATTATCAATTAGTATAAACAGATTCTAAAGAAAAAAGCAATAACAAACT
This sequence comes from Dipus sagitta, assembly GCA_036346955.1. NCBI lineage: Eukaryota > Metazoa > Chordata > Mammalia > Rodentia > Dipodidae > Dipus > Dipus sagitta. The sequence continues at coordinate 41,214,950 of CM070774.1, read as the reverse complement.
TGCAGTATTTATCCTCCAAACTGTACTTCCCATTAAAAAGTCTTTTCAATTTCCCTGTAAAGGCAATGTCTTTTCTCTGTGTAGAGAGAGAATACTTTCAATTTTGAACCATATTTGTGTCTCTCTTCATAATTATCGATGTGTAAAATGTTTCATTTCATGGTCATGATTTCTTGTAGTGCTCAACAACTACAAAGAAAAATTGTTTATACTCCTAATCTACAGATTTAATACTTGGTTATCAAACTTGCTATACTGTACCTATGATGGTTAGTGGTAAAGACATCTCCCTGTGACTTGTTTTCGAAAAGGCATTGTTGTGTATTCCTTGCAAAAGAAAAATTCTTGTGCTTTATTTTTTTGTGTGTGTGTTAAATGAAATGACGTTCTCTGCAGTGAAAGTGTATTACCATGCTAAGAAACAAAGGTAATACAATTACTCTAATAACAAAATCACAACTAATTTCAGTAATTCAAAGAACTGTATATAATACCACCATTATGATTATGCTTACTTTGCCCAAAGTCAAATTGTTGAATTCCATTTAAAGCACTAGTGTGCAAAAATGCCAGCATGGATTCACTTCCATTAATTTGCACATAATAATTAATGTGTGTTGTGCCATTATGTATCTATCCCTGTGTGAAGCCCTCAGAATTAAAATGGTCACTGCTGAAATGAGTCTTCAATAAGGTAAGTAGGAAAGACTTAACTCCCAAGAGGTTTTCTGTGTTCTCTGCTGCAGACAGTCCAAATGCACATAAACGATGAATGGACCCTCAGCCCTCCTGTTTCCAATACATGCCTAGGACTTGATCTCAGGTGTGTTTTCCCTTTCCCTTTCCCTGTGGATATGCAACAAGTTGAATGCTGTTAACATTGTCCAGATATTCAAAGTGACAGAACCGGAGGTACTGCAATCTGGAACTCTTAGCTTTTGTAAACTGGCAAGAGTAGAGGAATGCACAAAGTCTCTGGCTAATGACTTCTCCATCTTTTCATATAGACTCTTCTGCCCAGCTATTTGGGAATAGGATACATATTAGACAACTAACATCTGGTCTAAATATCTATTAGGACCATATGCTTTCCTCTGCTATATTATCATCCTAGAATAGATTAAGGGAAATCCAAACCAAATGGGGATTTAGGGAAAGTTTCAAGGGTCACTTAATAAAGTAATTTTGGTTTTCCCTTAACAAGGAACACAGCACACTGTAGAGACTATATAGAGACCTAAGAGTAGTCTCACAGCAGAAATAACCTGAATAAATAATTGTCATAATCATCACCGCTTTCCTTACAATTTTCAAATGGGAAGTAGAAACTGTTAATTGTCTCAGTTACAAATAGTTCTATCCTGTCAGGACTTAGCTTAAGAGATGATTTTCTCTGGAACAGCCTTGTCTTTTAAATGAAATCCAGTAGCTCTGGATCTGGCTTTGATTTTCCCCAAGTTCTTGCTGATAATATTCCTAGTGCTTTGGGGACTGGTGTTATTCCTTTCCAATGAATTATTTGATCTATGGCTGTTAGATATTCATGGCCAAATGACAAAAGGCTAAGATTTGATTGCATAAAAGCAAACATTAACAAATGTTTTCTAAGACCAGGTATTGGAAACTGAAAGTTCTTCTCATTTGGCACCCATTGTACAATTAGGACCTGGGCTATTTGACTTTGAGAATGTTTTTCATATCGAAGTACTATGAAATAAGTTTAAAAAAGTCACTAAGTTTAAGATTTTATCTCTGTTCTGTTAAGCATTTAGATTAACACAGAACTTACATAAAAATAATGCCATGAGTTATGTTTTACTAGAAGTTTAAAATTGCATTGATATTTTAGTCAGCATTCTTAATTAAGGAAAGTTTTATATTTTATCATAAAAAGTATTTTAAGTGGATTAGAAGCATGTTTTTTTTTTTTCAAAATAATTGCAAACTAACTCTCAGTAGACTGTGCAGGTAAGGGTGATTTTTGGGGACATGATCTATATTTTATTATTTTTTGAGTACACACATGCCTACTGAAACTTGTGATGAAGCATAGGCAAAATCACAGGGGTCAGATGTAAGAATATTTAGTTACATTTCTAACCTCAACTTTATTGGTTAATACAGGGCTAGTTATAGTATCCAACATTTTTTTTCTCAGCTATCACACCTCTATGACTTTGTGTCATAGAGACAGATCTAGCTTTGAACCCATTTCGATTTTAAGGCTAATATTCACTTAATAGAGGATTTTCTCCTTTCATTCATCTAAGACGGGTCCCTGAATCAACTAGTCATTAATTTCTTTAACCATTTTATACAATTTAACATTAAGTACAAGTTTCTTAAAAGTGAATATTCTTCGCTTGCCCTCTATTCTTACTTCTTTCTTCCTCCACGTTTTTATTCCATATTACTAAACAATAATACTATCCTTGGGTTGGACAGATGGCTTAGTGGTTAAGCGCTTGCCTATGAAGCCTAAGGACCCTGGTTTGAAGCTCCATTCCCCAGGACACACGTTAGCCAGATGCATAAGGGGGCGCATGCGTCTGGAGTTCGTTTGCAGTGGCTGGACCCCTGGTGCGCCCATTCTCTCTCTGTCTCTCTCTCTCCCTCTTTCTCTCTCTGTCTGTCGCTCTCAAATAAATAAATTAAACAAAAAATTGTTTAAAACAATAATAATAATAATAATAATAAATAATGTCCTCCCAGAATGCCAGTTTAAAAAATTTTTCCAGGATGGGAAGTAAAGTCTATTTAAGAATTTATTGTTTATAGTCCGGACATGGTGGTGCATGCCTTTAATCCCAGTACTTGGGAAGCAGAGGTAGGAGGATCATCGTGAGTTCAAGGCCATCCTGAGACTACATAGTGAAATGCAGGTCAGCCTGGGCTACAGGAGACCCTACCTTGAAAAACAAAACAAAATAAAACAAAGAATTCATTGTTTATAATGTCAAATATGTCCATTTGAACTGAATGTAACATTGTCTTTACAAATGAATAACTTCAAATAAAGAAAATAAAGAATATTTAATTGATAGAGAAAAATCTGAAATTATTTTAAAGGATTTTAGAAAAAAAAAAGATGAGGATTCTATAAGCATATTGACAGAGGAGAATGGAAAAGTTGCTGTTTAGAGCCACAGATCGAATTGAAAAGTCATGAGCTTCAAATCAGGATATTATTTCTAGAACAAGTTTTTAAGAATAATAAAAGAATACAAAGTGAGCTGAGTGTTCGCAGGACATGCCATTAATCTCAGCACTTGGGAGGTAGAGGTAGGAGGATTGCCATGAGTTCAAAGTCAGCCTGGGCTATAGTGAGACCCAACCTTAAAAAGAATACAAAACATAAATATTTGTTGAAATTGAATGAAAACTGATAAAGATATTGTGAACAAGAATGAGAAGGAAACCACATTTGCAAAGTTCATATTTTCATTTTTCTTAAGTAGGTACATATATAAAAATGTGTTCATATCTTACATGTTTACATATCTCAATTTATAAGATTATATTTTCTTTACCTGATTGTCAAAAAAGAAATAAAAAAGAAAAATAAAGTAGTAGCCTAAATCAATGCAATAGATTAAAGATAAAAAGTATTTTCTTAGAAAATTGGGAAGATGTGCTTAATTAATATGAATGCAATAAGCCGGGCATGGTGGCACATGCCTTTAATCCCAGCACTCGGGAGGCAGAGGTAGGTGGATTGCTGTGAGTTCGAGGCCACCCTGAGACTATAGAGTGAATTCCAGGTCAGCCTGGGCTAGAGTGAGACCCTACCTAGAAAAACCAAAAAAAAAAAAAAAAAAATGAATACAATAGGCTGGAGAGGTGGCTCAGCAGTTAAGGGTAGTTGCTTCACATGGATACAAATCTAACCAAAAGTTAATAATAAATATGAATAATTTCCAATTAATAAAACACTGCCTATAAAGAGTTTAGTATTTTATAAACTATGATGGGTAACAACTATGGGTTCTAAAAACAATTATATTGGTCATAACAAATTTCTAAAAAATGTTAGTGGAAGATTATGTATTAGTGAAGAACAGAGTTGAAATTGTTAGAATAGATCATAGTTGGAAAGAGTATGTGCCAGTTTAAAAACATTAGTTTCAGAATGTTTATCTTTCAAACATGGAAACACCTTTGTATTGACTTATAGAAAAACCTATATACCTTATTGTGAGTCATAATAAAAAAAAATATTGGGGCTGGAGAGATGGCTTAGCAATTAAGGTACTTGCCTGCAAAGCCAAAACCCATGTTCAATTCCCCAGAACCCACGTAAGCCAGATATACAAGGTGGCAAATGCATCTGAAATTTGCTTGCAGTGGCTGGATGCCCTGCAGTGGCCATTCTTTCTCTACCCCCTCCCCCTGTCTTTTTCCTCTCAAATAAATTAAAATAAAATTTAAAGCAATGAAAAACTATTGAAATAGCAGTATAGAAAATAGTTGGTGAGCTTTGCATCTATGTGAAAACATATCAGAATCTTTGGAACAGAGCCAAGGCAGTTCTAAGAGGAATGTTTATAACTATGAGTCCTTACATTAAATAATAAAGTCAATTTCATATAAATAACCTACTGATATACCTCAATGGTTTATAAAAATAAGAACAGTCCAAAAACCAAAACAACAACAAGAAGTAATAAAGATTAGGACTCAAATTAATTAAATAGAGATCAAAAGCACTATGCATAAAAATAATCAAATAATAGGTTTGTATTTAAAAATAATTTAGCAAAACTAACAAAAATATATAGATATAATACCCAAATTAATAAAATTAGAAATGAGTAAGGGAAGTTACTACAGATTTCATCAGATATAGAGAATCATTAATGACTTTGAAAACTTATGTTCCAAAAATAAAATAAATAAATAAATCTAGAAAAAATAAATTCATAGACAATTATAATTTTCCAAAATTAAAACAAGAGGATATAAGCAAATTAGATCAATAACAGTCAATGAAATAGGAACAGTAATAAACTGTCTCCCAATAAAGAAAAAGCAAAAAGTAGATTGATTCACTGATGAACTTTATGAGTCCTTTAAAAAGCTAACACCAGAAGCTGGAGAGATGGCTTAGCAGTTAAGACACTTGTTGGCAAAGCCAAAGGACTCAGGCCTGATTCCTCAGTACCCATGCAAAGCCAGATGCACAAAGTGGTGCATGTGTCTGGAGCACATTCACATTGAATATCCCATTCTCTCACCCTATCTGTCTCTCTGTCTCTCTCTGTCTCCATATATAAAGTAAATAAACAATGTTATATAAAAAGAGCTAACACCAGTGGTTCTCAAACTGTTTCATAAAACAGAAAGGAAAAAGTATACTACGAAACTCATTCTTAAAGCCTGTATTACCTAATACAAAATGCAGATAAGAAAGAAAGAAAAATTTAGACCAATTTTCTTGATGAACATCATTGATAAAATTGTTAATAGAATTCTGGAAAACTGAATTAAGAACATGTTATGGAGATCATCATATATCACAACCAAGTTGATTTTATTCCAGGGATGTGACGATGGCTCAACATATGCAAATCAATAAGTACAATATAGCACATAAATAAACTTATGGAAAGAAATTACATGTTAATCTCAATTGATATAGAAAAATAACCTTTGACAAAGTTCAATATTTTTCATGATGAGATGAATAATTAGGAATAGGAGGAACATATTTTAACATAATAATAGCTATATTTGACAAACCTACATGCCAACAGCATTCTAAATGATAAAAAAATTAGAGCATTTCCTATAATATTGGGAATCTCTATTCTTTGTGAATATAGTGCTCAAAGTCTTAGCTAGAATAATAAAAGAGCAAAAAGACATGAAAAGGATATAATAGGAGAGAATGAAGTCCAATTATGCCTATTTGCATTTGCCATTATCTTATACTTAAAAGACCTTAAATACTCTGCTAGAAAACTCTTAAGACTTATAAATACTTTCAGCAAAATAAAAAGTAAACATCTAAATCCAACATCTTTTCATAGAGGAAAAAATTGTATTCATAGTAGCTTCAAAACATGAAATACTTAGACTAAATCTAAGGGATGTGTGAAATACCTCTACAGTGAAATCTTAAGATATTGGAGGAAAAATATAAGATAGGAGTAGATTAAAAGAACTTCACTCCTCATGGTTTCACAGAATATTGTGAAAATTACTATATTACTATTACTGAAAGCGATCTACAGATTTAATGTAATCCTTATCAAAATCCCACTGACATTCTTCAGATAACTGAAAATAAAAGCCCTCAATTTCATAGGGAAGCACAAAGGACCTTAAGTAACTAAGGCAACACAGCATATAGAACAATAGAACAATGTTGGCAGTATACTTGACCTTAGATGACATTACAGAGACATAATAACAAATATAAATGGTACTGGCAGAAAAACAGACATGTAGAACAAGAGGGATCACAGAAAGAAATTCACACCAACATCGCCACCCAATTTTTCACAAATATGGCAAATCACACACTGGATGAAAGATAGCACATTTAACAAATGTGGCTGGAAAACTGGAGTTTAACTGTAGAAAAATGAAACTAGATCTCTATCTCTTACTCTAAACAAAAATCAATTTAAAATATCAAAACTTTAATATAAGATTAGGAACTGAAAACTTCTAGGAGAAAACACATGTATAGTACTCCAAGATAAAGGAAGAGGCAAGGATTTTCTCAACAGATTCCAATAGCACAGGAGATGGGTTCAGTAATTGACAAATGGGATTCCATGAATAAAAAGCTGCTTGCACAGCAAAAGTAGCAACTTTCACAGTGGAGAGGTAAACTGCATAATAAACAAAGCACTAATATCTGGAGGATATAGCAAAAATTAAATACAATAAACAACCCATCTTATTAATATGTGGGCTAATGAACTGAATAGCAGTTTTCAAAAGAAATGCAAATGAGCAGTGAAAAGCTGTTTAATGTGCTTACCTATCAGTAAAATGCAAATTAACACTGCTTTGTGATTTCATTGTACCTAGTCAGAACAACTATCATTCAAGAAAATAAAAAACCCATAACTAGCAATAGATAACTGATGAGGATGCAAAAAAAGTGGAATCCTTACACATAGTAGGCATATAAACGTGTAGTCATATGAAAATCAGCATGAAATGTCATCAAGAAAATTAAAAATAGCACTACTATATAAATCCCATATACCAACTGGGTATGTACTTGAAGGCTATGTCAATATACCACAAAGATACTTGCATTTCCACATTTTTATTAAACTAACTTTATTTTTTTATTAAGAACATACTTTGTACGGATACATCATATGTTGAAACCAGCTTTTCCCACCCTCTTGCCCCCATTCCGCAGGAGGCCCTCCTCAGTGGGGTTTCTGGCATTCTCCATGGGGTTGTGGGTTATGTGTTGTGGGAGCAGCAGTCAGTTATTGGGGGGAAAATGATGTTTCTGTGTATGATGTCTCATCCTGTGGCACTTAACAATCTTTCTTTCCAGAGACTCAGGAAAACGCACCAGCCTAGCCGTGTTTCAACAAATGAATAAATAAGAGAAAATATGGTACATATACATAATAGAATTTTATGGAGGCTTTAAAGAAAAGTAAACTCATGAAATTTGATAGAAAATGGGTTGGAATTGAAAATAATTGTGTTAAGAGAAATAATCCAGATTCCAAAAGATAAATGTACATGTTTCCTCTGATATGTGGAACCCAGATTTAAAATCATATAATGGTAAGCATATATATATGTATGTGCAGTAATATGTGTGTGTCTGTGGCCATGTGTATGCATGCACATGTGCTCAGGTTTTGAAACTAGAAAGGGGAACACAAGAAGGGAGGAAGATATCTTAAGGGAGGAGGAAAAGAGAGGATAATAGGATGCACGAGATAGGAAAGTAGAGGGGAAGACTGTCTGGGTGAAGAAAGGAAATGAATCATAAAGGAGGAAGGATACATTGGAGAGCAGTGTGGAAAGGGAAAGAATGAGAACAAAGTGTAATGGTACCTATTTATGAGAATTTTATAATGAAGTCCATTCCTTGTTATTCTAACCTAAAATACTTAATTTCATAAGAGCTACAAAAACAAATTTTAGGGCTGAAGATATGACTCAGCACTTAAAGGCACTTGGCTCACAAGGCATGAGAGTCCTGAGTTCAATTCCTCAGTACCCATGTAAAGCCAGATGTACAAAACGGCACATGTGTCTGGAGTTAGTGTGCAGTTAGATCCTGTGCCCCACTGTCATTCCTTATCTCTCTCTCTTTCCTTGCAAATAAATGAATGAAATCATAAAATAAAAACAAATTTTATGGTTGCCGGACATTAGGCAGTTAATGTGAATCAAAAAAAGTTAATTGGGTGAATAAAACATTTCCAAAAGCATTATGATAAGTAGCAGCAATAAAGAAAACAGATTCCTCCTTACCATTCAAGAACACTGCTTGATCCATATCATTCATAGTACATTGAGTGCCATTTGATTTACTGTGGTACCAAAAACGGCAACAGGTTGTCTTGTCCATTAATATAATCTACTCTAAACTAAAGGTTGAATCTTTCTCTGTTTTTCAGCTAAAATCAAAGAAACATTGTAGAATGAATATTATATATCTGAATATTAACACAACTGGCATACGTTTGTAATCCCAGCACTCAGGAGGCAGAGGCAGAAGGATAATCCACAAGTTTGAGAGAATCCTGGCCTAAATAGTGAATTATTTCAGGCTTACAGATCCAGGCGAAGTTCAGTAATGATAGAAGAAGCTGGCGCCCTTTCCCAGATTGATGCACAGAGAAAAACCACCACCAGACAGCCAGCACCACCAAACAAGGGAATAATACAAACACCGAAACAGCTGGGATGCAGGCCAAGCTCACTTGCGGTACCTTAGGCCGGAATTCAGATCCACCCCCAATAAAACCTTAGGGTATGACTCTAAGATCTGCCCACAGTGACACCTCTTCCAGCCAGGAAGCTGGAAATCCAAGTTACAAGCTTTAATAAAACATCTGAGTCTATTGGAGGACAGATATTCAAACTATCACGGTGACATAGTAACATTCTATCTTTAATAAAAAAGAAATACTAGCAGAGCTTACCTTTTCAAGAATATTAAAAAATTTAAATATTAAAAAACAAAACAAAACAAAACAAAAAACTAGGGGCCGGAGAGATGGATGAGGAGTTAAGGCACTTGCTTGTGAAGCCTGAGGATCTAGGTTCGATTCTCCAAGTCCCACATAAACCAGATGCGCATGGTAGCACATGCGTCTAGAGTTCGGTTACATTGGCTAGAGGCCCTGGCATGCCCATTCTCTCTCTCCCTCTCTCTGTGTCTAATAAATAAATTAATTAATAAAATAAAATTTAAAAACTATATAACCTTTTACTTGCAGTATGTTCTGACTTTTTTGTAAGATATCACTGAGTATCATATTTTTCAGAGAAAGAAATAAATATCTATAAGGTATTTTGTTTCAAATTTAAAAAGTAAAGATATAAAAAGATGTCAAGGATATAAGACTATTAAGTATTTTAATCTTTTATTTTAAAATATTATGATATTAAAATCCTTTCTTGAAAAATATTAGACTTCTAAAATATCTTCTGAAAATGCTTTTAAAGTTCTTTAAATTTTTTTTTAAAAAGCCTAAGTAGATATGCATAGCCTTCCTTTCTATCATCTTCAATTACATTTTCTTAACTTCAAGTAGGTTGATTAAATCTAAGCTAGTGTATACAGCTTGTGATCTTCAAAAATTCTTGTTACATCCCTGTGATATATGATGAATTTCTTGAATTTAAATTTTAATACTTGTTGCTTCTGTGTTTACTACACTGAAAACAGTCTTTTTGTGACATACTGTTGTAATTGTTTAAATAAAGATTGTCCTAGAAATCTTACTACATGTAAAACATGAGTCAGATTTCACTTTGAGAAAACACTGGAAGTGAAATGCAAAACATTCAGGTTATTTTTATGAAATAAAAATAGTGTACTTTTTCTTAAAATGTGATTTCTCAAAAAGTAAATATATAGCTTTTAGTTTTATTATTGGTTTTCCGTTAGTTAGTTAGTTATATGCTGAATTCTGCCATTGAAATACATAACTGCTATGAGAGCAGAATACGGGAAGCATTCTCCAGTGTGCGTTAAGGGCTGAAGTCACTATACATGAGTCACTCTTGACTTTGACCTTTAAATTTGTGGGTATAGTAAATATACACAGTTTTTAAATTCATATTGCACACATGGCATGTCCACAGAAATGGGAAGGACATTGAGAGGAGAGGAAATGGGAAGGTTGGAGGTAAGGAAAGAGGAGGAGGCTATGAAAATCAACTAAAAAAATTGCTTTTGAAAATCCCAGAATGAATGACACCTAAATTTCTTTATGTCAACTAAAAACATAAAATACACATTGCTTCTGTCTTATAGGAAGTCACAGCCTCTTTTCAGCTCTATGTATGCTGCATCTGTCACAGGAATAGTGGGAGATCCAGTTACAAGTAAAATGACAATGCAAACTCAACAATTGGATTAGTGAACTCAACTGGATTATTGAAAATATTTGACATAAGTATAGAAAAATGGAGAGAACATTATAATTTAGTCTTGCGAGCCTCAACCAGACTTTCTCAAATGTCCATTGTATTACTTTTGTTATGAGAATCAGTGGCTACTAGGGTTCAGAGTGCAAGGTGTTGAGTCATGGTGACTTGATGGGGGGCTTTAAGTTTTTAATTAATAGGCTATTTTACTTGGGACATATTTTAATTTTCTAATCTTATTTTCTCACATGTACTATTAGGATAATAATATATCTCTGCAAAGGGCTATTTTAAGATGTTAGTAGGATAATATTTATAACATATAAACATTTAGCATAGCGCCTGACTAAAGTGAGATTTTCAGTTCATGTTTATATACATTTTCCTATTAATTATCAATTAACAATAAAAATGTTAGTTGTGGAAGACAAAGATACAAAAAAAATGAAAATAAAAGTGTACCCATCACTTATAATCCAAATATGCTGAAACGCTGCTGCATTTTATTTCTTTCCAGCATTTGATGTGTGCAGGTATGTATGTAGGTATATTTCTATATGTTTGCATGTGCGTTTGGAAATCACTAGTATATGTAATTTATGTGAACTCTTTACCAACTCCACACGACATTCTCACTAACTTTATGGAGGGTAATAGATTCCAAAGCTGTCTATATTCAAATATAAATGGTAGTGCCATACATGATCACACACGTGTAAATATACAGTCCTTATCCTTATCTTGTGATGCACAACAGTGATTTCTGTGGCCCAATGCTTACAAAGATGCCAATATCTCTCTTCTGATACTATTTTCCATTTAGTTGCATTGTGAAATGTTAAATGTGGTTCAATCAAACTGTTCTCATTCTACTTTAATACAATCTGTATAACTTTAGTCTTTCTGAAGACTAAAATACTGATTTATCTCTCTCTCCTGCTCCTTGGAGATTTTTATTTATTCTTCTGTTGCCAGTTCATGCTTTTTTGTACTTAGATAAGAATTGATAATTTTAAAATATATGTATATATTTTAAATATATTTTATTTATTTGAGAGAGAGAGAAAGAGGCAGAGAGAAGGAGAGAGAGAGGGAGGGAGAGAGGGAGGAAGGAAGAGAATGGGCACGCCAGGGCCTCCAGCCACTACAAAGGAACTCCAGATGCATGCACCCCCTTGTGCATCTGGATTACGTGGGTCCTAGAGAGTCAAACCGGGATCCTTTGGCTTTGCAGGCAAATGCCTTAACTGCGAAGTCATCTCTCCAGCCTCTTAAAATATGTTCTAATAAATATGTAAATTTATATGTATTTATTCACTTGAGAGAGAAAGAGGCAGATAGACAGACTGAATGAGAATGGGCATGCCAGGGCCTCAATCCACTGCAAATGAACTCCAGATCCATGTGCCACCTTGTGCATCTGGCTTACAAGGGTACTGGGTAACTGAACATGGGTCCTTGGGCTTTACAAGCAAGTACCTTAACTACTAAGCCATCTCTCTAGCCCAAGAATTAATATTTTTGAGGGGGGAGATAGCTCAATAAATATAATATTTTCCTTACAAGCATGAGTACCTGAGTTTGATCCCCAGTATTCATGTTAAAGTGATATGCATGATAACATGGAATCCCAGTGCTGAGGGAGGCAGCAAAAGGGAGATCCCTGGAGCTTGCTGGCCAGCAGTTGAGCCTCATTGGTGAGCTCAAGGTTATTGTGAGATTCTATCTCAAAATGTGGATTGTTCCAGGTCATCTTAGACTAGAGTGAAACCCTACCTGGAAAAACCAAAAAAAAAAAAAAAAAAAAAAAATACGTGGACAGTGTTCCTGACAATGATACTGAAGATCATCCTCTGTTCTTGACCTACACATTCATACACACCTGGTCACACCTGTATCTCCCATAAGCATACAAACATGCACACATACACACACAGGCAGGCAGAAAACAAAACAAAAGAAAACATCAAATCCCTGGTCTTCAATCACATGTTGCTGTCTTCCCCATCCTCCTCTGAACTCAGCAACACCTAAGTGCAAAATTCAATAGCACTCAGATTAAGTCATTTGTTAATGGGATTTTCTTTTACAATCTCCAGTAATGTAGTTTGATAGTAGCTTCACTCCTATATCTTTCCAATAGTCTTTCATTTTTAAATATTTTCCTTCCTTATTAAATCTACCTTATTTATTTACTGTTTTATCTTTCACCTACTTGTGTAGGATTAATATACTTTCAGTAATTATCAAATGAACTGATTTATGCTGGCAATAAGTTATTAAGAGTTCACATAGTGCTACTGGGGTCCAATTTTCTACTGAAGTCACCATCATACTGGTTTTTTGGTATAAAAATACAAAATGTCAAGAATTCACAAGATAGATAATATCCAAGTTAAAGATAAAGTTATTCTAGGAAGCTAATTCTGTCTGTCTCTCAAAATATTATCCCTGTCCAAATGGCAAAGGATAGGTTTTTAAAGTCACAAGAGGACAGGAGATGAGAGAATCAATACAATTTCCTGTGAAACTAGCAAGTTTAGTCGTTGTAAATAGCCCAGGATGCAGAAGGGAGTTCCAATACTAGCACATCGTGATATTGTTTTTTTTTTATTCCTTTTGTTTGTGTAATTTCCTGTCTCCCATATTATCCTATATGTTACAACGAGAACAGACTTTTTTATGTCTGCTGTTTAGAAAGCTGACAATGCTAATCAATACAACAGTGCATGGCACCATTTCACAAAACAGTCTTGTCATTGTTTTGTGAACAGATATCGAATGCTCTAGGTATTTAATAGGAAAACATTTTGGTAGTGTGGACACTCATCAATGCCCAAATGATGATGATACTGGTATCCATCTGCAGGTAGATGAGAGTTACATGCTTTGTGCAATGCTTCTCATCCGGGTTTGTCCCTGAAAGGATCTTTGCCTTTTTTTTGTGTATCATCACTTGGGAGGGTGCTGCTGTTGTTTAACGAGCGGGGACCAGGGGTGTCACTGGTCATCCTGTATACGAAAGATAGTCCCCACAGCACAGCCATCTACCCTGGATATTTGTAGTGCTGAAGTGAACACATCTTGGCTTTGAGATGCAAAGCAAAGTAAAATTTAATGGGTATGTCATCACTGAAGAATAGGGTTCTCTTTATTTATTTATGTATTTATTTTGTTTTGTTTTATTTTTGAGTCAGGATCTCACCCGAGCCCAGGCTGATCTGGAACTCAAAAGTTTTAGTTCCAGGCTAGCCTCAAAGTCACAGCGATCCTCCTACCTCTGCCTCTGAAGTGCTATGATTAAAGACGTGTGCCAGCCACTATGCCTGGCTGATTCTCTTTTATTTTGAGAGGATAGTTCACCAAAAACCGTTTTAAGATAAGACACTGGAATAAAAACTACTCCAAGAACAAGATAAATATCCTGTTCTTACAGAAGGTTACAAAACACTCTCCCCAACCTGTTGTATGCACGATAGGAGAGCTGCCACTCTCTCCATAAATATTCATCACTATGGAAACCTTCCCACATCCATGCACTCCTATAACCTTAAATGGCAAGCACATATTTTATAAGCATAGTGAGAAAAGAAGCAAATAATGTCCTCTCTGGGCATTCCATGAAATGTTTCACTGTCGCTTCTAGACCAGCATTTTTCACCCAGGCTCAACAATAAGATCACCTAAGGAAACTAAAATCTCTGATGCTCAGGCCTCCTGCCCCAAACAATTCATTAAGAAACATGGAGATATGGCATAGGCAGCATGCTCTCAGGGGATTCAAAGGTACCAATAAGGCTTAGGACCATTGTGTGATCAACAAAAGGCTGGCCTGAAGTCTTTGTGCATAAGGACCAAAGTAGAAGTGCAAAACACTTAATGGGCTGAGTGATCCAGAGTTCAGGAACAGGCCTCCTGGCGCACTTTCGTCAGCATTAAGCTGAGCACCAGGGTCCAAGGAATACAGACATTGTTGCTTCAAAGTTGGCCAACATCAGGGAGGGAGCAGCTGTTCCCTCTTATCCAGTTCTTCGTCATATATTAGAAGATGTGAAGGCAGAATAGTTTCTTACCCTATTTTAAGAGTAAAACCAGGTTTTGACAAGAATGAAATTATAGGACACATAATGCAACAATGAGAAAATTTGAAGCCATCTCTAAAAACGTCTATGAGAAGGAAAAATGCTGTAAACAAGCCATCTGTGTTGTGATGGGAAACACATTCCCTTGTGGTGGACCTTGTAGGGAGTCTTGATTATCTTAAATAAAGAAAAAGAAAAAAGAAAAAAGAAACGGGGGAGGAACTTGCTGAGGGACCAAAGGCAGCAGGAAAATTGATCCACTTGTTTTCCAAATCTACACAATACTGTCTCTGCAAGGTGGTATATTCAAAAGGCAGGCAATGGGTGAATTAATATGAATCTTAGAATTAAATAAAACCCTTTATTGGCAGAGTAGAGCTTTGATGCTGCTCTACATAAACACAAAAATGAACTGTTAAATTTAGAAACGAGCAGACTCATAGGCAGTTTGTCCTTTTTCTATCTATAGCATGGAGCCCTCTGATCATGTACTGTACACTGATGGAAGCATGTGGCTGTGGCAAATGTCCCCCAGGAACGGGTCCAAATCACAAGTTCAATTTGCTTCGAGCTCCAAAAAAAATTTCCAGGAGTGCAATGTGGGTTGTGTTCCACCATATTCTTATATTGTCTTTGAAAACGCTGAAAACACACCCAGTAGAACAAGAACGGCATCAAAGCACACAGGTTTGGTTTGCTGAAAACCAATACCTTATCTTCATTTTTTGAAATATCATCTTTCCTATCTCCTAAAGCTTCCTTCTTACTCATCTTTTAAAAATAAACTACACATTTTTCTTCATCTCTGAATTACATGCTGTCCCTAGATTTGGGGTTTCATCAGGCCTGGTATAAATTCCAGCTCCAACTGGAATTTACCAAGAAGCTGTGTAATCTCATCAACCCCCAATTCTGTCTTCAACAAAGTGGAAATAATAAAATTTACTACCAGAGAATTATTTGCACAGATTAACTTCAGTGATAGAAAAGTTGCAGAATACTTGTTAAATGTAATACTATTTAGCAATGAAAATGACATACTCAAAAGTGGAATCAATCTAAAAATGATAAATGAAAGAAGTCAGGCTCAAGGGAATGTTAATGCATTTTCTATTTGTATTGTCCTCTGGAAGCAGCAGAGCTACATGGATAGATGAGAGAACATGGGTATCAGGAACTTGGGGCAGGGACAGGGACTAACTGCAAAGTAGTAGAGAAGAACTTTGGGGGCTGATGAATCTTGTGAATGTGGTGGTAATTACAACTATATACATTAGTCAATTCAAAAGAAAATGTAGTTAAATGGGTGATTATACATTGATATAGTCCCCAAGAAAAATCCAATCCATAAAGTGGTTGAAAACAAAAAAACAAAACAAAAAGTTAAAATAGTAGTGCCAGATCTGGAGAAATGGATTAGTATTTAAGGCACTTGCCTTGAAAAGCTGAAGGACCCAGGTTCAATTCCCTAGTACCTCTTTAAGCCAGATGCACATGGTGGTACATGCATCTGGAGTTTGTTTGCAGTGGCTAGAGGCCCTGATGTGCTCCTTCTCTGTCTCTCTTTCTCTCTCTCCCTTTCTCTCAAATAAATAAACATAAAATATCATAAAAAGAGTAGTGTCATGCTGAAAATGCCTAGAATGACTGACATAAACATACCCATGTCATCACTATCCTGTCTTCTGTTTCATAGCTAAGCATTTGAAATGCAGTCTATCTCAGAATGCAATTCTTCATTTTTCATTCTTTACTTCACCTCTGTTTTCTCTTCTTTCACAAAACCTCAATACCCTATATATTTATCAAGTCAGAGTATCTGACATTGAATCATTTTTGTACTGCCTTCTCTTAATAAACTTCTTTTCTAGACTTGGAGGTACCAGAATTTCTTTCTGTAGTACCTGCATTTTCCCATAAACCTGGTAATGCTTCACAGTGCTGTATCCTGTCCATTCCTCCTCACTCTCTCCATTGCTACCTGCCCTCCTATAATCTCAATCATGAATAACTTCCAAAAATTATGTGTGGAAGCTGCTTCCCAGTGTCCAAAAATCAGGTTTTTGCCATTTGCCTATTGGGTAGCTTGACTTATAAAATAATATATCCTTTCCCAAATTAAAAACAAATCAAGGACCTTATTGTAAATATTAACTCAGCACTTGCTTGATGAGCTTACATACTACAGTTCTCATTGGTGTGTCAGACCATATAGAGTGTGTGTAAATATCCTACTGCCAGATTGTCTGTTCGGCTCCAATAATTTGTCCTGGACCCATACCTGTGCTTCTTACTATGGAAATGTTACATTTTATTAATCACTAATTATGTAAATCTCCCTCACTACTTGTCATTTCTTCTTCTTGCTACTTTTATCTGTAAGTTCGTTCATAAAAATTAGATGTATTTTGTGAGTTTTTTAATGAAGAGTTTATGAATCCATTGCTTGTAAAGATTAACTTTGGTGGCTGATTGTGGTGGCGCATGGCTTTAATCCCAGCACTTGGGAGGCAGAGGTAGGAGGATCGTAAGAGTTAGAGGCCAGCCTATGGCTACAGGTCAATCTGGGCTAGAGTGAGAACATGCTTCAAAACAACTCAAACAAACAAACAAAAAGATTAATTTCAGAACAATTAACATACTGACAATGTCTCCCCAGAAACATTTCTGCTTTTCCTTCTACATTTAGTTATATTTTATTTTATATCCTTCAGTAAAGTACTGTAATATTTTCACATAAGTGCTGCTCATTATTTGTCTCAATATCTTAACATTTTATGTTTCTATTCAAGCCACCAAAATGCATAAGATGACATTAGTATGCAAAAGTCATCAGAATTCAAATATATTCAGTGGAAAGTTAAATACTGACAAGCTAAGTCCCTTTTTGTGCATGAATCATAATTGCAATATTAAATTTTTTGATTATTTTAGACAACAAACATTAGAAACTATACATAATTGTTAAGAGAAAGAGCACATGCTATAAAACATGCATATGATTTCAAGAATTAATAATAATGCAGACATTTGCTAAAATTATATTCAAATCTATTGATACACGAGAGTCTGAGAAATTTAAGCTTGTCAGTATTAGATGAGAAAATCAAAAAGTTTAATGATTTTAAATCCATTTGAAAAGAAAGATTTGACTCTAGGTAGATCAAAGGGTTCAAAGGAAATGCATAGTGCTCTAGATCGTTTTTTCTAAAAGGACCTACTTATGAAAATTATGTGGATGTAATTTTATAATTTTATTGAAGAAATACTTTTCTAAGAATTCCTAACAGTTGATTCTTTCTTAGTCTAGATATTAACTCACAGTCTCAATTCATTAAACAGAAATAAGTACATTTCACAAATTAATTTTTATTTGTATGTTAATGCTTTAAAATTTTTAACTATTTAGGTGAACACGTGGCTTTTAAAAATGAATTTACTTCTAAAAATCAGTTCTTCATTTCCTGAGATGACAAAGACCTCCTGGATGCTAATTAGTTTTCCAATATTGAACAATCTGTTTAACTGGGATGAGCCCTGCTTCCTCTTGGCATATTCTTCTTCTAATGCAGCTTAGAATTTCTATAATTTCCTATAAAAGTTATTTTTGTTGCTATACTATGTGTTAATTTTGGAATGAGAAAAGAGCATTTACTTTTTAAAAAATTTTCTATAATTTTATATTAACTAATTTGTTTACTTAAAAAGGAGATGGGTCTGAAGGTTATTTTTAATATCATTGCTTGTTTGGGGCATAGAAATTATACTGGCTTGGTCAGATGAGAAACTAAAGCATCTTATATTTGAACCATATCAATGTAACCTGTACAGGAAAAGTTGAAACAATTTCTCCATAGTAATTCCTAGAACCAAGACCTTGTTTCCAATAGTAATACTTTAATGAGTATAATTTTTCATAATTATTATGTAAATACTTCCTATAAATCAATTTAGAAAGTCCTATTTAAGTTGGATGGATATAATATTATATTAAATTTTTAAAACTATACATTAATAGCAAACTCCATAAATACAAAATTTGTAATTGTCTATAATTTTATGACTGTACATATTTGCTCCCATATGCTATAATCTAGTGAATGTATTAGGTGTATGGGGCATATGTGTTCTAATGGATTCAAAAACATTACATAGCATTGCTTTCAAAAATACTATTGGCATCTATATTTAAACTTGTGTTAGATGTACAATTATTTTTGACTTATCTCTCCATTTAAATGACTTTCATGTTCATGAGATCTTTTAAAAAGATGATATTCTTAAACATTTCATTTTTTTTCTTTACCTTGGAATAGATCTTGAAATATTTTTCATCAGAAGATATGAGCATTATGGTTCTGAATGTTTATATCTTAAATTATTTTTACTTTGCTTTCACAGATTAAGTACAGTTTAAAATTCAGATTAAATATAAATTTATAAGATAATTTCCATTAGTCACTTCCCCCTACTTCCAAAATCTGTTTTCTTCCACTGTTATTCTACAGAGGATTCTCAAAATAACCCAATTTCATCTACTTTGGAGGTAAACTTTCTTTTTTTGAATTTTATTTATTTGGAAGCACAGAAAAAGAAAGAGAGAGCAAGGGAGACAAAGAATGATATAGGAGGGGAAAGAATGGTCATGCCAGACCCTCCTGCCACTGCAAATGAACTCCAGATGAATGCACCACTTTTTATATCTGTCTTTCCATGGGTACTGGGGAATCAAAGCCAGGATGTCAGGCTTTGCAAGGAAGTGCCTTCAATTGCTGAGCCATCTCTTTAGCCCCTAAACTTTCTTTTGTTTTGTTATTTTTGTCTTCTCCCTGGATACTTATGTTTCTTTTTTTTTTCTTTTTGACTGATCCATTGTTCATAGAAAATAACACAAATCTATCATGGAAGTGTGGGAATTGGGTATCTATTTACTAATACTCACTTTGTTTTCACAATGAGCTGTTGATCAGACAGACCTACAAGGTTTACCAAAAGAAGACAGAATTCTGTCACAGTACTTGATGACCCACCAAAGGTTAATGGTAAGACCCTACTGCAGAGGACACCATACACTGTTGGGAAGGAACATGGAGCGACCTGGCTGGAAAATGGAAGAGAGCCAGTCCCCAGACAGTTATCTTGTCTGGAGCCAGAAAGTGTTACATGAGACTGGGTTAAAATGAACAACATCTGTCTAAGCAACTCGTGGACTAAGCTACTCAACAACAATCGACCTGAGGTGATGCTCACACACAATTGCAATAGTGGTACACAGCCATGGTAGGCTACCAACTGCTTTCTATTTGGCTAACGGATCCACTCACTAGAACAGAACCCATACCTGGAACAGGGAAACAAGTCTGAACCATATCCAAAAATGAGCTTGCTCTCCAGTATCAAGCTCCCACCTATACTGGGCTACAAGAGGGCCTACACCCATTAAATTCTCTCTAAAATAAGAATGGATATCCAATGTATCTTGTACTGACCTCAGTCTCCATCAGAGAGTCTGCTTCTCTTTTTCAGATGGACACAGAACCTGAGGAGAGAATCAGCCCATCACACCCCACCAGGTCACCAGCTGAAGCCATAGAATTAGTGGAGTAATGAGCAAGAGCTGCTTTCTCAGTGAGCCTGGTGCCAGCACAAGGGTGAAGGAGAGAGACACAGAGAACACTCAGCTCCTACCAAATCAGATATCCAGAGACACAGAGACTCCCAAGACCTCCTGTCACTGAAATAGACCTAAAATGAACCCAACATCGCTCAGGGAGAGTTGCAGAAGAGGGGGCAGAAAGATTGTTAGAGCCATAAACTAGGTCATTATGCACAGAGACATTGCCTCTCCCCCATAACTGAAGGTCACCCCCACAATGCAACACCCACAATCTGCAGGGGGACGACAGGGAGAAGGCTAATGATGGTGACATCATGGCTGTGTACTCACTATATACTTAACTAATAAAAAAAATCATTGAAAAAATGGAATCTGATTCAAAATGAATTTTGAGGGCAGGGCCCTTTTTCTATTAAGACATGTTTTCTTATTCGCACTTGTTCTTTGCACTATACATTGGTTTGTATCGAGTGTATGTTTGATCTCTTTCATCACTCAGCACTTTTCTCAGTGTTCCTCCTTGGTCTCCCCTGCAGACACCCAGTGCTCTGGCTGGAAATGAAGAATTCCCTTGGTCCTCTGGTCCAGAACTGTCTCACAGCTCCATTCCCTACTTTGTATGTTGCTGTGTAGCTGCTCTGTTCGCTAGGCTCATTTCTGTTTTCCATTTCCCTTGTCCTTTCTCAAGGGTGAACTTGTCCCCAGCTCCCCCACTCCAGAATACACAGCTCAAACCATCCAATCAAGCGAGTCATGTACAACCATTCTTGCATTTCCATGAGAGCAGCACTCCTAGCTGGCCTAGGTTGTGCCTTGGCTCTCTCCCTCCCTTCCTGACCTCACACAGCACAAAATCTTCAGCACAATGTGTGTGTGAACTTGCTCCAGCCCAGCTGTCTCTCTAGAGCTTCAGAATCCTATCTGCAGCTACCTATTAGTCATTGTCACTTAAATAGTTCACAGAAAATCCAGATTCAATATATTAAACTTAACTCACCATCCCCTCACTTCCCTTCACCACTCATCACATCTATATTTGTCCCTTCTAAGAACAGATGATATCACCAGTACCTTCAAAACAAGTTCTCCTTGACCCATCCATTCTGTTCGCCATGCAGGCCGTACCATCACTAGACATTTTTGCTTACACAGCCTCTCAATAAAGTCTACCTACTTAACCCCATCTCTGCACGTTCTTTAGGCATCAGCAGAATTATTTTCTTTGCACTGTCCTGCAGTCTTCTTCATGACCCTATAAATGAGGCGGGTATAGCCAGATGATCTCAGCACAGACACGTAGCTGCCTCTTGCCTTGCACAGTCACCTGGAGGATCTGCTCTATGTGTAGAGAGAAATCTGAGGAGAATATTCTGGCACCTCTCTAGATTTCTGGGATTTTTGCATGACTCTGATTAGCCAGGTTAAAATCCTCTCCTGTTCTCTTACCTGGCTCTCTGAGACCTTGAACCAGTAGAATATATGTAAAATATTATGTAGAATATATATATATATATATTTGAACCAATATAATATATGTAAAAGTGCTACTTCCCAGAGGTGTAACATCCAGGTTCCTTCCAGTGATTATGGGAGATTATTTGTGATGACTATAAATAAAAAATAGTGGAGAGCTGTGAGGGGGGGGAAAGCAGAACTGAGAGCCTCAATTTTAATTTGTTTGATAGGAGAGGATCTACAGAACTTTTCAAAAACATTTGATAAAAACACAATCACCTGAAAATCAGTGAAAAATAGCATGCTTATCTGAATTTACTTATCTGAATTGAGAAATTAGTTTACCTACTGGTGATGATGTTTGTTGGAGGTATGTTCTCTGTCCTTTTCAGGTAAACATCACTTGCAAAGCACAGCTTCATATATCATCAAACTAATATTGATCGGCTCTCCTCTGCAATCCGGACGCTTGAGTATCTGTGCCCGGTCAAGCTACCAGTTTCCTGATGACCTTGATTTAGAGTACTGTGAAACTTTATCTTTTCCATCCCCTTTATTATTTTGTTTTGAAGTTGGTAGCTCCTGTGCTGCAAATATTTTAAGTTAAAAGATTACTTTTTCCCCATGATACTGAGTATATACTTCCTTATAACACAGAGAGTAGTGAATATATTTAAAATCTAACCTTACCATTCAGAGAATCAGTATTTGCTATTGCTACATCACTGTAAGTCCAGTGAGTTATCACAACTCAGAGCAACTTGGCTCTCCTGTCATACTTCAGCCTCCAACATGGGATCTTTCCTGGGAATTTCAAGGTTACCACTTCACAGTGCCACAGGTCAGAAGCAGCTTAAGGTTTCTTCCTCTCCTGATCATCCTAGTTAATGGCAGAAAAAGTGGCAGTGCTTGACTCTGAATTTTCCAAGGATGAGACAGTTACTAGATAACTAAGACATTATTTTCTTAGGGGAGTAAGTTTTTATTATACAGCTGGCTTTGTTTTCCTTAGCTTTCATCTTTGTATTGATTAATTACCCATAGACTTACTGAACTTTTACAAATAACATCTCACACAAATATTCTTTTGATCAGAAATTGTGTGTTCTAATAAAACGTAAGGTGATTGACCAAGGCCCATGGAATTTACAGCACTTGTCTCCTCACCTTGCAAAGCAGAGGAGCTTAAATATTAGAGAGTGACCATTCAAGATGGTGTTAAGGTCAGATCAACACTCATGCTATCAAACTAGAATTACCCTGTAATGAATTGAATAAAGGTTAAATAAAGCACTCCAACTTGCTGAGAGGCAGGTTGAAGGCAAAAGGATTATGAAATACTTAATTAAGGAGTAAAGTCACAAAATCTAAAGATATTGTTATGACTAGCTATTGAAAGAAATATGAAAACTTGTACCTGTTTTTCCTCTTTCCTGTGTTATATATGGATTTTAAATATTTTCCCTTTACATCAATATTTTTATTTATTTATTTACTTGCAAGGAAAGAGTAAGTGAGAGAGTGAGAGAGAGAGAGAAAGAAAGAAGGAAAGAAAGAAAGAAAGAAAGATGGTAAGAAGGAAAGAAAGATGGCTGGAGGGATGGCTTACTGGTTAAGGCATTTGCCTGCAAAGCCAAAGGACCCTGGTTCGATTCCCCTGGACCCATGTTAGTCAGATGCACAAGGGGACACACGTGTCTGGAGCTCATTTGCAGTGGCTGGAGGCCTCTCTGTCTCCTTTTATCTCTGTCAAATAAAAATAAATAAATAAAAATAAAATATTAAAAAGAAAAGAGAGAGAGAGAGAGAGAGAGAGGGAGGGAGACAATGGGCATGGCAGGGACTAGGGCCACTGCAAATAAATGCAACATGCTTGCACCACTGTGCATAGCTGCCCTATGTGGGCACTGGGGAATCAAATCCCAGTGGCTAGGCATTGCAGGCAAGCGCCGCAAACCCTGAGCCATCTCTTCCATCCCCTACATTACTATTCTTATCTCCACACAGAGAATTTTAAAAATTAGCACCAAAGAATTCTACACTCTCACCACAGGTACTAGAATATGCAATAAGAATTTGAGACTAGAAAGATGGGTCAGTAGGTAAAAGTGCTTCATATGCAAGCAGAAGGACTTCAGTTAGATCCCCAGCATCCATGTAAAAATCCAGGCATGGGGACTGGAGATATGGCACATCGGTTGAAAATGATTGTTTGCAAAGTCTGACATACTGGGTTAGATTCTCCAGTACCCCCATAAATCCAGATGCACGAAGTAGCACATACATTTGGAGTTCCTTTGCAGGAGCAGGAAGCCCTGGTTCACCCATACTGTCTCTTCCTATCCCTCTCTGTCTGCCTCTTTCTATCTGTCTTTCTCAAAGAACAAAAGAAATGTAATATAATATAATATTATATCATATTATTTTATTTTTTAAATTAAAATAATTCTGGGCATGTCCCTGCAAGCCAGAAAGCTAAGGGAGCTTTACATACACACACACACTACATATTGCACCTAAACACATGAGGAGAAAGAATTGTCTCCTATAATGTTGTCCTTGAATGACAGGCATCATTTAATGAAATCTCAGTTTTGCCTTGTTTTAAGAGTAGGTGACTATATTCTCTCTCTATATATATTCTACATATATATATATTCAATATATATATATTCAATATATATATATATATATATATATATATATATATATATATAATATACACACATAGAATAGATATATAGAATAAGGTGTGTATATCCCAATGCTAGACAAATGACTCTTCCTTAGAGACCTGGTATCTGCTGAAACCTAACTTGAATTCATATCTAAAGCAAATATCACAACCTATATATCCTGGAAATATGCAAAGTCCCTTAAAACAAAAAGAACAGTAAGGAAATTTCTTGTTATTTTAAAAATATTTAATTAATTTATTTATTTGAGAGAGAGAGAGGGATAATGGGCATACCAAGGCCTCTAGCCACTGCAAATGAACTCTAGATACATGTGCCACCTTGTGCATCTGGCTTATGTGGGTACTGGGGAATCGAACCTGGGTCCTTAAGCTTTGTAGGCAAATACCTTAACCTCTAAGCCATCTCTCCAGCCCTATGTTCTTTTTTCTATTTGTCCTAGATACAGAAAGTTTTGAAAATAAGTAAGATTTTGTAAACCTAAAATAATTCATCATGCAATTTTAATCATTTTAACAAGCCACTAAGACAAGTTTCTTGTATCTCCTAACTCATTAGAAGAAAAAAATTCAAAATGACAACTAAATATTTTTGATCTTTTAACTAAGATGTTAGTGTTCACCAAGTTTCTTAATTACTAGTGTAATTTCTCGTTATTCCATTTTAAAAATATGTACCATATCTTCACATCCTTATATTCAGAGAAATGTTAAAAATGAATATTTTAAAAATAAAATCATCCTGAATATTTCACAATTTTATTCTCCTCTTAATTATTTATAAAGCAATATGCAGAATAAGATGTGTATAAATGAATTTTGACTAAATATTCACAGTTTGGGAATATCTGGGTTCATTTGCCAGTGCATTTCAAAAACTCTAAGCATAAATATACTGTACATTACAATTAAAGGACCGCAATGCTCAGGGCCCTCTCTGAAACTGGTGCTGTGGTGAACAAGCCTATGGGTCTTTTTTTCATACATATTCAATGGTCAGAACAGACTAGGTTAGGAGATTGGAACAACTGGAGTTTATGGAAAGTAACCATGTTTCCTTAGCATGATAAGTGGCTGAAATATCAGGAATACACATTACATGCTATTCAGAGCACTGAGATCCCAGGGATAAAGACCGGAGAAGATGCAAACTTGGATTCATCTGCTGGGTTTGGTTTATAGGTGTGTTTTACATGGACTTTTCAGAGATTAGAAATAAGTTAGGAAAGCTTACCAACATTTTAAATCAAAAGCTTGTGCTATGAGTTGGGCTATTTCTCTTCAAGTTGCCAATATTGCAATCCTAACCTCCAGTGCCTTGGAAACAGGATCCTTGCAGATGTAATTAGTCAACAACATAGTGAAATAGAGCAGGCCTCAAATCCAATATGACTGGCATCCTTACATGAAGGGGAGGTTTTAACACAAGCATGGCCATGAGGGGAACAAGTGAAGATGAAGATGGAGATAAGATAGAAGGGGGTGTGCATCTATAAGCCAAGGATGCCAACATTTGTCAACAACTCTCCCAGAGATATAAAAGAGAGGCATGGAATGGATTCTCCCACATCACCCTTCAAGGAAACAACTCAGTTTATGTCTGGATATTGGACATGTAGTTTTCAAAACTGCTAGCAAATAAATTATTTTTAAAGCAACTTCATGAAATCAGTTGGCTAGGTAGTGGCAGGAAACTAGTAAAGCTTTAGAGTAGTGACTGCCCCCTTTCCTGCAAACTTCTCCAATTCCCTAGTACCTCAGAAAATTTATTCTAACAATTTAGTTCATCTTGGGCCAATTTGATTAGATTGTGAGCCCACTGCTAGTTCTGTGTTTCCAGAGAAATTAACTAAAGGGAGAAGAACCACCTTGTAATTTGGGCAGGGTCATCCAACAGGCAGGGGACCCCAGGCCAGGAGGAATAAAAGAGAGAGGGAGGGAGGATGCAAGCAGGGCTCATTGTGTCAAAGGAAGACAGAACATGTCATTGACTTTTGAAGTGAGCCACTCAGTAAAACAGTCATTAAACAGAAGAGAAGCTTCATTACAAACTAGGTATCCAGGACTCCACATATTTGATGCACCTTGTGTAAGTGGCATGAAGCCTACCAGGAAGGACAGGAAACATCAGCTCTGAAAACAAACAAACAAACAAACAAACAAACAAACAAACAAACAAAACAGCTCAGCCAAGAAGGACTTAAGAGTCAAAACTGCATCATCTGGCAGAACACGAATAACAACAAAGAAAGGACAGCAATATGAGTAAAAGCATGAAGTTCCACATGACTAGTGTGGAGAGGGCAAAGGCTTTCAGGAGAGGACAGCAGTCACAGTCGGCTGACAAAATGCAATTCCCGAGAGCTCTTCTTTTCATAGTGCAAATGTGTATCTTCATGATGGCAACAAAAGGCAGGGTTCCTAGAATAAATGAGTGTAGGGAAAATATTAATAAGAAAATAGCATTTGACATCAACATAATCCTACCTAATGCTATTAGCATTTGAAAGGAAAACATTCAGATTCTTAGTCTGTTGAGAAATATTAGCATAATGTGGCTTTGAAAATTTTAAAAAGACCTCATAATTAATTTAATCACCATTTTGCATAACATTCCCACTTGTAATCTGCATTTTTGCTTTAAAACTCTTACGATATAGCTGTCATTCTGATCTAATGGAATGTCTCTTCTTTAGGAAGAGAGGAAATTTCAAATGTTGAGGCTACACAGAAAGGAAGAATGAGACATGTGTCTGTCGCTGCAATTTCACCATGGTAGACTAATTGCAGAGGCCTGTGGGTATGGATTGATGTTGCTGAGTAGTCAGCCTTTACTGCCATCGCTTTCAGGGCAATTTGCATAGCATGCCTCATAGTGTTTTATGATTTTTCTTTTAAAAATAATTCTACTTGTTAGTCACTAAATCGATTTAACTCTTCCAGTGCTGACTAGCACGTGGGGCACGTCTGCAGTGAGTGCATGAATCTATCACATGGCTTCCCAACTGGTGCACTTTACCAGTCTTCATACCCTCTGGGACGGTTACAGTTGTAGACTGGGTTCCACAGGAAGAAAACTGTGTTGGTTAATGCAAGTGTCAACTAGATTGCATCAAAGGAACCAGATAGCTGGGGAAATATTGTTTCTGTGTGTCTTTATGAGGATACTTTCTGGTAAACCTTAGGACAAAGATCCTGAGGCCAATTCATGAGATTGATGAGGAATGTTCACAAGATTACAACCTATAGAGAAGAAAGCCAGGCTAGACAGAGGGACAAGGAATACAAGGCAATCAATATGGAAATCTGAAGGTGAGATGGTTTCAGATACAATCCAAGTTGAGGTGAGAGGTATTTGTCTTAATACCCCCACACTGATCAACTGTTGAGTACACAATGACCTTGTGTGAGAAAATGCTTGAAAATAGCTAATAGCTGAGGGCTGTCTACCAGAGACATTCACAGAAGCTGAGGAAATAAGTCTTTTGTGTCTGAAAGGTGACCTGAGTATCACATCGTTTACACTATAGTCTCCACTTTTTCTCTAATGTCAAAAGCTCAATCAGATGCTATTAGAAGTACCCATCTCAGTAGCATATCTATATGACTTTTTCTGTGAAGGTTTTTCTTTAGAATGTTCTTTTTAAATTTATTGTTTTAAAGCTTTATTTTTTTAAAATTTTAATTTATTTATTTATTTGAGAACGACAGACAGAGAAAGAAAGAGGGAGACAGAGAGAAAGAATGGGCATGCCAGGGCCTCCAGCCACTGCAAATGAACTCCAGATGCGTGCATCCCCTTGTGCATCTGGCTAACATGGGTCCTGGGGAATCAAACCTTGAAATGGGGTCCTTAGGTTTCACAGGCAAGCGCTTAACCGCTAAGCCATCTGTCCAGCCCTGTAGAATGTTCTTTTAAGCATCTGTTCCCCAGTACTAAATAACTTCACATACAATTAATAATCCCAGTAAATTATATAACTATGAATAACTTAAAAAAGTGGAAGTTGGAAAGTTTAATCATTTACCTTATGTATGAGAGAGAGAGAGAGAGGAGATGGGGAGAGAGAGAGAGAGAAAGAAAGAAAGAAAGAACGAAAGAGAGAAAGAAAAGAAAGAGGAGGGAGAAAGAGAAGTTTGACTATGCTGCTGCAAGCTTATGTAGAAATATATTGATTTTTCTATTTCAATCATGCCTAAGTACTGAAGTTTAGTATTTATATGGTCATTTTGTTCTGGAAATGATATTTTTCAGGAGACTTACCAAGATTTTGCTTGTTCTAGTGGTCATTTCTTTGTACTTCACTGAAAGGAAGTTTGTATAACATGAGATATATTTTTCCTTTAACATTTTATGAATTTGTTTGTAGGTCACCATGGTTACTCTTTATGGAAATTTCTGAAGAAAATGATGGAGGATAGTTTAGAAATGCTACATCAGTCATAGAGTAGTGGAATCTACAGAGCCTATTGTGGTACCCAAAGAGAATTTTCTCATCTCATGAAACTACTGCACTTAAGTCAAGGGGAAACATGTAATTTTTACACCTCCAATGGCTTGAACATGGCTCAGATTTAAACACAACGTCCACTGGCCTGGCTCAGCCTGGGCACTGCAGCAGTGTAACTGAAGGTTATGTTTTATGTTTATTAGCTCCATCCAGATGGCGTTTTATGTCCTTAATAACTCTGTCCCTGACTAATCCACGAAACTACCATTTGACAAGCACAGTAGTGTTTATCAGCACAAAAGTCATTTTATAAACCGAAACATCACTTGAAACATTTGGACAGCATTGTGAAAGAGACAGATTCCTTTTATGTCAGTGCACACATGCAGTTGTTAACAAACGAAGACAGCTTTTCCAAACTGACCTGCAGTCCAGTGAGCCTCTGGAATGCTGTGAAAAGAATTGAACTTATGTTAGTATTTCATGAGTATTAACTTCACTGAAAATGGTCAGATGATTATCATGCATATTTACCTTTATATGTCTCTAAAATTCATATGTAGCACCTATTGTCCCAGTGTTAAAAACTGAAAGACTGGAGAGCAGAAAGTCGTAAGTCAACCAGCAAATTTCCTCAAATCCTGGTTTTCCTAGTCTGCTTAGAAGACTAGATGAGCTTTCATAAAGTTCAATGTTTCTTCTTTGGAACTTCCTAAGTGTGTGTGTGTGTGTGTGTGTGTGTGATGGTCAGTATACAGTGCAATGAATCTGCTTCCAACCTTCTTGAGACAGCTATTATGTTTTGTTTATCTACATATTAAAAAACAGTTTAGGCACATAATATGCATATGTGGATTTTATTGAAATATAGCAATACTGTTTTGATTAAGCTTTATTTTATTTTATTTTTTTTTGAGGTAAAGTCTATCTCTATCTCTAGACCAGGCTGTCCTGGAATTCACTATGTAGTCTCATGGTAATCTCAAACTCACAGTGATCCTCCTACCTCTGTTTCCCTGGTGCTGGGATTAAAGGCATGTACCACCATGCCAGGCTTTTGTTGATTAAACTCTTAATTTGTAATTCCCTAGTATAAAGAAACTCTTTTTATCCAATCAAGAAAAACAGAAAAAGGGCATTACTTTTTCTTGCAGATTTTTCTGTGGAAATAGATTCTTATTTGGAAATTAAATTTAGACAGGTTAAAATTGAGGAAACAGTACTATTAATATCTTATTTTAGGAACTTTAAATATGTTTAGCTTAACTAATTCCAATTAGTTTAAAATTTCAAATTTCATCATATTACTTCCATTTTCTTTCCTTCATTTCTTACTTCATTCCCCCCTTTCTTCACTTATTCCTTTTATCTCTTCACTCCTTTCTTCCTTTAATTCTTTCTTTCCACATATCCATCATTCATTCTTTCATTGTTGGACCAAGCACATAGTAAAAATTCAGCTTTAAGAAACACTTTTTCTATATTACCAAAGTCTGTCAAAATATTTTAAACTTAATTAAATAGTGTGATCACAATTTTAGGAGCTAAACTTGAAATTATGCTAGCATGGTTTTTTAAAAATTGTACTATAATAATTCAATATTATCTTGAGATTACTTTATAGTTGTGCATAGAACTGTGTTTAGATCATAGGGCACTAAATTAAAAATCTGTTTTAGCTTATTAATGTTTATTAATGCATGTGCTTATGTGTATTTATGTATATTGTCATGTGTGTACAATGGCTCATGTGTGGAAAGTCAGAAGACAATCATGGGGTGTTTGTCTTTTTCTGTGTTTTTTTCTGAGACAAGGTCTTGTTTTGCCACTGCATATGCGTTAGGCTGACCCATGAGCTCCCAGAGTTCCCTAACTCCACCTCCCCTTGCTGTAGACTCACTGGGATTACACAAGCTCATGCCATTATGTGTTCAGCCTTTTGTGGGTGCTGCAGAATTGAATTCAAGCAGGTATACTGCAAGCAAATGTCTTAAATCACAACCATCTCTCTGGCCCTTCAAAAATAATTTTCAGGGGCAAATCATCCCCCTTGGAATACAGAACTGTAAGCAGAATGAAATTTTTAAAGGAAGAGGTCCAACTTGAGGTGATAAATTGACTATTCTAAGAGGTTATTAACATGGAAATAATTGAAGGTGGGCTGGAGAGATTGCTTAGTGGTTAAGGTGCTTGCCTGAGAAGCCTAAGGATCCAGGTTTGATTCCCAAGGTTCCATATAAGCCACATGCACAAGCTGGCCCATGCATCTGAAGTTCATTTGCAGTGGCTAGAGACCCTGGGCAACCATTCTCTCTCTCTGTCTCTAATAAATAAATAAAATATTTTTTTAAAAAGAAATATAGCTGAAGGTAAGTTTAATATGTCCTTAATCAGCAATTGTAAAGGAAGAAATAATAATGTGTTTTTCTTGTGATGTTTGCACATTTGTACTGCAAAAGGCTTATCTCCTCTCATAGATCTTTGTGGCCTCATCCATAACATTCCAATTGACTGGCATTTAAAATCATGTGAATGGTTGGTCTTTTATAATGTCTAGGTAACTAAACTTTAAAATCTTTGGTGAATGTGATACAAAATCTTTACCATTTGTTTTCTTTCTTTCAGTTGACAGAATAAGCTTCACAACAAGATATTGTTCATTACTAACCAGGGAGAGGGGCTGGAGAGATGGCTCAGTGGTAAAGGTACTTGTATGCAAAGTCTAACAACTCAGGTTCAGTTCCCCAGAAGAACAGTAGCACATGCACCTGGAGCTCATTTGCAGCAGGTGGAGGCCTTGGCATGACCATTCTCTCTCTCCACCCATTCATATCTCTCTGTTTGCAAATAAATAAAAACATTTTAAAAAAAAACAAAGCGATAGCAGGGTAGAAGAAAAATTAGATTTCACACACAGCTCTAGGCAGACAAATTACTCAGGCCTTCTTTGCCTCAGTTTCATATCCATATCATGAGACTATTCATTGGTTATGAGATGTGGTGAATATTCAGGGAGAGCTGATATTAGTCACCTGCTCAACACATGGCACAGAAAGACAACACCACACATATCAGTGTTGCTTTTTGCTTTGACATTGTGTAACAGGAATTTTGGGGTTCCTCACCAATACACAAAAACACACCCATAATTTAAAGTACCCTGGATTCTTGTCTTTTGAATTAAAGAATTAAAATGCACAGACCAGAGGGCAAGGTTTAGAGAGACTATAGTAGATTAAAAGGAGGAAGTACAGAGAGCTCCCTTCATGAGGGAGGCGAGAGGGGTACAGTCCATGTGGGAGTAGGGGTCCCCTTTCTTCCTCAGTCATCCCAGCTGGGATGATGGGGGCTTACCAGAACAGGGACCTGGGAGTTCAGGCCTCAGGAGAGATGAATAGGCAAAAGAGTCTGTGCCCAGATCCATAATCCTCTTGTGGTGGGCTTTACCCTCACGTAAGTCTGAAAGAGAGCTGCTGAGTGTGGGCTCTGGGTCTGTCCCAGGAAGAGGCCAACCATGATGCCAAGTGTTAGGGCTAAGCTTAACCAACCAGAACTCCAGGATAAGATTTAAACCTTAAGTGTAGGAAATGGGAACTCCTTCCCAGGAGGGACTTGGTTGTTTTTGGAAAAACAGATCTATATAACTCCTTTAAGCAAGAGTTAAGGAGAAGGCAGATTATTTTCTTTGACCGTTATTAAAGTACAGTGTAAGTACAAGCCCTGTCACCCTAAGCTGCCTCAACAATGATCTTTTCTCACAGGGCAAAAATTGGGTTCCCTGTCTTACCAACTTGAAAATTGTGTTAGGATGATGATGTGTTCCTTATGGGATAGAATGTAAGGAAGGACCAGCAAATAAAATGCTGAACTCATTTGTAAAGAAGTGACTCATACTAGGTGCTGGAGAGATGGCTTAGCCGTTAAGGCATTTGCCTGCAAAGCCAGAGGATCCTGGTTCGATTCTCCAGAACCCACATAAGCCAGATGCACAAGGAGCCACAAGGGTCTGGAGTTTGATTGCAGTGGCTGGAGGCCCTGGCGTGCCCATTCTCTCTCTCTCTCTTTTTCTCTCAAATAAATAAAATATATATATATATTTTTTTTAAAAAAGGAGTGACTCATACTAACAAAAATAAACTTCCAGAAAACTTTAATAGTCCCAAGCTTATCTTATAAGAACTGCAGGGGTGCCTAGACCTGCTCAAAATGGTGCCTCATATCTACATCTTATGTCAGTTTACAACTAAATAATTTTGTATTTTGTAAATGCTTAAGGGGAGCATTAAAATAGATGTACAAATGAATAAAATTAACATATGGGCTAAGATCAAAGTTTCTGCAGAAATGTTTGTTAGCTTGGATGTTAGCTCTCAAGGGAGAGCCATACATGGTGGTTCATGCCTTTAATCCCAGCACTGGGAAGGCAAGCGGACAGCATTAGTCTGAATTCTTACTCAAAAAAAGTAAATGGGTAAAAAAAATGTGTTAATACAATAACAGATTTGAAGTCTGCAGACCCAATTTGGGCCAATAGGCACTGTAGAATATCACAATATAGAGCTAGCCTCAGAACCAGCAAATTATCTGAAGTTATGGGACAGGTTTCTCCTTTCCATCCACATGGGCCCACATGAAAATAGATGGTGACAGTCTGTCTGTGTTCAGCAAAGCACACACCATCATCCACATGAGTCTTCAAGAACAGGGTTTTAGTATGGAGTGATGAGCATTCTGGAGATAGCAATATGAATACATACCCTGCCACTATACTTTATGCTTTAAATATTGAAAATTTACATTTTATGTACACTTTACTATAATAAAATATTTGTTAATTTAGAAAAGATAGATTTGGTGAGCTCTGAAAGGCTCTCTTTTCATAGAGTAATAAAGGAAGGGCAGTTTGGTTTACAAACCTATGGGAACCTTTTTAGTAAGGGAAAGGGCTCAAAGTTTAAATTCTTGAGGAGATAAAGTCCAGGCATGTCCATTTGTGGTTTTTAATATAGACTGGACTGATGCGTCACTGATTTGTTATTTAGGAATGCTGGGTTAGTCACTTTGTTCTGATCTCATTTTAATCAGACACAGAGAAATCTATTTCTCCCAGAAACCAATTCTTGTTAGATTTTCTCTTCCCAAACACTCCTGCTTTCCCAAAATTTTTGGTTTTCATATAAAATGAGGACCAATGATTTTTTTCCTACATTATACATTCAAACAATAACTAATCATGCCTTGTAGTCATATATTTCACTGTTAAAAGGACATGTATAATCATTATTTGGCATATCCAGTGAACTCCAGCTTATTTAAGATTTATTTTAAATACAAAGATCCTGAAGAAATAAAAAAACTGGTTAAAGCATTGCCCAGTGAACTAAACTTATCATGTGTGGTATGTAGCTAAATATGTAGGTTTTCTTTAATAATGAGGGAATGTCTATTGAACCTGCAGTCATCTTTTACAATAAATACTGTTTTTCCTGAAGGATGCTATACAATACATTTATAACAGTGCTTGGGGATTTTCTACTTATAATAGCACAAATATAGAAGAAAAGTTATTGCACTTTACATAAAATATTTCTTTTGCTCTAACTAAGCTACACAGTATAGTTTTACAGGGGACATTGGTAACTTCATGAGATACATATACCTTTGGGATTTCAAGTTAAATATTAAAAATGAAATGTCACTATTGAGGAATGGGAATAATGCTTGCTTAGAATGTATAAGACCCTGGGTTTGATCTCCGACATTGCCAAAAAAATGTCACTAACATTAACATTTCCAGCTTATCAACAATGCTTAATTAAGTGCTTTAGGTTTTATACTTGATCTTAGCCAAAAGGCCGAGAAGTGATTGCTTTAGGTTTTACAGAAGAAACTGTGAACATGAAATCTTAAGAGCCTGATATACTGATTATTTTTAATCATATTATTTACTTATATAATAATATTATACATTATATGTTTAAATGGCAGATTATAAAATAAACTAGTAGAATACATTTGGGGAGGTATATGAAATATAATACAATACACAATATAGTGTGTAACATTTTGTAGATGTGGTAGTTTGAATGTATGGCCCCATAGACTCTAGCTTGAAACTTGAGTCTGCAGTGGGTGGAGCCCTACCAGGGAAGAGGCATGTCCAGGGTCAGATCATGGAGTCTAGCCCTAAGGTGTGGAGAGAGCAGTTTGAGCTCTGGTTCTTGATGTTTGCTAGTGTTGGTCTCTCTCTTTCTCTCAGCTGTGGATGCTGGAGTGAGCCAGCTTCTTCCACCATGATGGAACTTCTCCTGGACTCTGTAAGCCTGAAATAAACGCTTTCCTCTCATAAGCTGCTTTGGTTGGATATTTGTCCCAGCAATGTGAAGCTGCCCGCAACAAAATATAACATGATTATAGTTGCACTTTATGATACATTTGGAAAATAGATGAGATTGGGCACGTTCAGGGTGGTATGGCCACAGATGGTCTGCAATATGTGAGAGTGTGCTAATGGCGCTGACCCATGGCAACAGCCTACCATTAGAGTAAGTAATGCAAATGTTATGTGTCACTTAAATTCCAAGTAGAAAATATTATTCAAGTGCTATCCTTCACTAGGGAAGTAAGAACTGTACACCACCTGACTTAAAAAGTCCTTAGAGTTTGAAGTACTAGGATGGCACCATTGTGCTGCACATATATGAGAGAGGGAAACCAAATAACCCCAAAGAACATTGCCCTTATGTTTCCATACACAAAAGCCAGTGGCCTAAAATTATTAAAATACCTGGCATAATTTCTTTAGTTTTGATATGCATTCTGAATCCAGGTTTCCCATAAATATTTTTCTTCACTTTGGGAAATAATGGGATCAAAATGACAGAAATTCTGATAGTTGAAGTTGTCTGCCCTAGAATACTAAGACAGCAGCTTGACTCCATCCCTATGCTGCATCCTGGGAATACAAGGTGCATCAAAAAAAAAAAAAAAAAAAAAAAAACAGGACATACCACTCCACATTCTTGAAGAGACCCATCTATGAATTAGCTATACAGTTTCACTGTACTCCAAACCCAAACCATTTTGCTCTGAGTCATAGAATAACTGACATTAATTAGTTGATCCAGAACAGCATACCCAAAAAGATGGTTTGTGACATAAAATAACCAGAAAGTTCATCTGCATCACAGCCCCACAGAGCTTGTGATGTGGCATGTCACAGAGTCTCTTTTAGCTTATGTGACTGCTCGCTCCACATGCTGCCATTTACAGTGCATGCTATACAGTAAATCTATTTTTTGTCAGGATGGGCTGGTTTTTCACAGCTCTGCACATGACATCCAGTCACTCTTCTTGGCTCTTAATTCTTAACATAGTGGAGTCTTGATTTTTGGCTGATTGCCTCCAATATGTTCAATTTTGGATGTTTTTTTTTTTTAAGAGTAGGTTTGTGAAATGAGGCCCTAGAAATGTGAAAAATGTATAGGTTTCCTTAAAGGGCTTGCAGGAATCAATCTGCTTCTTAAGCATCATTTTGAAATTATAATATTATCTCAAGCGTTTGTGATATGACTTCCATGGGCAAGGAAGAGACTTCAGAAGACAGATGAAAAGAGATGGAAGGAAACACAAA
Source organism: Dipus sagitta (assembly GCA_036346955.1). Lineage (NCBI taxonomy): Eukaryota > Metazoa > Chordata > Mammalia > Rodentia > Dipodidae > Dipus > Dipus sagitta. The sequence goes on along the minus strand of CM070774.1, from coordinate 41,178,424 downwards.
TCATTGCCTGTGTGGTGAGGGCTCTAGGGTTGACATTAATAGATGCAGCTCTTCCATTACGTGGCTTAAGTGTTGGCCTTGGATTTTGTTTATTTGTTTGTCTGATACAAGGCTCATTTTTCCATTAAAAACTTTAATTAAAAAGTAATATTTTCAATACCATTACAATTTTAAAATTACCTTTCATCGTTCATGTTTTTGTGACGCTAGTTACTCTCATGAGGCAAACTTTAGCTCATTGCAATGTGTCTTGTTTTTGAACCTTAAGTTGGCAATGTCATTTACAATCCTTTTAAAAACCTTTCTACATGGACACTGTACTTTTAATTTTCACCTTCAATGCTCATAGCCTTTCACAAAAGTCGGTATATTTTTGGTATCTATCGTTACTGATTCAATTTGGTGAGATCTCAACTGTCCATCACAATGTTCCAGGAGTGCCCCATTAAATATCTTACAGAACCTACTTACAAGAGCTTAGGACAATACAGACAAGACTGGTATTCACCCTATCATGACACTACAATTAAGCAAGCAGTACTTTATCTGAAGGTGAACAATGAGAGGGAAATCCACTTTATTATGGCAGGTTTAATGTTCCCATTGTCTTGAGATATTTTAAACTATCATATACAAAATTTGTCAAAAAAATTAAAAAGAGAATAGACACATAGGGAATGCAGTGTTTTAGTAGTCACTTTTGTTTTTTATATTTTTGTCTGGTCCCTATTTGAGAATTTATGAGGACATTTTGCATATAAATTCAGATATTTTCCTGAATCATGTGATACTAATAGAAGAAAATGTTGTCATTCCAAGGAGAGAGATGATAGTGGAATATATGGCAGAAGCTAGGTAAATAAAGTATTCCAGGTTAATGAATGGGTTTAAAGAAAGTAAATGCTTTAATTTAAAAATGAAATGGCACATCATATTTTGCTTTGAGGACATTTAGGGGCCTTGCTAGTTAATAAGAGAAAGCAAGCAAGAGAGAGACAGAGTAGAAAGAAAACAGGAAGGAACCCTTGAAGTTTCAACCCTACCCTTAATTTCCTGGAGCAATCCCTTATTATCTGAAAGATTAAAAGGTGGGATTAAATCCCCTTTAATGAGCTTGCCTGTGATCTTTCAATTGTATCTACAAGGTTGTGAAACCCCACCAAGAAGTTATAGCAGACCAAATGATGCCAACTACATAGGCACGTCTCTCTCTTTACCTCTTCTCTGTTTTTCTCTGTCTTTCCCTTTGTTCTTTCCCTCCCTTCCATATTACCCTCTCCATCATTATGATTCATCAAGAATTTTTGCCTCTGCAAAAAAAATCTGTGGAGAGAGCTACAGGCAGAAGAACAAGCTGACTTAGAGATTTCATTAAAATCTGTGAAACTGACAAAACTCTTCAGACCACTACATTTGTCAATCACCCAGTAAATGAGAAGTAGGAACTGTGGTTGTGGAATATTACATATGCAGCCATTCAATTAACTGAGTTCCCTGAGTCCAAGAAAAAAACAGAGAATGAGACAAGTGAAAAAGCTCCTTCTTGGATCATCTGGATAATTAATTTAGACTTCTAATTTGCAGAGCTATTTCAGTAATCATGGTAATAAACATTTTATCTGTGTTTACCCAATATGTGCCAGGCACCACGCTAAGTGTTCCACAGACATTCTTACCTAAGTGGTACACACTGTGATTTAGATCCATTTTGTGGATGAGACTGCGTTTACTCATTCAACAGACCTTAACTGAATACTACACTTAGGATTTGTGCTGGGGAATGTAGTCATGGTGATTAATAAAACTGATTTGGTCAGTATTTTCCTGCTCAGTACCTTCTGGGCCTCATGATGAAGCAGAAACATAAATGCACAGGCACCTAGTTTGCTCAGGATTGGCCCATTTAAGAGTACTTCTGCGTGCATAGAGGCTAGTGGTTGTCTACTGACTCATGAATAATACACTGCATGGTGAAATTACAAATAAAATATGAAGGCTAGATCCAATCACGAGGTTAGATGCAGATATAAAAGGTGTTTCTGACAGTGTTTCTAGCTAATGTGGCACAGAACACAGGAATGCTAGTGTCTTTTCACAATGTGATAACATCTTTCTCATTTATCTTAATTAGCACAAACATCAAAGTATATATCACAAAAAACCAAGAGAGATATCTGATAATCACTCATCAAATTGATTCTTCTTCCTTCTTTCTTCCCTTCCTTCTTCCCTTCCTCTCTCACTCCCTTTCTCCTTCTTCCCTTTCTTTTTTCCTTTCTATCAAGTCATCTACTTTCAAGTCTAATTTTCACTAAATCTGTTTGTCTTAGTGTCAGTTTTCAAGTCAGGCTGCTATTAATCAATCAACCCCTGATCTCAAGGACCATATAGTTTTGGTGAGGAGACAGAAGACATCTTAAAACAAGTGGATAAACCCGGTGTGGTGGCACACGCCTTTAATCCCAGCACTGGGGAGGCAGAGGTAGGAGGATCGCCATGATTTTGAGGCCACCCTGAGACTCCATAGTGAATTCCAGGTCAGCCTGGGTTAGGGTGAGACCCTGCTTGAAAAACCAAAAAAAAAAAAAAAAGAAAAGAAAGAAAAAAAAAGTGGATAAACTGATAATCCTAGACAGGCAAAACTCTAAGACACAAGAGGAAAGGAGCTGATCATAGATGGGCACAAGGAAACTGGAGAGGTGGAAATGAAATAGATCTTGATTTTTGTAGTGATTGTAACACTGAATACAGTTATGAAAGTTGTAATAACAGGGCTGGAAAGATGGCTCAGCACTTAAGATGCTTGACTGCAAAACCTAATGACTGGGTTTGATTCCCCAGTCCCCAAGTAAAGCCACATGCACAGAGTGGCACATGTGTCTGTAATTCGTTTGCAATGGCTAGAGGTCCTGGTGCACACATTTTATCTCTCTCTCTGTCTGCTTGCAAATAAATAAATAAATACCTTTAAAAAGCTGTAATAACATACTCCTTAAAAGTTACATTTTGTACTATGTATTTTGTATATCTATAAAACTAGTAGAGAGTTGCCATATATCTGTAATTTTAATGATATTCTTAAAAATGAAGTGACATGAGTGACTTAATTTTTTTATCCCACTCTTTTTTAAATTTTTTTCTCAATTTTTTAATATTTTCCACGATTATAAAAAATATCCCATGGTAATACCCTCCCTTCCCCCATTTTCCCCTTTGAAATTCCATTCTCTATCATATCCCCTCCCCATTCATCAAAATAAAAGAGAGACTAATTTTTAAAACTATATTATATTACATGCATACTTACACAAATGTGTAATACATGTATTATAGTACATATGCACATATATGTATACATAGTATGTATGCACAAATACATTAATATATAATTTTGCACAAATATAAAAGTAAAATGAATATAAATAAGTATATGTATTATACTATGGGTTGAATATAGTTAGGAATGCATTATATATTTCAAAGTAGATAAAGAGCCAGATTGTAAATATTCTTATAACAAATATAAGATAAACTGTAAAGGTTATGGAAATACTAATTACCCTGATTCTACAATTTTCTAATGTATACATGTAGTAAAACAATACATTAAAAAGAATATATATGTCAACACATTAAATTGAAAACATTGTTTCTAAAACTTAAAAATTATGTATGTATGTATGTATATAATGTTGAAAAATAAAATATAAAGCTCTCATTTAAGAGACTTAAAAGACCAACCACTATGTTTCATACAGACAATAAATAAGTCCAAAAGAGATAGTTATTAAAAATAATATAACTTATGAATATCTTCCTGCCCTAAGCCTTTTAATCATTTAAACAGATTTACAAGACTAAAACTGAAGAGGGTCAGCTGTCATAGTAACTATTACTAAAATATTTACAAATAGTTAAGAAAGAAAGCAAAGAAACAAATGAGTCCATAATTACCAATTTTGATAAGCCCTTTGAAAGAGGAATATCATGGAGCTGTGCAAGAATTGATAAGGACTTGATCATTGTTTTAAATGCAGAAGTATTTTCAATATTAATGTCTATTTACTAGCTTAAAAATGAATTCTAAGGGAAAAACAAGACAAAGTTACAGAGTGACTATTTATAAGTAACCAACTTAGTTTTTCTGAAGAAACTAAGAGTCCTGGATACTCTGAACTTGCTATCCCATGATGATACTGCTCTGATAGTAACTCAACTTCTGTACTGCATGCCTTCAATTCAAGAATCTTTAGACCAACAAATGAACACTCTTGAGAGTGCTGATACATTAGAAATATTTTTTCACTGGAATTTTTGTTTCTTTTTATAAAAGCAAGCACAAAGTTGAGTTTATTTTAAAGAAGTTCTGTTTCTCATATGTTCTAATAATTACCACATATTTGCCTGAAAATACAGCAGTTAATGAAAACTCTAGCTTTGTGGCACAGTGGTTACTACATGGAAGGGCAAAAGTGCCAATGTCTCATGAATGGGTATGTACTGTGAAACTGAACAAGGTAATCCTATGTGAATTTACAAAGAAAAACAACATAGGGTAAAAACATTGACATGTTCAGTTAAAAATAGTCTTTCAAAAGGCCAAAGTTAACAGTTAAAACCATTTTTTTTTAAAAATCTAGAAATTGGCAAAAGATTTATCCAAAATGTTTATATTTTTGCCACCCCATAAATCAAAATTAGTTTTCCATTAAAAATTTGGATCAGAGATGGTAATCTTCTTGCCAATTTTTAGCTAAATGCAAATGGAAACATCTGAGATTTTAAACTGAAAACTGAAGTTTATAGATATATAGTAAAACTACTGCCTCTGAGTATTAAATTGTGATATCTGAATAGATCTCAATTGATTGATTGAGTTGATGTTAAGGATTAACAGCAATTTCAGAGATATAAACCATTTAATTTCCTTTAAGAGAATCTATGAACACAAAGCTTGTTTTGGTTATTAATATTTCTACCTTATTAAATATTTCTAATGTGGATATAATGTTATTCTTCAAGTCTCACTTAAACTCTTTCAAGATCCCCAGACAAGACCAATTCCTTTATTATTCACCCCCATAGCAGCATGCTATTATCATATGAATTTAAATTTGTAAATATGAATTTACTTTTAATTTTCAAATGAATGACAAAAAGTTGAACATAGTCAAAATGTATGAAATGATAATTTTTATACATTAGCATTGTGTAGTGTTCACCACAATCAATTAATTAACATGTCTACTGCCACCCATCTTACACATCAGATACCTAGAACCTACTATTCAGTAACAAAGATTATACAAAGCTATTGTGTTGCTATTCCATTGATACCTGTCTCTCAAGTCTATAAGTTGAACAAGTGACTACATGTGGTCTTATTTACCATTTCATCCTTAAGATGTGCCTAATGTTCTTTGTGCAATAATTAACAGACATTTATTAAATAAATGGAATCTGATTACCACCAATTTCTTTAATTTTCCAGAATGTGACCACTGCATTATTACTTTGCCAACATTAGATTTGCTTTTATATGCTTTTAAGTTCCCAAACCAGCAAATAGTGTCCTGTTTCTCAGAGGGTTGTTTTGTTTCTCAAATGTTTTCTGATTTTCTTTCCCCTTAGCTCATGATTGTTACCAGTTATTTCCATGTGGAAGTAGGGTCTCAGCTCCTCCCCCTTACACTGCATGGTGTTATTGTCATCTTTATTTCTCTATCATAACTCTTCCCTTCCTTCTCTCTAGAAAATGTCTCAAAAGTTCTAGAAAAATGAAAACAAAAAAGCTCTAGCTTTCTATAGTATTTTTAGGAGGAGGGATCCTAATAAAATGCATGTAATACATTGTAGAAATATTTTATTTTCCTCAGAAGCTCTCTACATTTAAAGTGAAATAGCTTTATATGGCACTCTGATTAAGATTCACTGGTATCTATGGAAGTTACAAATTAGGTTCAGATTATAGATGGCTTTATAACTTTAAGGAGCTGGCCTGTGGATTCTACTAACATCCTTCCAGTTAAAGCCTTAAATCAACAGATCCTACATGTATTTGCATGACAAAGTATATCCAGGCTGAGAAATATAAAACAGATCACAAAGTACTAGCATTTCAGTGGTCAAACCATATTTTATTAGATGGAAAGCCAATGGGCATAGAATAGATTATTGGCAGCAATATAACAATGTGATTCTCCTTTCTTTACCCCAGAGATAGAACCAATGCTTACATGGAAACCAAAATAAAGCTTTACCTTGAGCTACTATGACAAAGCCCAGAATAGAAAAGATTCCTTCTAGACAATCAATTCCATTTGCCCCATGTCAGCCCACTGTGCTGAAAGAGATGATTTCTACCAAAAGACAAACTTTGAACAAATAAGCTAATTCCATCATCTTGACAAAGTCCTAAGTCATGAGATATGCTAAAGTATCCACCCCAATGCTTCATAATAGATTCATTAAGCTGATTTCATCATCAAAACATATATTTTTGTCTCTAAATTTTAAGGGAGAAGACAGGTGGTTAAAGTCTAATACATTTTAAAAGACCTGATGGTATCTAGCCAGATCCCCCTGTCACAAACTCTTTGAGTGATTGGGGGTACTGACTGCCAACTGTGTTTTAAAACTCATTTGAAATGAAGAAAAGACTCAGGGATAAACAAAAAAGGGAGGGAAGGAAAGGACATTTTATTTTTATGTTTTTCATGTTTTATTTTTAAGACTAGAAATAAAACTTTTATTTTAAAAATGATAAAAGTTGTGTTCAGTAAGGCTAAAGAACACATTTCAACTCTCAACTGTGGAGGAATATTATCTGTATTTATTCTCAGGCTTTAAATTAGCTAGAGAATAAATTATGGAATTGTAACATTAATAATATTATAAGCTACTATCTTATAGAGTAAGATGTTTACCTGTATGTCTGGAAAAGTATTTTCTTTGTACTTAATATACATAAGTTAGAACTAACCTGTCAAATAAACAAAACTTTCACATGCTGAAATATACAAACTGAATGCAGCACATATAAGTCTGATGAGCTATAAATATGCCAATGCAAAGGTTTATTCACATATCTATAAATGTTTTAAAATAAAACACCATGGGAATATATTAAAACATAGTTTAAAAGCCACCTCTCCCTTTTCTAGTATTTTAACTATATCTAATTTAATAGCTAACTCTTCAGCCCACAAGAAAACAGAATTTTTCTGAAGAAAAATTGAAAAATATTTTAAAATGGACAGAGTTCTGAGTTTCCTAACAAGGCAAAAGAACTGCTGATATGATAGAACATACTTGAATGTCTAGTATTTTGCCAGTATAGAGAGGCATGGGTTGGTTACAAGGGAGTTATTAATTCCTTCAACGCATAGGAGTAAAATCTGTCATAGCTGATTTGAATGGTGGCATCTCTTAAAAAACTATAGTAATACTCTAAAGTTACCAATCTGCCTGGGCATATACATGAAGAGAGCTGACAAATGATAAAAGAAATTGGAAAGGTTGAGAGGATGAAGTCAATAATAGATTTATCTCCAGACATTGAGCATTTAAGTGCATCTGTTATACAATATGTAGACATATTTTACAGCAAATTTGGAGATACTATGAGCCCACTGGGTAGGGACAATATCTAATTTTATATTCTATATACTTCAGAGCTTAACTTCTTTGCTTAATGAGTGAGAGGAGGAGAGACCACCTCCCCCTTGCTCACAAAGCAGAAGTACACCCCCCAGGGTTCTGTGCGCAGTGGCAGTGTGGGGCAATAGTATAAAGAAGGACACAGCCGGATGTGAATATTTTATACACAACATGAGAAGACTGTGCTCAAAAGGTTCTTCTGACCTTTGAAAATCAAAATTCCTATTTTTCTCAAACTCAAGGAAAGTTATTATAAGTTTTGTTTTAAAAGTACAGGTTTTAAATAAGTTGAAAAATAATTTAAATAAATCTCATTAAAAGGCATGCAGAAAATAATTTCTTGCTAGTTTTAGTAAAATCTCCCCATAAAAATATTGTTTACTTCATGATTATTTAAATACTACTAACCATAGATATCACAAATATCAGCTTTTATAATTCTACTATTTATATGAGAAGATACGACCTCAATTATGACATGCATGCAAAACCACAAATTGTACCTTTTTATTTATCTTACGTAATATGTGTGTGTGTTTAATTAAGAAATTTCTAATTTACTATGTTTTTTTTTCTATGTGTTTTTCTTTTTAATTCCTATATACATAGAGGAAAAAAAAACACCTTAAGGCTTAATTGGAGAAAATTTATTTGGCATACTTATAAATCATGTAAAAAGATGAAAAATTAAGCAATAATGATTGCAAATATCCTTGTATTATATCTTGTTGCCCAAGGAAAAGATACTAAATGCTTTACCCTATGTTCTGTGTTCTGTCGCACATGAAGCTGAAGCAGTCCATTGAGCTACATCTTTTTAACCCGGAGGATTTACTTATGGCCCTTTAACAAACACAGGCTGGCTGACTTTCACTGTACCATATCAGCACACACTTCATTTTGTAGTTACTGTGTGAGGTTTTTGAAGACTTTATTTTTGTTGTCAATTAAAATGAATTATTTCCCTTCATCGGTGGTAAGCTATTTGATCAATGTGAACAAGAGCGGGTATGAGAACTCACGATAGAAGGATTTCATGCTGTGTTGAGGAGCCAGTTGCTCCCTGTTAGGCAGTGAGATATTCTTTCCCCAAACCACAGAATTCTTTTCTGTCTTTTGAATAGAATACATTTTCAAAGGCACTTCATACCGCAATGATCTTAGATGGTAAGTGACCTCAAGACTGAGGAGAGCTAGACAGAGCTATCTTTCTACTTACCATACTTCCTCCAAACATGTCAATCTTACCAAAATTTCATACATACATTTAAAAATATTCACCAGGCTTGCTATTATTTTTAGTGTTTTCTTATATTTATATCAATTCACTTGCTTCTCCACACTTCCCTCTTCTAAAAAACAACAAATACATGTACATTATTTATTGCATTCACAGTGATGAAAAAAATCTGAAAATTAACTTTAATATCTAAGCTCTACACCCTAAAAAAAACCCACACACTATTTTAAATTTTATTTTCTAAAGTTATGGTCTATATTTTGGATAAAATGAAATAGCTTCTCTTGGGATTTTCTTTTTAAAAAGGAAAACCAGATCTTGGCATAGTATCAGTGGAGCTTAATCTAACATCCAGGAAAGAACAGAGAAGCAGGAAGAGTTGTCTCTCCTGTTCTTTGTCTTTCTTAAGACAAAGTATAGCATCCCTGTTGAAATTTTCATGCTAAAAGAAAAAACAAATATTTTACCAAATAGTTGTGGACAACATAGTTTTAATAAAAGATTTTTTCTACTATCTCAAGGGCCTTCTATTCTACATTAAAGAATTTTTAACAGTTTTGCCATGGTTTTAGACCAAAGTCACTGCAGGCCGAACAATGCAAATACTAATTTACTCTCATTAGGTCCTTCTGATCAAGAAAATAAGGCTTCCTGAAAATCCCCAGTAAGTCACACTTTGGAAATAATGTGAAAGTTAATAACACAAATGTACTACAAAGAAGAAAACATAATGGCCAGTACAGACTCCTATTTTTACATCTTTTAAAACGTATTGCTCTCTAAGCTTGCTTTCAAAGAAATGTACATGATTTAAGAGACTAAGTATCAAAAAGATAATGTGTAATGCATACTTGATATAAGCAATAGTTTATAGCTATATACTATTATTTTTAAATAAAAAAATGAGAGAATAGAGCCAAATGTACTTTGTGAAAGAAATAAAGAGAACAGAATGAAAGTTCAACAAACTGAATTTTAGTGTGTTTGGCATAAAAGAAAAAATGCACCACTAGGATATGACGTATTGTTAGGCACAAGACTACTGCTTGCTTCTGTCTATTCAGAAAGATGTGTTGCAATCCGTTTTCTGGCAGGCCCCTGTGATCCAGTGTGTGCCTTCTCACATGAGCATGAAGGACTTGAATACACTGTGGTACACTGAGACAAAATGCATTTGGAGTTATTATATAAAGAAAATTTCAGACAAGAGAAAAAAGCAATGGAAAGTTATGTCTTGGATATTAACTTCGAGCCTTTTTATTGATCAATTTAAGGGTGCAGAATGAAAATCTTCCTCTAAATTTTAAAAATTACAAAAATCAACAGATATCTTTATTTTTCTATATATTTATACCATTGGCATTTGCAAAATTGTTTAACCATTACTATTTCTAAGGAGGACTTGACTCTTCATGAATAAATGTGGGTTCACGGGAATTGTGTCTGACCTTTATATAATGTTATGGAAGATTATATTACAGCATTTTATTCTTCTATATACAATGTGAAGGTCATGTATATTCTATAATGAGCAAAGGCTCTATTTTACTAATGTTTTCCATATCACATTTCCAACTTGATCTGCAGCTTTATCCTGGGAGTCTGGAAGTCATTGGGCAGACCAATTTATTGTCTAGGGTTAAATGAAAAACAATTCTAAGAAAAAGCTGCAATTGAGGAAAATGAGGATTCAAAGCATGATTTAATTTTAACATTAAAACACCAGGTGATTAGTTTCCTTTTTCTTTGTGTATTCACTGTGTGAACCTTTCATAATTGTTTCCTAATTTTACTATCAGGTAAGCTATGGCTTTGCTATTGCAAGCATTCTAAAACATTCCATAGTGTTCTCTTCTATGTTATCAACTCTTCTCTTCTTCCAGGACATCTTTACCAGTACTTCTCTCCCTTCTACTCTGCTTCCTTTGCTGTTTTCAGATTCTATCTTTGATCATTCTTCCTTCATTTAGAAATTTTCTTTGATTCTTTTGACTCTGGAGAATCAAAGAGGACCTCCATGACTGCGCAGATGAGCTATCGTTTGAGATTCTCAACTGATAATTTCATGTTTGTTTTTACATACAACTTGCAAAAAATTAAAATGAGTAATATTTTATTTAAAGAGAAACATATTACACATGCTAAATAAAAATTTGCATGACAGATGTTTAGTTTTGATACTGTGGCACAGGATTCCAAAGTGGCTTTTTGATCACAAGAAGGAAATGGGAATTGGTATTGTTATTACAATCCTATATCTTTTCCAACTTCAGCAAACTCCTTGTGGTTTGGAATTGAAAAAAAAAATCAGGTACCTTTGGGCAAATATGAGAGATATTAATGCTGTAAAATTCTTTTGACTTTTTGATTTCAGTTCCTAAAATATTTTAAAGTTGGCCAAAAATTCAGTGAAATTTCTTCTTTAAAAATATTATACCATTTATTTTTCTAAACAAAAACCAAGCATAACAAAAGTATAAACTCACACTTGAAAGACAGCAAGATTTAGTAAGTTATTACTACAGCAGTATGAATAAAGTGATATATTATCCATATATATGTATATCATATGCATACATATATATGTATATATATATATATATATATCACAATGTACAATTTTCAATTTTCAGATAAATAAGAGGCATTATGGAATTTGAAAAAGTACTACAGGAAAAAAACTTGACCTCAAGTATCCAAAACAGATGCTACCAGAAGGCGATTATGATAGGAAAGCAATACATGCATACATACATACATACACGCACATCCCTTGTCCAGTTATCAAAAAGTGTAACATGCTTAACAATGAAACCCTAAACCTCAGCTAGGGAAATATTGATTACAAGTTCTTTTTCAATTTCAAAATGGAATCAAATATTGTTGTGGTTAGTGAGTAAAAGAAGGCAGAAGGAAAATGAAATTTAATTTGATACATAATAGTAGATGTTCATATGGCAATTTGAAAGAAGAAAGTATTTTTGGTAGATGTTTTAAAATCCCCAAGTCCTTCCTAGAAAATGTCTATCTGCACTGTTTTACTCCTTTGTTTTCCTTTGGAGTAACTCAGTGAAGTGCTGTCTACCGCCAGTGGTTTTTGAAGTCATTGATATTTAAGGGATGATTTTACTCTTCTTGCCCACGGGGATCTTAGTAAAATATTCTGGATTTGATCCTAAACATCCTTTATGGCTTTGTGTACATTTTATTTAGGTCTGAACATCATACTATGTAAGCAATAAAGTGATATATTTAATAGCTCTGAATATAACATTGTGCAAACTTTAATACCTGGAATATAGTAAGCCAGTAGCTTGGAGTTAGATTACCCATCATAAACTTTTTTAACCTGTGGCTCATTTTCAACATAATAAACGTAACTATTCCATAAAAATATCTCAACACAGAAGAGCCAGAAAAGTGAAGGACATGGACAGATGGTACATCAATCTTCTGCATTTATACAATTTGTTTTTTAATGCAAATAGTGTGGGTTGCCTGCTCATGCCTTGGATACTTGTCGCAAAGATGAGCACATTTTCTTATCTTTCTGGATCAATGTGACATTTGCAGTTATCATAAAGTGGGAGCCTGTTTAATGATGTTAATACTTCTTTAATGTAAAAATAAAATCACCTTTATAAAGCAAACAGATTAAATGTCCCAAGGAGACCATTGAAATATGTGACATTTGCTATTACTGGTAGCTAGATGACTTGATTATACACAGGTAAGAAAATCTTAAAAGCATTGTTTATGCTTACTAATCAGAGCATTAAACATGAATTCTAGATTCCTCTACAAACAAGATAGTAAATAAGAATATATTTATATAATGAAGCTAGTAAGTTAAAGACATTTCTTAAATTTTTTGTTTATTTTTATTTATTTATTTGAGAGTGACAGACAGAGAGAGAAAGAGGCAGAGAGAGAGAGAGAGAAAGAGAGAGAGAGAGAGAGAGAGAAAGAGAGAATGGACGAATGGACGCGCCAGGGCCTCCAGCAACTGCAGACGAACTCCAGATGCGTGCGCCCCCTTGTGCATCTGGCTAACGTGGGTCCTGGGGAACTGAGCCTTGAACCAGGGTCCTTAGGCTTCACAGGCAAGCGCTTAATCGCTAAGCCATCTCTCCAGCCCAAGTTAAAGACGTTAATAAGTTACTGGAGTTATGTGTTAAATTCATAAGCATCTTTAACATTTCAGGGAGCCTGGAGAATTTTACTCTTTGTGGATCCTTAAAGATAATATATTTTATGTGATGTAATATTTTCAAAAAATAAAAGTCATGCTTATAAGTAGTATAAAGCAACTTGAAAACTAGTGGCATTGATTTTTTTAAATATTAATTTATAAAATGATTACAATGCATACTGCCCTCTCCCCATACATTTCATCCTTCATGTAAAAAAGTTCTTAATAGATGAAAAAGTGATGACTTTATGACTCATTCAATCTCACTGGTAGAACCCACTTGGCTACTTCATGGGGAGCCAGCTCTGGGACGCTATTTCTTTTTCTTGTGTATTGTTATATCTGTTTTTGATGTTTCATACACATGCCCAGAGGCCTTCTGGCAGCTGATACACTTTTCAAAGCCAGCTTGAGAAAGCAAATTATTTTGCTTCTTGCTAAGACAGCTGGTTGTTGCATACAGCCTTTTCTACTAGTTATGAGTTATGATCACTAATTCCTGCGGGTCAGAGATGTTGGCATTTGATGAGAGAAAAAAAATTGTTCACTATCAAGTTGGCATTAATTCCAACAATGAGCTAACTTACAAAGTGTAGGGTACACCAAGGCTAGCTGAGTGCCCAAAGGTGTTTAGCAGACAACCCCCCCCCCAACAAAGAGGCTGTGGAGATAAACCAAGAAGACACCACAACCTCAGAAATGTTCAATGAAGGCTGGAGGGATGGCTTAGCAGTTAAGGCGCTTACCTGCAAAGCCATAGGACCCAGGTTCAATTTCCCAGGATCCACGGAAGCCAGATGCAGAAGGTGGCACATGCCTCTGGAGTTCATTTGCAGTGGCTGGAAGCCCTGGAGCACCCATTCTCAGTCTCTCTCTCTCTCCTTGCAAATAAATAAATAAAATTATAAAATTTAAAAATTTTAAAAAAGAAATGTTCAATGGAACAGATGAGATATATATCTCTCAGATATCTGTCATCTTTGTTTATAAATCTTTATTATTATTATTAACAACATATTTTGTATGGAAACAGCATGTGTTGGTACCCTCTTTTCCCTTGTTCCTGCCCCCACTCCATTGGGGACCCTCCTTAGTGGTTGCAGGTATTTCCTGTGGGGTTGTGGTTTATGTGGTATGGGAGCAGCAGTCAGTCATTGGTGGGGGGATGCCTCTGGGCATGATGTCTCAACCTGTGGCTCTTAAGATCTTTCTACCCCCTCTTCTATAAGATTCCCTGAGACGTGGTGGGTGAGTTTTATGTCTACTTCTTTGATGAGATCTTAGGAGTCTCTGGATCTCTGCTTTGGTGAGGTTTGAGTATCCAGAGTCTGTCTCCTACACCTTGCTGCTGATTATCAGGTTCAGCATAGAAGCAACACCCATTCTCCTCTCACCAATTCCTCTGTGGTTTCAGCTGTGGCTTGACTGAAGTTCGAGGGGTGGTTTATCTCCTCCAGTCTTGCTATGTTCTGAAAAAGAAGAATAGATTTTTCCAATGGAGAGTGAAGTCAGTATAGCTTAACTGGAATAAGTATTATTAATTTCGGGAGAATTTGATGTATGTAACCCCTCTTTTAGCCAAAGACTAGTGAGAGCTTGACACTGGAGAGCATAATCTTTGTCTCCATAGTATACTTATCTGGTTCCCAATTCCAGATATGGGCTCTTTTACACTGAGTGGATCTCTTAGCCAATCAGAAAGCTATTGGTTACCCACCAAGGCTGTGTACCACTATTGCACTGGCATGTACATCCTGTCAGAGTGTTTGCTTCTGAGTAGTTTAGACCTCTGGTTGCTCAGACCATTGTTGGCCACTTTCCCTATTAGCTCATGTATAGCTTTCCAGCCCTAGACAGGCTTACTGTCTGGGGACTAGCTTTCTTCTGGATTCCAGCCAAGTCTCTCCATTCTCTGTGTGGATAGTAAAGGGGTTTTACTTTTTGCCTCAGGTGGGTGATTACTTTAATAATTGACCACTCATCGGTGGGTGGGGCCATGTTAGCAGGGGTTTTCCAGATGCATGCTGTAGGACACGCACCCAGTGGGGTAACTAAAGCTGATGTAGTGACACTAATGTAGACCTAAAAATAGAGGAACTTTATTAGAGCAAGGAAAAGTTTTCAGGCTCAAGCCCATGTATACAGGATTATGATGCAATTATGATCGCTTAAAATAAATAATTTATATTTTGAGAAGAAATTATCTGGTACTTCAAACTCTGAGGAAACTTTTTCTTCATTTATTCACTCATTCAATTCATTAACTAACAAATATTTATTTAACACTCATTGAGAGCCAGGGATACATAATTTTAGGCATAAGAAGGCAGCAGAAAGTGGGTACAATCTCTGTTTCTATTGCGCTTGTGACATATTGGGCAAAATATTTTTTACTAGTAATTATGATATCTAATATAAGATCACTATAGAAAAGTTAACAGAATTTATGAGAGCTTGTAATATAGGATGTATCTGGTCTAGAAATAAGCAAAGAAAGAAGAGCGTTCCCGGTGGAGAGAGAAGTGGAAATGCATTGTGACTTAGAAAGTGGCTACTGTGTGACCAGAGCTGAAAACAGCTAAAGAAGGTAAAACTAGAAAGAGAGTGATCATCAGTGAGGGTGGGGAGACTTACAGGGTCCAAAGAGACTAGGATCCTGAGATGAGATGCTATTAAAGGATTTATTGACACAGAAAAGAAAGCCAACTAATCACAAGGACTTTCTAGAAAGATCTGGGGCTGCGGTTGTGGTAAGGGAGAGAACCTATAATGCCTGGAAAATCAGTTTCAGTATGGAGGGAAGGGATATAGTAGTCTAAATGCAGCTTTTCTAGGATTTACATATTAAACTCCAATGGGGAAAGAACCATTCCATCTTGCTCTTAGATACCGCTCTAGAATGCTGGCAATTCTGTGCTCTAGGGGCCGTGGAAAAATTTCAAGTGTCCTTCAGAATAAATTATCACTCAGATATCTGCGTACCTCAAGGCTTACTTGCAGTGGTCAAGTGGATTGAAAGAAACCTGACAGGAAAGCAAATGTTGTTTTGTAGATCCCATGGGAATTAAATCCAGTGGTATTTTCTCTGTGTTCTCGGAAGATACTAAATTAAAGAAGCTCGTCTCAAGAACTACTGGTGTAGGTCAAAACTTCAAAACTAAGGTCTTCACTTGACTCATGTATCCAGTACTTGGAATTCTTTCTATTTTTATTAAAAATATATAATATACATATGTGCATATTATATGTATACACACATATAGTAGCTGTATGTATATATGCATGTACACAATATATAGAACCTACTATGCTTGTATTATTTATACACTAATGTATATGTGTTTTATATATGCCAGAGTACCCTACAATCCAATGAACTATTTGTAGCCCTCTTGGAAAAAGTATATGGTAGAAATAAATCAAATAAAATCAGTTCAAGGGTTGTTTGTCTTATATCAGTGACTTCTGAATTAGTACAAGATCAGAATATCCCTGAAGGAAAGAGTTCCTGGGCACTTTAAATACAACATAAAACTCTATTCTCAAAATTTGATGAGATATTATTTTTCCCATTCAATAAATAATAAACATTGTCTTGAAGTCATATAGCCAATTTGAGGTACACCATGATAAGAATGCAGAGATGTCTGAGCCTCACACCCAGGAATATTGCATCTTGTGAGTCTTATTGCTCAAAGGCAATAATGAAATAGTTTTCCTTGGCCCTATTCTTGAACTTTGTGATTATGCTATATACTGCCTGATAAAGCCTCAAGAGGCCCGTTTCAGGATATAGGTGAGCATATCATTTTCTCATTTGACTTAAATAATTAATTTCCTTAAGATCACAATGTGCATAGAAACCATGCACAGGGTCCAGTTAGTCGAGACCCATGTCAAGCCTAGAAAAGACTCCAATTTGGGTCTTCAGTTGGGCTTCACCCTGCTCCAGCCTCCTCATGGGCAGGAGCTCTCTGCATTCTCCTGTCTTCTCTTAGGTGCTTAGTTCTATCCATAATCTAACAAAATCCCTCTAAACCTTAAAAACTATAGCGTAGGTTAAAAGTTCATGTTCATGGATCAAGGGTCACACACGTGAAAAATGGTAATCGCATCATGCTCCCCTTTTGAGTCTGCTGCCATGCCGCATATGGTCACAGCACTACATAAAAATATTTTGGGGGGCATTGATGGAGGCAAATATCACTTTTTATTTCTTTTGTCTCAGATAAGGGGTGAGAAATTTGTGGCATTGTTTTGTTTCTTACTTTATATGGCTTGCTAATGTTAGTGGGACTTGAGAACATATTTGCTGATTTATATGGCTTTATATGAAAAGCACAACTACAAATAGTAAATTTCTTATTAAGTTATGGCAGAATAAGAATTCTGGGCATGCCAAGGGCATGGCTACTGCCTTCACTTCTCCAACGATCCTTGGCATACTAAGGATGTCACACAATTTCTTTCTACAGTGAAGGACAGATTCATGCTGTTGCTTTTTGAGAAATCTTGGTTGAAAAGCACCAACAGTGATACAACTTGGTTCATTTTGTCATTTTTTTACTCCCTTGAATTACTACATAAATATTAATAGCTAAACACATTGCAAACAGGTGGAGCTCATTCTGTCTCTGGAGCGCTGCCACTGCTATGTGATATCTCAGATGGGTAACGAGATTTTCCATGTGGGGAGGGCGGTCTGTCATTGCATGCCAACCCCATTGGACACACCCTTGGCTTGGAGTTCTTTATTTCCTGTGATATCTCTATGACAGCCTTCTTGGTCTTTTAACAGTTCATTCAGTAGAGTGGGAAGGAGTAACACATTCCTTTTAAGAGCCACATCCACTCTACTGTGTCTGGTTACTTTTACTCAGACAGTGACTGTTACTGATAAGAACATGGTGTAGAGCCCTCAGATTTTAAAGGTACATCAGTTATGCCCGAATATTTGTTTGCAACACATCTACATTTGTGTGTGTTCAATGAAATTTTCAAGTGAAGCAAGTCAAAGAATTATGATCATGGATTATGTTATGATAAAATCTCCTTTGTGACACTTGATTTGGAAAATCAAAGCTTGAATTTGAGTCTGATCAAGGTAGTAAATTATTTTACACTTCAGCAATGTATACATGGCATAACTGTTTTCTAAGGTCTTAGGTGTGTAGGCTTAATATTTGTCTTCCTTGTATGCTGACTATATATATATATATATATATATATATATATATATATATATATATATATATAATGCATCAAGCATTTCACAATAAAATGCAGAAACTGAGCAGACTTCCATTTTGTTAGAGATAATGATAGTACAAATATTTTTTTTTTCTTGAGGCTGAGTGTTTTGGGTGCATGCCCTTAATCCTAGCACTTGGAAAGCTGAGGTCGGAGAATCACTGTAAGTTCAAGGCCATCCTGGGCTAGAGTGAGACCTTACCTGAAAAAAAAATCAAAGCAAAAAAAATATTCTTCCTTTCTTGGATATTAACAGGTCACTTAATTACACTTGTTTTTTTCAGGAAACAAGTTCAATGATTTCCTTAGAATATGTTGAATTTATGTGATTCTGTACAATCCTTTAAGGATGCAGAGTGCAAGAGACTCCATGTGTCTTAATTCTTCAACTTGTTTTACCACTGCAAATTCTTTCATGGATTTTATCAGTATTTATAATATTCACTCACAAGTTCAAATAGTTCGTCTTTCAAACTCTGTGCCTTAGGGGAATTTTTCATTTAAACCTGCAATTAGACAAAACTTGATGTTTTTATGAAAGGTTTGATTAAGCCCAAATCTGATAATTTTTTTACTACCTTCTTATAGGTTTTTAATATACATTAGTAAAAAGCAGAGTCTTTTGGGTAAAATAACATTCTATTTCTTCAAAGGTTTTGCTAATAAACATCCTTTTGATGTTAATGCCTTGAGGACAGAATAATCTGCACCAAATAGGTTAATCTATAAAATTTAAAACAATTGGGCCAGTTTGTGTAATGTTTTTCTTCTCTAATTATTACTTGATTAAGCGCCTTTCCAATAGTCTCTCCTTAGAGGTACTCTTCAGGGTGCCCCTCCTCCTATGTGTTTGGGAAGGCAGTCCATAACTCCCAGCATTTGTACAAGAGTCTGTGATAACCTACTATAGCAGGTGACTCATTGACTCAAACCAAGGTATAAAATATTCAGAAAAATAAAAACTAACAAGTTATAGAAAGGCCATGCCATAGTTTTCATGTTCATCAACTTCATGTAGACCTGCTGCTTTATTGCATAGAAGATGATGAGAGCCAGTAGAACTTGAACTCCACATACAGCTGTTTGCTCACGTTACCACAAGTCAAGACAGACTTGACTGTCACAGAATTAAGTTGAAATGATTACATCTTATCTGAACAACTGAGGAGTTACAGAAATCATAACAGTTCCATCTGATGAACTTTCTTTTATCCTGAATGAGAGAAAATTAAAAAAAAGATATTAACAAAGAATAATGGACACCTACTGTATGGCAATTTGAATTGCAGTCCAAGAATTTTCTATTTATTAACTAAAATGTGAAATACAATTTACGTAATGATATGAATATATTATCCCACTCCAACAACAATTATTTGATATTGTTGGGATGTTTTATTTTGTATCCATTTGAGACAGGGTCTCATGCTTCTGACACAGATATCAGTGTTTCATTTGCATCTATCTGCCTATAGGTTCCTAGGATAGTGGTGTAGTTTCCTGCTTACCTTTAAAGTTATAGTTTAGGACCACTCATAAACAAAAGATGACACCACCAAGCATTTATTGAAATAATATATGTGCCTACTTATCATATGATGTGTATGTTGTCAAAAGTAATATGTTACATAAATACACCAAAGTGTTCTTTCTACTTGGTAGTGTTGATAAAATGCTCAAGTGTACCTATAGTTAAATGATGAGAGGCCATGACTCAGATGTACTTGTTGGCACCTTCTTAACCACTGAGACTAGATGGGAAGGAATCAAAGACTGACTATGGACTCAATTTCCTATAGAAAAGTCAATATAACTCATAACTAGAACATGGTTATTCTAATTTGGGCCTTGGCATAATTTAAATTGGTTTGAGGCAATGCCCTGAATGGACTGATAAATCATGTAATTCTCTCACCTTCCCTATCCCTCAACCTTAGAAAATTAAGAAGCATTGACAAATTTGAAAATAAACTTGAAATTTCCAGCAAAAGAAGAGCTAAGTTGAGAAAGCTCACTAAAGGCCAATGCAGATGAGTCCATATCCAGGCCTTTCCCTGAGGAGTACCATCAGTATCTTCAAAAAGTAACCCTGAGTGTCTTTCTAACAGGAAAGAAAGTAATGGGATGGCTATGATTCAGGTGTAATTATTAGTTCATTCTTCATGCTCCACCTCATACACACAGGTTCAACATGAAGCCCCACACTTTCCAGAATCTATGAGGATGCACATTCTTCTATATGAGGGACAGCGTGGATACATTGATATGCTTGGTTTTACTCACTTTGAAAGCAAGTTCACATGGCTATGCTTAGGACTACTCACATGATGTCTTTATAAAAATATGAAATCGGGCTGGAGAGATTACTTCGTGGTTAAAGTACTTGCCTGCAAAGTCAAAGAACCCAGATTCCATTCTCCTGGACCCAAATAAGTCATATGTACAAGGTGGCACATGCATCTGGAATTCACTTGCAGTGGCTGGAGGCACTGGCACCCCCATTTTCTCTCTCTTGCTCTCTCCCTTTCTCTCTCTCCCTGCCTCTGTCTCAAATAAATATATAAAAATAAAAATATTTTTAAAATATGGAATGTTTTATGCATTTTATTTGAAGAAAATTTGAAAAGCTGCTTTCTTCAATATTTATTGTATGATATTCATTATTTGATAAAATTTTTTGAAGGTTTAGGGTGAGTCAGGCACTCTTTTAGGCTCTAATAAAGGTTGATATGTTAACGAGAAAGAACAGAAAAGGAGAGGGAGAACAGAGAGCAAATGGTGTCACCTTGATAGGTTATGTATTTTAAACGGCCCTTCTAAGCTGGCAGCTCTTGTTTTATTTCCTACCTTTCTCACTACCAAAACAACAAAAAAAAAGAATTTGCAAATCAAGGAAATATCCCCAATAATAGTAGATACTTTGAAAGTCTAAATATAAGAGAGCTATTAGGCTCCCTAAGAAAAAAGTCAGAAAGAAAATACAGTTTATAAAACAATGGCCATATTGCTATACTCAGTTTTATTGGCATTAATAAAGGATTGGAGCTGTCAGATACTAAGAAGTATTTAATTTCCCTATCCTCATGTATAAAGCAACGCACTAAACCTGTCTATTCCTAAACACAAATTGAACAAATGTTATGAACAATCTTTCTTATTCAATACTTTTTGTTGGCCTCATGAAACAAAGTATTTAAATGCTGGTCCATAACTCAGAAAGTCAACAGTGCCGATTCTGTTGATTCACAAGGTGTCTCTGAGTAAATCGACTCAAGGTTCTTGATTTCCTCTCTTGTAACATAAGGATGACAGTGGATAGAATAGAAATGTATTTATACTTAAATTCTTGGTCTTTAGTTCACTACAGTGTAACTGGCCAAGGTACTTTTCCTCAGGCTTTTCCGTTTCCCCATTTGTTAGTGAGCATGCATGATAGGTTATTTCAAGAGGCCATGGTACATAAGAAATGTTGCATTTATTTACAACAAAAATTTATTTAATAACCTCTTTAGGATTAAAGTTTTCCAGTGTCTTAGCTATCACATGAATTTATGTTCTTTATCATCTGGAGGGAGATAAAGAACAGAATGTCACTCACTTGTGAGTGATGTATCTTTTTCTTCTACACAGTGATCTCACTTATACTATGTGAAAATCCCCAAGGAGCACTCTAAGTCGAAACAGAACATGGTCAGGGTTGTGTGAGGGGAATGCTGAGTGAGGGGAACTGTTATAAAAAGTAACTGGTTGGTAGACCTTGGGGTGGTCAGAATGAAGAGGTAAGGACTCAAATCAAACAAGATTATTATTCACTGATTTTTCTATAGTTGGGTATATAAGTTACTACCATTTTAAAGTTAATAGTTTTATCGAGTGTGCCAATTAATGGATTTCATTATATTTTCATATACATATGCCTTTGTACCTTGCTCATATTCATCCTGCAACTGCCAGCATTTCTCTTCCCTACTTGTTGTTGGTTCCCTTCCTCCCCTGAAACAGTACTGCTCTGTTTTCATGACTTTTTGTGTAATATGATATAGCATTTCAAATTTTGTCCTACTACTATCTCTTGTTCTCCTATATACACCTTAGACAGGTCCCTCCTCCCTCATTGCCCCATTGTGACATATATGTCCTATATACTTAAATCTAGATTCCACATGAGAGAAAACACAGTATTTATCTTTATCAGCCAGACTGGCTTATTTGCTTAATATTATGAGTTTCTATCCCATTCATTTCTCTACAAATGATATAACTCATTTGTGTGTGTGTGTGTGTGTGTGTGTGTGTGTGTGTGTGTGTGTACATGGGCATTTGTGTTTCTTTATCCAATTACCTGTTGGTCTGCATCTAGGCTGCTTCTATGACTTAGCTAATGCAAATAGTACAGCAATAAATATTCATGTGCAAGTATCTCTCAGTTATGACAATTCCTTAGATTCCTTAAGCTAATACCCTGGTGTGCTATAGCTGGGTCATATGGTACTTCTATTTGTAGGGTTTTATTTTGCCTGAGGTATCACATGTTAATTTCCATATTGACTATACTAGTTTACATTTCCATCAACAGTACATGAGGTTTCTTCTTTCACAAGATTTTCTCAGGCACTTATTGTTACTTGTTTTCTTGATGATAGCCAGGCTGCCTGGAGTGATATAGAATCTCAATTAATTTTAATTTTAATTTTCTTGGTAAACATTATTCAAATATCCACTGACCACTTATATTTCTTGTTCTTAATACCATATGTTCATTTGGTGATTTATGGTGGTTGTTTTGATGTATAAGTCTGTAGTCTTTTATGAGTGTTTCAATGTAAAATGTCCCTACAGAGGAATGTGTTTCTTGTTTGTTTGTTTGTTTGTTGAGGTAGGATCTCACTCTAGCCAAAGCTGACCTGAAATTCACTATGTAGTCTCAGGCAGGCCTTGAAGTGATGGCAAGCCTCCGACCTCTGCCTCCTGAGTGATAGGATTGAAGGTGTGTGCCACCACACTCAGCTTATTTTTAACTAGTACTTAATATTTAATACCCAGCTAGTGGAGCCTTTGGGAGGCAGAGCCTTGCTAGAGGATGTAGGTCACTGGGGATACTGGGAACAGGTCTTGGGATTTTGTGGTGCAGTCATGCTTGCCAATGCTAGGGAGTTCACTTTGTCTTTCCTCCCTGATGTTGTGGAGATGTGATGCCCAGTTGCCCACTTCTGCCCATGCTTTCCCTGCCATGATGCAACTTCTTCTTGAAATTTGAGCCAAAGTAAACTCTTTCCTTCCATAAGCTGCTTCTGGTCAGGTGCTTTGTCCCTGCAATATGAAGGCAATTGCTTCAATAGTTTGTAGATGCTTATCAAATATAAAGTTGGAAACAGTATATTCCCATTCTGTAGGCTCTTTTCATTCTTTTGATGTTCCTTCTTGCTGTGCAGAAACATAATTTCATGTGATCCTGAATGTTTATTCTTGAATTAATTCTTGAGCTATTAGAGTACTTTTCAGTAAGTTTTTGCCTAGGGCTGGAGATATGGCTTAGCAGTTAAGACATTTGCCTGTGAAGCCTGAGGACACAGGTTTGATTCCCCAGTACCCACATAAAGCCAGATGCACAAGGTGGCACAAGCATATAGAGTTCATTTGCAGTGGCTAGAGTCCCTGGAATTCCCATTCTCTCTTTTCCTCTTTCTTTACTTCTCATAAGTAAATAAATGGAAATTTTTAAAACATAAATTCCTTAGTGATGCCTTAGTGTTTACCCTATGTTTCGCTCTAGCGGTTTCATAGTTTTGGTCACACATTAAGATATTTGATCCATTTTGAATTGTATTTTGTTCAAGGTCAAAGATGGACCTACTGCCACTTTATTACAAGTGGATAACCAGTTTTTCCAGCAACATTTGTTGAAGAGGTTGCCTTTTCTTTAAAGTATGATTTAATAACATTTTAGCTGTAGCTGTGTGTGTTTAGTTCTTGATTCTCTATTCTATTCCATTGGTCTATGCATCAGGTTATATTTTTGCCAGTACCATGATGGTTTGCAACTATGACTGTCACGTAATTTGAGATCAGATATTGTGACACTTCCAGCATTGCTCTTGCTACTTAGGATTGCTTTTTCTATCTGGGTTACTTTGTGTTTCCTTATCTATAGATCACTTTTGGTAATATAGCCATTTTCACAACATTAATTCTGCTAATCTATTGAGTATGGGAAGTCTCTTCATCCTATAGAGTCTTCTTCAATTCCTTTCTTCAGTGTGAACATTTTTGCTAAAGCAGTCTTTCACCATCATGTTCATATTTATGACTAGGTATTTTTAATAACTACTGTGAATGACATTTTTTTCCTTATTTCTTTTGTGCAAAGTTCATAAAGTTCATTGATGACATATAGGAAAGCAACTGATTATTTTATGTTGATTATATATCATGCTACTTTCCTAAAATTGTTTACCAAATCTAAATTTTTTTTTTACATTTTTAGGGTCATGTCATCTGTAATAGGGTTAATGTGACATCTTCTTTTCTTATTTATGTCCTTTTTCTTTCTTTCTCTAGTCTTATTGCCCTAGCTAAGATTTAAAGCACTGTATTGAATAAGATGGAGAGAATGAACATCCTTGTCATAGAGGAAATGCTTTCATTTTTGCCTAGCTAATATTTTGGCTTCAGGCTAGTCATATATAGCTTTTATTATGTTGTGATATTGTTGCAGTCAGCTTCATGATGCTGGCAGCAAACACCTGACCAAGAGCAGCTTGTGGGAGGAAAGTGTTTAATTTGGCTTACAGACTCAAGAGGAACCTCCATGATGGCAGGTGAAAATGAGCAGGGTGTGGACATCACCTGCTGGACAACAGCAGGTGGACAATAGCATCAGGAGACTGTACCAAACACTGGCAAGGGGAAGCTGGTTATAAATCCCATAAGCCCACCCTAAAAATACATTCTCAAATTGCCACTAGCAGGGGGTGGAAGGGGTTGGGGATAGCATTCAGAACTCATAAGTTTATGGGGGATGCCTCACTCAAACCACCACAGGCATATTATTTCTATTCATAACTTCTTCAAGTCTTTAAAGAAAGGATGATAAACTTGTCAAGAGCCTTTTATCCATCTTACAGATATCATTCCATCTTGTTTATTAAGCTATTAATGTTCTGTATTGCACTTATTAATTTATATGTGTTGAATCATCTTTATATTCCTAGAATAAAACCAACTTGGGCCAGGCGTGGTGGAGCATGCCTTTAATCCCAGCACTCCGGAGGCAGAGGTAGGAGGATTGCTGTGAGTTCAAGGCCACCCTGAAACTAATTCCAGGTAAGCCTAGGCCAGAGTGAGACCCTACCTCAAAAAAAAAAAATTGGACATGGTGTATGATGATCTTAATGTGTCCGTGAATTTCGTTTGCAAGTACTTTGATGAAGATTTTTGCATATAGGTTTATCAGGGAAATTGATCTGTAGTGTTCTTTCTTTAATACATCTTTATTTGATTTTTGTTTCTGTGGTAATACTGCATTCATAGAATGAGTTTGGAAGGTAGTATTCCTTTTCTTTGTATTAAAGAATAATTTTAGCACCACTGGGGTCAAATCATTTTGCAAAGACTTGGTAGAATTCAGCAGCAAACTATCCAGTCATGGGTATTGGGAGACTTTTTGTTACTGCTTCAATCTTATTGCTAGTTATACATCTATTTAAGTCATTTATATCTTCTGGATTTAATTTTGGTCAATCATATGTGTTTAGGAATTTTCCCATTTCTTTTAGATTTTCAAGGGTTGTTTTGTTTTGTTTGTTGGAATATAAGTTTTCAAAGTATTCCCTAATGATCTTCTGTGTTTCATTAGTATATTTGTAATGTTCCCTCTTTCATCTCTAATTATAATAATTTAGGTCTTATCTCTTTTTCTTTTGGTTATTTTGGTTAAAGGTTTGTCAATTTTGCTTATTTTTTCTGAGAGTCAACTCTTTTTTTTTATTCGTTTCAGTGCAGTGCTCTTTTATTCTCTATTTTATAATTTCTGCCTGGTATTATTTATTTCCAACTACTGCATTTAATCATTTTTGTTTTCTAAGATCTTGAAGTTCTTCATTAAGTTATTTATTTGAAATATCTTTTGATGTAAGCACTCATAGATTATTTTTTCTTTAAGTATTGACTTTGCTATATCCCAGTGGTTCTGATATGTTGTACTTTCATTTTCATCTGATTCTTGGAAGTTTTACTATCCTTCCTGATTTCTTCAATAGTGTACTGGTAATTCTTTAGAGTATTGCTCAATATCTAAACATTTGTATAGTTTCTATGATTTTTGCATCAATTTCTAGTGTTTTTTTCCACTGTGGTATGATAAAATGCAATAATTATTTTAACAGTTTTGTATTGCTAAGACTTATATTATAGCCTAATAGTTGAATTACTTTTGAGAAATTTCCATTGTCTGCTGAGCAAAATGTATACACTAGAACTGTCTTGTGGAATATTCTGCATTGTTTGTTAATTCCAGATGACCTGTGGTACAGATCAGCTCTAAATGTTCTTTGTTAATTTTTATGCAGAATGACCTGTATATTGATGAGATTATGGTGAACTATCATTTTTATTGTTTTGAGATATAGCTATCCTTTTATTTCCACTTGTGTTCCAAAAACTTATAGACCATATAGTCAAGTTTCTCACAGCAATCTCCCCACTTCTTTTTTTTTCAGATTGATTTTATATTGTAAAATGGTAACTGTGCGTTCATTTTAGAATTCAAATTTACAGCTTCACAGTGCCTAGTATAGTTAAGATAACATGTATATAAATATGTAAAAATTTAAATGATAAGATATGCCAATTGAATGTGGTGTGTGTGTGTGTGTGTGTGTGTGTGTGTGTAAATGTGACCATCAATATTGCAAATCGCAGCCAGGCATGGTGGTGCATGCCTTTAATTGCAACACTCAGGAGGCAGAGGTGGGAGGATTGCCAGCTGTTCAAGGCCACCCTGAGTCTGCATAGTGAATTATAGGTCAGCTTGAGCTAGAGTGAAACCATAACTTGAAAAGCCAAAAAAAAAATATTGCAAATAGCAAATATGTACTATTAGTAGTTAGCTTATATAAACTGAAACATATAGCATCTGTATTTGGTGAGATTGACTTATCTTGCTAGCTTCTGTTTGTAAGATTTGTCTGTGATGTGTGGCATAGCACATACCAATCTTCTATATTAGTCACCTTCTCATTGCCAGGAAAATTATCTAATCAGAAATGGCTTAGTGAAGAAAAGCATGTACTCTTCTAATGGTTTTGAGGGGAAGTTTCATCACAGTGAGGACATCAGGGCAGGCTAGAGAAGGAATCCTGTGCCATATCTTCACATTAGCAGGAAAGAAGTAGCAAGTGTAAGTAGGGCTTGGCTATAACGCCTCAAAGCCTGCCCCTGATGACACATTTCCCCAGCTAGGCTCCATATCCTAAAGGTTTCACAATCTTCCCAAACAACGTCACTAGCTGGAGATGAAGTATTCAAATACATGAGTCTATGAGGAACATTTTATGTTCAAACTACCAGATATATCATAGAGAGATTCTTTTTGATAATGTCTATTTGGGGTCCTAAATTCTCCTGGCGCTTGGAAGTCAATTTTCTCTCCATAGATTGTGATAATTGTACTGAATATGTTTTCTAAACCTTTAGATTTTTAATCTCAGTTCCTTCTTGTAGCCATGGATTCCTATATTTGATCACATTCCAGAGTTCTTAAGAAGTGTGGTCGTGTGTGTGTGTGTGTGTGTGTGTGTGTGTGTTTGATTGGTGTTTGAATGTTGAATTTCCTTGACCTTGTCTTCTATTCCTGATATCCTTTTTTCTGTTTGCTCTAGCTTATGGGTGATATTTTTTAAGAAAACAAGTTGATTCATCATGTATTTTATTTCCAATATTTCTATTTGATTTTCTTTGTTTATAAATTTATCACCCATGTTGTTGACTTTAATCCATATTGGTGATTTTCTTACCCATTTTGCTGATTTTCTCTTCTATGTTGCCAACTGAATTTATTTCCTTTTTTCATTCAACATTTTATCTCGTCAAATTTGCTGATTAGTTATGAACTTATGGAGGAGTCTCTTGTGATTTTTGTGTGTCTTTTGTTTGTTAAGATTTATACATTTGTTGGTTTGGATATATACCTCTTTGATGGCTTTGTTTTTATTACCCTGGGGGAGATATCCTAAGTGGGAGCCTTCTCTTAAGGGCCCAGTACCTAGTGACTATCACAGAAGAAAACCAACTCATTCAACAACACCAAACTGAACAAGACAAGGAAATATACCTGATATCATTTAAATGTCATTGATATGTAACCAATGACCATAGAACAAAAAGTGGAAAAATTAAAAGCATCCTATGATTATTAAGCCAGACTTGGTTGTTCAGGCCTATAATCTCAACTCTTTGGGAGGCTGAAGTGGGAGCGATATATAATTGAGTTCAGGCTGGGCAATAGAGTAAGTTTCGGGCCAGTTTGGGCATCTTAGAGACTCTCTTAAAATAAAAAAGTAAAAATATTTAGGCATATATCTCAGTTATACAGTGATTGCCTAATAGGCAAAAGGTCCTAGGTTTAAATCCCTGTACCACAAAGAAAAAAAATGAATTATTTAGGGTAAATGTAGAAATAGTAAAAGCATGAGAGAATGGAAAGAAACATGGAAAGGAGAAAAATAGGAGAGAAGCAAGATTAAATAAAATAAAGGAAAATATAAGAAAACTGGAGACACTGTTATAAAGGAAATGAAGCAGCAGCATTAGAGTTTAAAAACAAGATTGCCCAATAATTTGAAAATGTATAAACAACAAAAAGTAAATGTAACAAGGGGAATAAAAATAGAAGGGCTTTTTAAAGAAAAAAAATAAGATAAAGTATAATTCCTACTACAGACATAGCAAAAAGAAAAAGATAAGAGGCAAATAAAAAAGGAGAAACTTTTTCTCTGGATCCTATAAAATATGAGTTTTCCAGACAGAGTGAAAGGGAAAGGTCAGTTTAATTTGTAGGGGCCCTCACCCCTATTATCTTCCCTTCATGGCTTTGTTCTCATCTTCATCTTCATCTTCATGCCTAATAGTGCACAACTCTATAGTCACTGGCTCACCAGCTCAGGAGGAATCTAGAGATTATGCACTCAAAAGTGTCTTACATCATTTTTCTTCTTCTCTGTCACCATAGCTGTTCAGCACTTTAGTATATTTTATAAGACATACTAAATACTATTATCCATATTATCCAGGGAAATCATGTTCTGGGCTCTTTGTCCTGAATGTAATCATATAACCATCTCATCATCTTAATTTCATTTTCAAAAATCGTCAAAACAAGCCGAGCGTGGTGGTGGATGCCTTTAATCCCAGCACTCGGGAAGCAGAGGTAGGAGGATCGCTGTGAGTTCAAGGCCACCCTGAGACTCCATAGTGAGTTCCAGGTCAGCCTGGACTAGAGTGAGACCTTGCCTTGAAACCCCCGCAAAAAAAAAAATAAAAAAAAAAATAAAAAAAAAAAAAAAAAAATCATCAAAACAATGTCTTTAGAAGTCAACTAGCATCCCGTTGCTCAATTGATTCCATGTTTATGTGACTACCCATGGCTGTGTCCACGAGGTGTTTTCTTTTAATCTTCCAGCCAAAGCTAATTTGTTTTTCAAACATTGGACTCTTTGAAGTTCTTTGAAAGTACAACATGATTCTTTCTCCTAAGTAAGGTACTTCTTTATGACTAAGAATTTATTTATTTTAAATATTTTTATTCATGTATTTGCAAACAGAGAGAGATAGAAGAGAGACAAGCAGAGAAAATGGGTGCACCATGGCCTCCAGCCACTGAAAATGGACTCCAGATGCATGCTCCATTTTGTGCATCTGACTTTAAGTGGATACTTGAGAATCAAACTTGGGTGGTTAGGCTTTGCAGACAAGCACTTTTAACTGCTAAACCATCTATCCAGCCCATTACTTAGAATTTCTGAATATCATTTTTCATTTGATTCTCTTGCTGAAATTTATCCTTACTAATTTATTCAAGTGAAGCCATTCTTCTTATAAACCCTCCTTAATCATCCACTGAGTTGGTGCCTAGTCAAATTTAGAACATAATTACTAAGTTTTAAAAGTTAAATGGCATATTATTATTAATCATTACATTTTATTGTTATGTTGCTGAAGATAGGATACATACCTATACATGATAGGTGGGTCTGAAAAACTGTAGGTTTCTTTTAAGATTCTATGACTTTATGATTTATTAAACTGTTTATATATTAATGCAAAATCATCATTTAGGGCTTTTGTAATAACTTTTAATTGAGAAGGTTTGAATTCCCAGATTTAATTAATTACAGTTTTAACTTTAAGATCAAAATCTCATACAGGCTTTAAAAAATGTATCTTTGGTTTTTATCTTACTAGCACACCAAAAGTATTATTTATCCATGAAGGTTCTTCATTTATTTTGTGCCTAGTATACAGCACATTTTATTGAGTTCAATCATGAAATCATATTTTATTACTCTCCTCACCTGCTCCTAAGATCTGTTTTAAGTATAAACACCAAGTCACTAAAGTCCCCACCTTGCTTTATGTAGGAGGAAACATAGAAGAGAAAATCCCTCATTATCTGAGCAAAAAGAGACTTTAAATCTCTCTCTACCCTCTGTTTTTATTTCCTTTCTTTTCTCTTTCACTCTCTGTCTCTGCTGACATTAGCATAAAAATGTGCTACCCCAACTAAGCAGTCTGTTAACTGATAAGCTATCAAAAAATCATCTGTTATTTTTATAGCTCCAAGGCAGATGCCATTTCCAGAACTAGAGTTGAATGAATAGGATCTGTTAGTGCTTTTTTGGATTCATCATTGTAAACTTGAGGTATTTTAAAATGGAATGATTGGAAGCTTGAAATATTATCCCATGAGCAATCAAGCTCTAGAATTGTGCTAGTCTTAAATTTGTCTGCACAGAATCATTTCGTATCATATTTTATCATAAAGAATCTTGGTTGTTGTCTAATGCTTATATAGAAAAGGTTTCCTATGTCAAACTGAGTCTAATGATATTTTCAAGGAAACTAAGGTCAGAACATCCCTTTCAATTCCAGCAGGGACCTCCTTTGCCATAAGATACTTTCCTAAGGGTCCCTGACGAAGCAAGCATGTTCTTTGTAAGTGACAATTTGTTCAGCAATTCTGTATTACACTGGGAACAATGAGATGGCACTTGAGTTAGAAATGGGTCTGATCCAGAAACCAGGTCTGAGTATAGTGGTGGAGACTTAGATATTTATCATTGTGAATACATAGAATGATTAAAAAAAAAAAAACCTAAGGATTCTGGACACCAAAATTTTTCATTGTGATAAAATATTTTTTATCATAGGAGCTAGTCAGTCATTTAAACATGATAGGACTGAGTAGGAAATTACAAAAGATGGAAAGATGTATGAGCTACTTAACAAAGATATCAAAGCAGAAAAAGAACATTGCTTATGTTCTTATGTTTCAATATGTTTTATATTGTGTAATTGTCCTATGGTCATCTCATGGGCTTTTTTAATTCTACCATAAATGACCTAATCATTTCTTTTTTTTTTTGTTTATTTTTATTTATTTATTTGAGAGCGACAGACAGACAGAGAGAAAGAGGCAGACAGAGAGAGAGAGAGAGAGAGAGAGAGAGAGAGAAAATGGGTGCACCAGGGCCTCCAGCCACTGCAAATGAACTCCAGATGTGTGTGCCCCCTTGTGCATTTGGATAACATGGGTCCTGGGGAATCGAGCCTTGAACTGGGGTCCTTAGGCTTCACAGGCAAGCGCTTAACCACTAAACCATCTCTCCAGCCCTGATCTAATCATTTCTTAATTTCTAGTCATTGTTCATGTAACTAACATATATTTTTCCAAATAAATATCAACACCAACTGGAGGGATGGTTTAGCAGTTAAGGCACTTGCCTGCAAAGTCAAAGGACCCAGGTTCAATTCCCCAGGACCCATGCAGCCAGATACGCAAGGTGACGCATGTGTCTAGAGTTCATTTGCAGTGGCTGGAGGCCCCAGCACACCCATTATCTCTCTCTCTCTCTTCTTTTTCTCAAATAAATAAAGAAAAAATGAAAAATATTTAAAAAATCAATACCATACAAAAAGTAAACTGAATAAACATGCCCTTATATAAATTAGATTGTTTTAAGTTAAAATTACTTTGAATTACAGTGAATTACAGTAGTATTAACTGGGTAATTCTTGTGTGAAATTTCAAACAACACAGAAAAATGTTTTAAGAAAAAATATACTTTATCATGTGTAATAAAGCCAACATTATTGATATTTCAATGTAAATGCTTTGAGGCCTTTTACCATGCATTCATAACATATATGTCTCTGTATGGAAATACACACCCATAAGTATATCTGTAGAGTTTCAGAAATTTAAAAGCAATATTTCAAACATATTCAGTAGGTAGATTTTTTTTTGATTTGTTTGTTTTGTTTTTAACATGGGTACTGGGGGAATCAAACTCCAGTTATTAGGCATTGCAGACAAGCACCTTAACCACTGAGCAATCTCTCCAATCCACAGTAGGTACAGTTTTAATAACAAAGGCAGTGTTGCTTTAAGTCTGAAATTAGGCAATGGACTAAAAAATAGATTTGGTTTGGTTTCAAGTTGTCAGTGGAGTTAGCATGTTACACCTATTAGCTGGTGACTTTAGAAAACATCAGTAAAATGACAACAGAAAGAAACTTATATTTTACTCTTTTAAAAGATGATGGAATCCTTCACTCATTTATCAAACATTTATTGAATACAAATGGAAGCTATGTTCATTGTAACATATGGGCAACATGAATGCAAAATATGATTGCAAATTGGTAGTTTTGTGACTAATGAGGCTTTACAAAATTCAGCATTGAAAATCATTATATTTGTTGATCCTATATTTTAAAAACAAGATTTTCTTTGTATTGCTATGATAAGTAAAATCAGGTAGTTTGAAACTCTGTGACCTAGTATGGGGGAAAAATTATACATGTATTTTATTCTCCTACCTCCACCCATTATTCTCTTTTCCCTATTTCTCTTCCTGCGTCTATTTTAATTTTGTTCAGCATTTTTTAAACCAGTGAAAACTTCAAACTAGCAGCATGATTTCCAACTAAGAAAAGAATCAGGGCTAGAGACATGGCTTACCTGTTAAGGCCCTTGCTTGCGAAGCCTAAGGATCCAGGATTGGTTCCCCAGTACCCACATAAGCCAGATGCTTAAGGTGGTGTCTCTGTCTGGAGTTCGGTTGCAGTGACTGGAGGTCCTGGCATGCCCATTCTATCTCTTTCTATATATATCTACCTCTCTTTCCCTCATAAATAAAATTTTTAAAAAATCACACAAATGAAGTAGTTGACATCATCAAGATGGTGGAAAAACAAGACACAGAATCTTCTTTCCACAATGGAGACATATTTCAGTATTAACGTGGGCTGTTTATCTCTTTGAAAAACCCTAAAGACATGTTTCTAAATCCTGGACAAGTGTGAACCAGAAGCATGGAATTTGACAGGAAAATTCATCATGTCTCTTCAGTGACATCCCACCCTCTGGCTCACAGTATGGTAATCAGAAGACCCTAGCTCCAGCTCCTGTCCAGGGATAAGTACCAGCAGGAAAGAGCACAGGTCAGGGATGTTGTGAACAGAGAGAAAGGTTTGAACTGATGCATATTTATGAGGCTTTACTCACCTTATTATGGAACAAGTGGGACAAAACTCTGATCCTCACCTTCTGAGGAACAAAAAAGTTGGAGTACCCATCCACCATTTTGGCTTTTCAAGATGCTTATCTATTCCATCGTTTTCTGTCTCAGCTATCTTGGGACACTGATGGAGCCCATCATACTAGTATCTAGCTTAGTCTGGATGTTTGAGGGCTACTGTGAATTAGAGATGAGAATGGGAGTGGCCACTGTATGCTATATGCACTACATCTGAAAGAGGCAGATACAGGTTGATTCTTGTTTCCCATGGAGGGACTGGGATAACATGATGTTTTGGTTATATGGAAAATTTCCTGAGAAGCGGTGTGTGGGGGGGATTAATTGACAAATGTTTAAGAGAAAGGATTCAACTGACCCACTCTTTCAAGTATGGTCCATCTCGTAAATGTTCCACAACCTTCCAAAACAGTACAACTATATAGGGACCAAGTGTTCAAACACATAAGCCTATAGGGACCATTTTAAATTCAAACCACAGCATACTATGATTAACAACTATGTGACCTTACAATGCCAACAAACTGGATAATCTAGAAGAATTTGTAGTACTTAGAGACATGTAACTGACCAGGACTGGATTATGAAAAAGTAGAAAATACACACAGCTCTATAATTAGTAAGGAAACTGAATCAATAGTCAAAAAGCTCTTTAATCCCAGCACTCGGGAGGCAGAGGTAGGAGGATTGCCGTGAGTTCGAGGCCACCCTGAGACTCCATAGTGAATTCCAGGTCAGCCTGAGCTAGAGTGAGACCCTACCTCGAAAAAAAAAAAAAAAAAATAGTCAAAAAGCTTCCAACAACAACAACAACAAAAATCTTGGCTCATCTGGAGAGTCTCACTGGAGAATTGTACCAAACTTGTGAAGAATTAATAATAAATTTTAAAATATATTAAATTGTAAGAAATATTTTCAAACATTTTATGAGCCTGTATTACATGGATGTCAAAACCACACAAACATATTACAAGAAAAAATTACACAATGTCATTGATGATTATAAATGCAGAAATTATCAACTAAATATGAGAAAATAAAATCCACCATGCTGAAAGGATGTACCACAGCCAAAAGGGATTTATCCCTGGGATGCAGGTGTGGGTGAGTCAATATTCAAAAACAAAGTAATGTGATTCAGAATATTAATAGGATAAATGGAAAATTATATAGTCATATAAATAAGTCATTTGATAAAATTCAATATTTCGTGTTGAAAACATTCAACAATGATATGGATTGGCTGAGATTACCTCCACATAATAAAAGTAAAACTTGAAAAATGCTCAGGTAACAGCATATGCAACAGCAGAAATTTGAAAGTCTCCCCTGTTGAGAACAGGAACAAAGCAGGGATGTCCACTCCTACTTATATTGAACATAGTATTAGAGGTCCTATCTAGATCAATTAGCCAAGGCAAAGAATGAAAGACTCCCAGGTCAGAAAGAAAGGAATTTAAAAAAATCATCTCTTCTTATAGGTGACATGAATTTATCTGTGGAAAACCCTAAATATCACATACATACAGTTAGAATTAATTCATTTAACAAAGTAAATTTAAATTTAAGAAAATCAACTATGTATTTCTACACTAATAGTGAACAATATAAACTATAAATTAAGGAAGCAACCTAATTTATAACAGCACTGGAATAATAGCATACTTCAACGTAAAATTAAACACATTGGTAAAAGATTTGTGCACTGAGGCTGAAAAGATGGCAGAGTGGTTAAGAACACTTTTGGGTAAGCATGAGGACCTGAGATGCCTGAGTTTGAGATCCCAGCCTATTCCACAGTCCTGTGGGGAGTAGAGGTAAGAGAGCAGCTGGAGCTAGTGAAAACGACAACCTCTGGAATCAGTGAGAGAATCTGTCTGAAGGAAACATGCAGATGCATGATGAAGGGGGGACAGCAGACATTCTACTCCAGCTGCTGGACACGCAAAGGCCCTGCATCTGCACATACATACATACACCATGCATGCCACATACTCATACCATACCAAACATACTACAACAGGCACACACAAAACAAAAAGAGAAAAACACTTATGCACTAAAAACTACACAGTGCATGTCTGAAACAAATTAAGGAGGACATAAATAAGTGGAAAGATAATTCTTCTTCATAAGTTGGAAGACAATACTGTTAAAATGTGTATATTACCTAAAGCAATCTGCATATTCAATAAAATCTCTATTAGATCCACTCCAGTCACATATTCCACATAATTAGAAAAAAAAGTCACAGCCACATAGAAGCACAAATAACCCCAAATGGCAAAGCAATCTTGAAAACAGAAAAAAGCTGGAAAGTTCACATTTACTGACTTCACAACTATACTGTGAAGTGTTTGTAATTGTGACCAACCTGGCTCTACCATAAATGCAGACAGACAAACCAATGGAACAGACAGAATAAAGAGCACCAACCAAACCATGCCATTAACATTCAAAGTGAACTGAAGACTTACATGTAGAATCAGAAACTATGTAACTTTTAGAAAAAAAATTAGATTTAAAAAGTCTTGTCAATAATTTCTTCGATATGGCCTCCAAAGTATAGTCAATAAAGGCAAAAGCAGACATGGGAGTCAATGACAGTAAAATGCTCCTGCTCCATTGGACTGCAGTGGTACCCTAAAAAGTAGAGAAAATCTTTGCAAACTATGTACTTAAGAAGGGGTTAATATTCGAAATTTATAGTTAACCCTCTCAATTCAATGGAAAAATACCATATAAATCACTGATTTAAAAATGAGCAAAGGCTATGAAGTTCTCCAGAGATCAAGGAATACATGAGAAAAGGCTTGGCATCACCAATACTCAGGGTCTCTAAACCATCCCACAGGAGCTATAAACCAGAACACAATGATGTGTCACCTCCTGTCAGTGAGACTGGCCATCAGTTAGAAATACTAGTATCTGCTATGTACTAATGTGCACACAGTTAGCCACACCATACAATACATTTAAAAATTTTCCAAAGAGAGTAGATCTCGTGGTTGTGCTTTTTGTCACAGTTAAAAAAGAAAAATATCCAACTGTTGATTTGCTGTTATGTATATATACTTTCTTGTGTAACAATAGCAGAACTGTTTGATTTCAATGGTTTTTTTGATCAGTAATCGGCACACTACTGCCCGTAAAACAAATCCACTTTGGCATCTCTTTTTCATAATACATTTTTTTAATTAGGACCCATCCATGCCCATTTATTTACATATTGTCTTTGGTCACTTATGAGTGACAAAGACAGAGCTGTGTAGTTGTGACAGAGACCATACGGCCCACAAAACATGAAGTATGTACTATCTGGCCTTTTGCAGAAAAAGTTAACCCTGTTGTTGTAGATGAGGATTTCTTCAATGTTTCTTGCTCAGTTTCATTTTAAACCGGTGAATAACTGTGGGCAGTGATGATAGCTCTGGTGCTGCTGCTAATATTGCAATGAAAACTGTATAATTCTTCGAACACATAAAATTAATATAGGGAATTAGCACAGAGTTTAAAAACCAGACTGAAATTCAATCTCATCTTTTCCACTAGACAAAGAGAAGTAGACCCAGAGGAGCAAATTCCAACAGCTATTGCTGCAATGCAAACCACACCAATGCAGCAACCACTGCCTCTTTCTTGTGAGTCTATGGGCTGAGTAAGCAGATCTGCTCTTCAGCTAGGCTCTGTTAATAATCTGGACTTGCTTCAGGTTTTTCAAGGAGCTGAACAGTGAGCAAGAAACTGGTTGGTCTGGCACACTGTCAGCTTTGATGGATTCTAGCTACTTAAAGTACCTCTCCCATCCCTTCAGTGGGGTGGGTGGAACATATTCTCCTGGTCAAGGTGGGAGTGGTAGGAGTGGGAGTTGTAGAAACAGAATGGAAATGCACTTTTATTTGAAGACCTTTGTTGTAGTCAACTTTGCTAATAAGCATTGACCAAAATAAATCATATGAACAAAACCAGAATGGTAGGGATGGTCATAAGGCTGCAGACACTGGAAAGAATGGAAAAGTGGGCCCATTAGTACAACCAGCCCACTTGAAACACTAAGCAATTTGTACAAAGTCCCATCTGAGTTATTGTATTCCTCTTCCAAGCTCTTTTTAAAAATTTATTTATGAGAGAGAGAGAGAGAGAAAGAGGAAGATAGAGAGAGAAAATGGGTATGCCAGGGCCTTCAGCCACTGAAAATGAACTACAGATGCATGGGCCACTTGAGTCCTGGGGAATCAAACCTGGGTCTTTTGGCTGTGCAAGCAAGCACCTTAAGTGCTAAGCCATCTCTTTAGCCTCCAAGCTCTTTTTAATATACCAGGTCATTATTGTTAATATTTTTCATGCACTACATGAATGTTATAACTTTTAGTCAAAAATAGTGAATACACTGATCACACATATACAAACACACAAATACATACACACACCATGCTTCTAATAGAGACACAAGACTATTTAAAGCTGAACTCATAACCTTCAGAGAAGTTATTTTTTAATGGGAAATAAAAGAATATACCATTTTTTATTTTTGTAAACACTGGCACTTTCTACCAAGAATTGATTTGATACTCACATAATACTGGATGGCATTAATCAACAATTGTCCCCAAATTTTTCATCAGATGAAAGAGAAATAGATGTTAAGATTACTTTCATCTTATACATATTTGACATTTAGTGATGAAGGTGTGCATATTAAATGATTTTAATATTCAAATATTGGCTGGTCCAGTGTCTGGAAGTAACTCACAGGAGCTTGGTAGAACACTGGATCTTCATTGGCTCATTTCAACACATTCACTGAGCAGAGCAGTTGGTAACTTTTCAGCACCACTTGGTGCTAGGAGCAGGTTAAAACATGCACATTCACACCTATGCATCAAATGCCATGATCTTCATTTTGAGGTTTCTGCCTGCTTTCATTGTTATAAACAGAAAATTAAGCAGAAAGCACAAAACTTAAAAAAATGCCATTGGAAAGTGGATCCAGATTCCATCCAAGAGCTACACTGTTCAGACATGGAGAGTCAGTGTGCATGTGCCAATACCAGCCTTGTGTAAATTAGCTCTTTGCAGACACTTTGGAATGAGCCTGTCTATTTGGGGCATTCTGTTCCATTGTTTATGAATCATATGGCAATGGATGAACCCAGCTGGTTTTTACCAGCTTTGGTATCAAGAAACCAGCAAGCTCAGTAGATATGTTTCTTAAAGGAACACCACTAAGATTCAATGAATACCTGCTTTGTGCCAGAAATTGTTCCAGGTGTTAGTATATAAACAATAACATTTTCAGCTTACAACTTTGACTGACTTTTAGACCAGAGAAAAAATATTAATCTGAAACCTTTGGAGTGAGACATGAATTATACTTCCCATTTTTTTTTTTTTTTTGAGATGTAAAGAATGGCAATGCAATATTCTAGAAGATACTACAGCCCAAGGGAGTCTGGGGCAACACCCCATGATCTAACATATTAAAGCTTTTTTGCACGGAAACAAGAATACTCACAGTGGATGGGATACAGTCTATTAATAGCTTCACATCACTTCGGAGCAGCTTTTGCCAAGTAGGCCTGCTACAAACTTACTGAAGGGTTTCAGGCTTCAGAACATTTTGGATTTGAGAATTGTGACTATGGGACCGTGTCCCAGTTTAACTCATCAAATCATTTTATCAAATCTATGAGGTTGGTACTATTGCTATTGACACTTCCAGTTCATGGAAACTAAGGAACAGTGAGGTTGAGTCACGTGGCCAATTTCTCCCAGTGAAGCCAAAGCGGTCTCCTTCCAGAATTACTTGGAGTTAAGTGATGTCCCTGAAAAATGAGGTGTACGGTGAGGCACAGGAAACTCAGAGACATGAGTGGCTGAGAGGGATGGCTTGAAGGGGGAAGGCAGGTGTATGTATGTGTGGTGGAGGGTGGGGTCCAGAGTGCTGTGGGAACCAAAAAGAGGTGCAGAGCACTGGTCGGGGTGTAGAAGGTTGGCCCACAGCCTTAGTACAAACCCAACCACCAAGTCTCTCAAATAAGCAGGAGTTCAACATCCAACTTCAAATGTGTCATTCACGGTGTTTGGATCTTGACTTCTAAAAGATACTCGTATTTGTTTAAAGCAAAACCTGGAATTCCACTGGTAAGGAAAGCAAGCCAGAGGGTCCAAGCTGGTGAGGGCAGCCAAGTTAAATATTGTATCTCTTTTTAAGAAGTTAATCCCCCTGAGTCTTCGACCTTTGTTCTTTGCTCCCAAAGGCAGCGAAATATGATGTTTATCTTGCCAAAAATAGTTAAAAGTCATCTACGAGCTCTGTGCTGAGTGAGCCAACCCGCAGTGACCTTTTTGACTAGCCCCACTCCTGTTACGTTAACCTCTGACTTCAGTCCTCTTAATGGCGATATTCCCCAGCACTGTAATTTCCCTCCCACTGTGTTCTCTCAGGCAAATATTTACTACTGAGGTTTCACAATTTATTTTTCAAACAAAGTGGCAGGGACCACCCCATGCCACCACATCCTCATTTCACATTGGAGCCCATCATTCCGGAGATATAATTTTACCAGAACAAATGTGCTTTAGGGACTTTTGACATGAGATGAAGGCTTGACTTCCTATCGAAGCCAACCCCGGCCCCTGTCAGCTTCGAGATGGATATAAACAAGAAATGCAAGCCTATAATTGGTGATGGAAATCAGATAAGACCTCTTTAAATACAACCATTGATATAGAAATGTGAACTCGAATTACCTTTGATTAAGTCACTTAAGAAAATAAAGCTGGGCTGGGTTTAAGAGAGACCCTGAGCACGTTTATGAACAAGATCTGCTACTTTTTCAGCCTCTCAAAGGCAAGTTGAAGAAAATTAAAGTCAGAACCAAAGGTTTGTGAGATGAAATGGAACCCAGAATACTGCTTCCCTCAACCCTATTTAGCATTTCTTGGGCCCCAAGGAGGACAGGACTTTGGCAACATGCAGAAAAATCTAAGTATCTACCTAGTCAATATTTGCTCACTTCTGGGTGAGCTGTGAGAAATTAAGCCCAACGAGTAAAAACAAACAACCTTTACTTATCTGTTCTATATAAGTTATCCTATATTAATCTTTATTCCTGGTAAGTTATGCATAGAGATACCCTTTCCTAACTCTGGGCCTCAACATCCTTGTGCATTTTATCCTCTGAGCTAAAAGGATGCAAAAGCATGAAGCTACTTCCTGCCCTGTTTTATATTCCTTAAGTTTCATTAGTCACTGTTCACAAATCCCTAAAAAGAATTTTCTCATTTATTAGAAGTCAAGAAATAATAACTACCTGTGGTGCTTCTTACTCAGTTTAAAGAAGCACTTTATTTCCAAATGTCAAAGAGAACCTTGCAGCATTTTTTCAATAACTATCAAACAGTGCCTTTGGAAGACAGTGGTTATGAATGAATTTTTCTTCCCAGATCATTAGGGTTCTATGAGTTAACAGATATTTAGGCAAATACATGGAGAAAACAAGTATACTGTATGAAAATATGTTTTAAGCTCTTTGGACGTTTCAGCACTTTATTGCTTTCCTATCATTACATTATAAAAGCCAAATCCTACTATCTATTTGACCTCGCTTTTAGAGAAAATTGGGAACATTATACAATACATATGTAACTCTTCAAAGTTTGCTTCAGGCTTCACACACAATACCATTAGAAATATTACATATTTTAAAGGAAAGGAAATGACAGTATCTTTTAACAGATGGCAATCTGTTATGTTTAATTTTTTGATACAGCATGTGATATGTATTTTTTAAATTTTATTGTACTTGAAAAATAGTAATTATATGTATTTATGGGGTGCAATTTAATGTTTTGGTGTATGTTTACAAAGTTTATAACAGGTTAATAAACCCATTACCTCAATATTTAAAGTACTACATTGAAAATAATTACTCTATTTTTAACCACTACTGGTAGTCTAAGATATATTTACAATTAGTACTAGAAAATAATTATATG
The DNA here is from genome assembly GCA_036346955.1 of Dipus sagitta. NCBI lineage: Eukaryota > Metazoa > Chordata > Mammalia > Rodentia > Dipodidae > Dipus > Dipus sagitta. The sequence goes on along the minus strand of CM070774.1, from coordinate 41,136,267 downwards.
TCAGGTTTTGATATCACATCCTTGATGTCATTTTCTATCAAGATAAATCCATTTCCACAAAGTAGTTAGATGAGAACAATTTTTGTGGGGACATTGTACAATGTGCCACAGTGGAACATTGTCTTACTCACCTATGAAAATATCACTTGGGTAGCTAAGCATGGGTGTAGAGAAACATGCATTCCATGTATATAACTAAAACTTATGTTTCCTAATTAAATAATGACTTGTATTTTATTTAGATATATTTTAAAATTATTATGATCTGAAATTTCCTGTTCTTTCCTTCCCCCATTAGTCAGAGGCGTTATTACACCACTGTGCTGCAGCCCTCAGTTTTCTGGAGTCTGGTATGGACACCCCCATGAAGAAGTAATCAGAAGCATGGGAAGGAGAAAGCACAGAATTCAACATCTGTTTCTTGAAGACCCAAATGAGCTAGACAGTAACTGTCCTGGACTGGCTGCTCCCTGTGTACTCCAGCTTCACACCTTCCCCGCTGAGGAACCGAGCTGAGAAAACGTGCGTTGTGGGGTGGCTTGTTTGCTATTGGTCCCTAAGAGCCAGGCAAGTTATGGACAGAAAGAAAGGCATTCCTCCCCAAGGATAGAGTTACAAGGAGCAAAGGGAGGAGGTTACAAATGTTATGTCAAAAAATTAAAGGGCTCTGCAGGAGGTGTAGCTCAGTCCGGGAGCATGTTCTTAGTTTGCAGGAGGCCTTGGGTTCAATTCCCAGCAGCAAAAGCATTTCGTAAAAATTAAAGAGCTGTCCATTTCTTATCAAAATATATACATTTACTTGTTCAGATAAGTACTTGTATTTAAAAATGTTAAAGTTTGAAGGAATATTTTTGAGGATTTTTAAGAAATAAAGATGTGCGATTTTTTTTGTTTTGTTTTATTTTGGAAATGTTTTGAAACAAGAAGCCCAACCTGTACAACTAAGGACCACCGTGATGGCTTTTACTTGGAATATCAGCATTGCTGTGTGCTGCGTTGTCACTCCTAACTCTGCACATTCATTCTGCTGTAGCAAATATAAAATTTCCAGGAATTATAATATTTCTAACTCATATAGTGAAGAAAAACAAATGTCTTTCTTTCTTTCTTTCTTTCTTTCTTTTTTTTTTGAGGTAGGGTCTCATTTTAGCTCAGGCTGACCTAGAATTCACTATGTAGTCTCAAGGTGGCCTTGAACTCATGGCGATCCTCTTACCTCTGCCTCCGGAGAGTTCTGGGATTAAAGGCATGCCCCACCATACCCTACTCAATTTCTTCTATTTATAAAGCGCCACTTATAATAAGATATCTAAAAAATATTCTAGTAAAATATACCTATGAGCAAACTGAATTCCACTTGTCTCTTTGTACAGATGAAAGCAAAAATTCTTTTTACTTTTTAATCTCTCAGAATTGTTATTGTATTTATGCGGAAGGACTATTTGTGGGAAAACTACATTCTCTACCATAAAAATAAAAAGACAATATAATAAAGCAGTAATTGGTCAATGACAACCGAAGTCACGATTTTACAGTCCCAGTCATACAGGCATGAGGGCTGATCTTTGTACTGTGCTCAAGGCATGATGCTTTTCATAAAACAAATCCCACCTTGTAAAGTTCTTTTATACCAGGGCTTTTTGTCCTCAGGTATGCAATACTGTAAGTTATGTGGCTATTAAGGTTGCTCTTTTGTTCTGTTCTCTTGCCATCAATAAAAGGTCATTGAGAGTAAAGGCAACAGTAGAAAGTAGATTACCTCAAGGATGTGCATTCCATGATTTTTCAACAGAAAGGCAGGATGTGATTAATAGATAAAGCTGGGTAAGAATAGAAGGAAAAGCAAGGCTGACTTGCTGGTGAACGTATGTTTAAACTTAGTCAACGTAAAACCTGTTCATTCGAACCAGCAGAGTTCCCCTGTTCTTTTGTAGTTTGTTATTTATTCTTTGAGGAATTATTAGATCTCCCATAACATGAAGCTCTGAAGGAAAGAGCTTCAATCACCATTTCAGCAGCTGCTGACTTACTGACAAGTATCTCTAAAAGTTTTAAGTATCACTCTGGTAATTTCTTTATTGGCAGTTCTGCTTAAAAAAGAAAAGTACACATGTTATAAAAATGGAGATGCATAATGGGTTTGTGAGCTGCTAGTCTCAAAAACTTCTCTTTGGGGAACAACAGTATAAGAATTCAGAAAATATATAACTAACTTACTGACTTACCTTTGATGAACTACCATAGGAATAGTATATCCCATGGTCATATTTTGAATATTTTTACAATGACAATTTTAAAAGAAGTTGATCTTGGAAGGACCACCCTGAATAGATTGCTATGCCCTCTCAGAATTCATAGCATTGTTTTGCATATGACAGTATATAATAAATTCTTACTTAATAAATATTGCTGAGTAGTAACGTTTTAGTTCATATCACCTAGTTTTTCTTTTCAAAAACCCATTCTGGTCCTTCATACTTCATATTTGGCATATGCCATGTAAATAATACAGTGTTTCAAGAGCAAGTCCTGTATTTGGAAACTGGATTCATATCCTAGCTCTTCTGCTTTTTAAGATGTGAGTACTTGGGTAAATTATTGGACCTCTCAGTGCTTAACTTTAATACAGTGTCAACATGAGGAATTAAATGTGAATATGGGTAAAATATGTAATTGTACTAGGTAATGGTAAGCATGTGACAACAGTAGCATTTACCATCAAGGTTCAGGTTGATAACAGCTTTGATGAGGGTGATGATCTGTCAGACATTGTAACCAGTTCACTGGGAATTAAGAAGGAGAAATTAAGTGGGGTGTGGTGGTGCACGCCTTTAATCCCAGCACTGGGAGGCAGAAGTTGGAGGATCACCATGAGTTCAAGGTCACCCTGAGACTACAGAGTGAATTCCAGGTTAACCTGGGCTGGAATGAGATCCTACTTCGAAAAGAGAGAGAGAGAAAGAAAGAGAGAGAGAGAGAGAGAGAGAGAGAGAAATTCAGGCCTCTAAACTCAAACAATTCAAAGATATGTAAGCTCTGTTACACTTGTGAATCAATAAGAATAGTTGATTACTGCAGAGTGCTTAAGGAGGGATGTTGTTGAAGGCAAGTGTGTATAATGGAGTCAAACCAAAGGTGAGGGAAGCAACTCACTTCCTACTCTGGAATCTTGATGTAGGTATCAGTCTAGGGAGTATATTGATGGGAAACAAAAGTAGTCAATAATATATTAGAAAACTTAAAATCATATGAATTGTGTGAATCTGATACTAACAAAAGACATTAAGGAATAAAATACATAGGAAGTAGACCATTTGGGTTGAGAAATGACTTAAGATGGTTCTTTACTCCTAGCTGATTGTACAATATTAATTTTCACTAAAATAGAAAATGCATAAGCATAGGGCAAAAAGTGAAATTTATTTTGTACATTGGTTAGTTGTTCAGTGGGCAGTAAAGAGAATGAAAGTAGGAGAGGGAGAAAGAAGAGAGAATAACAGCTAGGAAGGTTCCTTGGGGATCAGTAGCACTTGGCAACTTGGTAAAGCAGTAGCTGCCCATAGAAAAGGAAGTGGAATAGTCCAAAAGATCAAAGAATCTGAGACAAGCCACGGAGGGACAGGGAGGGAGAGATGTGCTCATGAGAGCACATAAGACCATAAGACAAAGAAGGAACACAGGTGAGCTTGTTTAGGAAGTAGCTTTCCTGTAGAAGAAAAAAAAAAAAAATAAGAAGCCAACTTCAGCAGATTGAGGTCTAAAACAGGTTAAGGAAACGAGATCAACATGGAGTACTTTTGGCAAGATTTTGCAATAGAAAAATGTGAGAGTACTTTGAGGGGTCACTGGATATAGCACAGAATAAAAACAGTTGATCTTATCTGTGCTGCGAGCATTTCTACCCACTTAGACAATACACTGCTTGCCATCCATAGGAACATGGGAAGTGTTTCCTGAAACCCATGGTAAGTGGAAAACAGCATGAGCTTTAAATGCGTTTAATACACCTGCTGACTGCACAGCGTGGAGTTCCAGTGTCCCCTCCTGTGGCTTGCTGCCACTACCCAGCATCATGAGAGAATATCCTACTGCAGGTCTCTAGTCCAGGAAGAGATCAAAATTCAAGGTCTAGTTTCCACTGAATGTATATCACTTTTGTAACATTGTAAAGCTAAAAAAAAAAAAAAAATTAAGTAGAAAATTTGAAGTTAAGGACCATTTGTATTATAATCTCTATTTCCCCAAAAAGGAAAACTCAGTGGTTAGATCAAATAATGTAGCCGAAGTCAAGCAGTTAGGAAATTTAGAACTGAGAGGATGAGGGTGCCTTTGCTCTGCTTCTTGGAGAAGTGAAGGAGTTTCAGGAAGTGGAGGAAGCAACACGGGGGGTCTGCAAAGTGGTGTTGCCCATTGGAAAAATAGGAAACTGAAGAACAGAATACAGAGCCAGAAGCACAGAGGGCACCCAATCAACTTTTGTGATCAGTGCCTTCATGGGTGGCTGAATGAATGAATGAAGTGCTTACATAAACACAAGAGCTGCTCTACTTCTTCCCAGTCTTAAACATCAACTCTACTGCAAAGTTCTGAGTAGAAAATTCACATAATCCTATTTACTCACAAAACAGAGACTTTTCATCATGCCTGAATAGGAATTTTATTCTCGTGCCAAGCTAAAATGAACCAGAAATTTTTGTTCTAGTCCAGAGTTAGAATGCCAGAGAATAAATTCTCTTAGTCAATTTAACCTTTAAACAACTTTAGATATTTGAAACCATTTTACTTTATATATATTTTTAAATTTTACTTTTACAAAGCACCATTGGATTTTAGGGTAAATGAATATTAACTTTCAAAGAAGTGAATTATAATGAATAGATCTGTACCACTTACACTTGGTGTTTGCCTATGCCTTGTATCCAATAATGTTGGAATATATAAATTTTCAATGATGTGCTTAGAAACCCAGAATGGATGCATCACTTTGGTCTGACCTTGTCTTTTCAGATGAAGCAAAGGGATGGAAAATTTTGGTGCTGGGGAATGCATTACATGGAGGCTCCTTGGCATCATGCTCTTTGTGTTGTTAGCCCTGGTTTTCCCACCATGGCCTGCACAGGCCCCCAGTACATAGGAGGTGTCTGAGAATGTGCAGAGAGCTGAATTAAAGTAATTCAAAGCACAGATCTTCAGAAACTGCCTTCCTTTTACCACCTTCTCTGCTTTCAGCCTTTAAACTCCAAACTTAAAGGGCAAAACATATAAATATATGCAAAGCTACTTGTGTTTTCATTTGACTAAAGGTATTTATATCATAAGGCATTTAGAGTCATCTGCAAAGCTTTGTGAGACATTTAACTAGTACTACTTTGGTTTCCTTGCTAATTGAAAATCAAGTTATTAGAGTACAAATCTACAGGCAGCTTATTTAGGTAAGCACAACATAGCATAAAATAGAGGGAGGGTTCACTGTTAAGTTTTATGACTATGACACACTGAAAATTACTTCCTCATTAAGAAATCATCTTGCCTCAAAGTGTAGGGTCTAATGTTAGGGTCTCAGGACTCATAAAGAGATTATCCCAGTGGCAATTTTTTTCTGTATGTTCATGTTTCTGAACATTTATAAAGCTAAGCTAAGAGGAAACACAGATACAAAAGGCTTTGTCACATAATTTTTGGTATATGTGGCAAGTTGTATATAAGAAATTGATGAATAATTAACAGAAGTCTCCACCCTGTTAACAGAAGGGAACCAGTCATAGTCATTGGGCTGAGGTTCAGGTTATGTTAGCACATTATGTTAGCAAGCTTCAATCTACCTTAACACATAAGATTACTTCACCAACAACTCCTCAAATCTACTGTGTCCACTCATCATGCTATTCTATATACAAATTCAATTAATGCCTATATAGATATGTGGGTTAAGATGTTCTTTCCAGACCTGGGTCTATGGACTAAGGGGCCAATGTAAGCCTAAAATAGATTAAGCAAAGATAGCTACAAGACTATATAATAAAAACAAAAGGTTTATTATCCTCCAAAGGTGACTCTGTAGAAAGATTCATATCAGCCGAGGTCCTGGGGATACTGTAGTAGATGAAGACTGTGGGCTGCTAAATGTTCTCTATTCTGCTGTAAGTCTGTCTACGTGGAAGAAGCGTATAAAGACAGAGCTGTCTTAGAAGATAGTGTACTGCATGCATCTCCTTAAGAAACACTTATACAACTGTGACCATGTGACTCCTGAATCATAAGGGCCTAAATTTTGGAGAAAATTCATATCAGATAGCTTAACCCAAAGCCAAGGCACATCCAGTTATTGTAACGCCATTGGCCTCTTAGCCAATGCTGGCTCAGGAGGCTAGGGGCAGACAGAGAAGCATGTAGCTCACCAGGACTTCACAGCTAGGACATCATGCAGGAGATTTTGCCTGCTTCTTGAATGATAAGTGGGGCATCACAGCACAGAGGATGAGTCCAGAACACTGAAGGTAGAAGGATCTGTAGGTGCTGAGCTGAAGAGCTAAACATACCGCACATGCAGACAAGATGCGGAAGCTCAATCTAGCTGCAGCTCCAAGCACCTTGTGTGTGTGTTATTCCAGGCATAAGACAGAAAATTTGCATTTTATACTGGAAAAGGTAGAAAATAATGGGAATATATGAAACACAAATAAGTTCAAAATTATTTTGTGAAAAAAGTGTTCTATTGTGCAGAATGGAAAAAAGTAGATTTCTGTTTTGCCCATCTCAATAAATAGTAAAATAGACATAGATAGGTTCAAGCTTTAAACACAAGTGCCAGTCTTTATTCTCATTTCTGTCTTGTTCCATGGTATATAAAATATACCCTAAATGTTCATTTCACTTTCCGTCTCCAGAGCAGCCACTATCTTCTTCAGTGGTCACCTACCTCACCTTCCTGATTCAGTCTTTGCACATCACCTATTAAAAACTAAATTATATGACACCTTTTCCATGCTAAAAGCTGCCTGATATCTTCCTATGACTCCTAAAATGAAATCCAGACTCTTTCAGTAGCCTATAAAACCGCAGGACCCACTGCCAGTCCGTCTAGCCAAAGATAGCACTTGCAGTGTTTCTATGCACCGTGCATGTGGGTTACATTGTGTTCGGCATTGTGCTTTACTTATGTCAGGATGACTCTGCCCAGCTCTTCTGACAACCGACTTCTTTTTATCATTTCAGCTGTTACAAATGCAAAAACGCTGTCCTAAAATGTGCTTTTTTTTCTTAAACCACCAGTCAGTATAACATCACCCCCACCTTTTGAAGGACTTAAAACAACTGAAATCATCTAGTTTATTTTCTTCTTGATTGTTATTATCTGTCTCTGAGCATCGTCATGGAAGCTCCACGATAGCAGAGAACAGATCTAGATCCTTGGCGCCTAGGAAGCACTAGGTAAGGTACATGCCTGGTACTTGATCAGCATTTATAGATTCCATAATAAAATGTAGAATAAGTCAAATAAATGTATAGCCTCTGAACACAAAGTAAGAAAGGAGGGCCTGCATGGGGATAGTAGGGATGAAGGTAGAAAGGAGAAAGTAGGTCAGAAAGTGGGGCAGTTGGTGGGTGGAGGAATCAATAACACTTAATAACTGGTTGGATGTGGCAGGAAGTGAAAAGTGAGAAGAATAAGAAGCCCCTACTTAGCACAGGGATGGACTAGAAATGAAATGCCTTTTGGGCTCTACCAATATAAAGGTTTGTAGCATCACCTTTCCAAAGAAGAGGATAAAGGTTCTTATTGAATGGACGATAAACAGATGATACAAGACCATTCTAACAAGAGTTACTGAATAATTCGTGTTCCCTAGGAGAAATAGCAAAATATCTATTTAGATCACACTGAATGGCAGTACTGCATAGGACATTACAGGTGATACTACAGATGTAAAACAGTGCTGTCACTATCCTTTTAAGGTAATATACGATGAAGAATCAAAATATTAAAAAGAAATCCAAAAGACTACTCATTACTTTTTTTTGAGGCAAGGCCAACAGACTGCCTTTTTTAATGTGACAGAAAGAGCAAGAATTGGCAGACCAGGGCCTCTAGCCCCTGCAATCGAACTTCAGATGCATGTGCCCCCCTTATGCACATGTGTGACCTTTCATGCTTGTGTCACTGTGCATTTAGCTTAAGTGGGACCTTGAGAGTCAAACATGAGTCCTTTGGCTTCGCAGGCAAGTGCCTTAACCACTAAACCATCTCTCCAGCCCTCCTCATTAAATTTTAAGATGTACAATACATTTGAACTTTTAGAATCACAGACCAAATATCTGTTAAGGAGGAAATATTCTCTTCCTATCCTTTCTAGCCAAAATGTTTCCTAAAGAAGTGAGCGATTTTTGAGGGAACAAAAGTGGCAATCCAAGAATCAATTTTGTAACATTCTAAGGGCTGGGGGAGAGTTACTTAATTACTTTAAGCATTATATGGAATAATATTTTTAGACAAATACTCATTGGCACAGATTGGTCCAATCATCTCTGGATAAAATTGGCCCAGTTTCTACAGATCGTGTACAGATCAAAAGAATGGACTAAGTGCTTTGGGAGGCACTGTCTTTCTAGGCTGATTTGTTCTTCTCTGTGGCACCTTATTTACTTTCTCCAAATTCAACTGGAGTATTTCTCAGGAGAGACATGGTGACGCCTTTATCATGCCTTTATATTTTTACAAAAGATGTTTCATAGCTCAACACAGATATTTCTTCAGCGAGGATTTGCTAGTTGATGGATGAGGAAAGTACAGGTAAGCAACCCTAAAAGAGTGAGTGAAGGATTATTGTATTTTATCTGCATGTTAAAATCTAAAGTGTCTGGAAGTAAGATGAGATGTACAATGGGATTTCTGTGAAGTTGGTGTGCCTAAATGTAAAATTTGTTCTTTTGCATCATCACAAAACCTGGATCAACACAATGAGCTGGCTTAAAAATCTGCTGGATTCTCCAGCAGTAATACAATGGACTTGGATGAAGCCCATTGCCACTGTACTCCTATGCTTTAAAACCTCAGTGTGACATTCATATATCTTCCCCTCCCTCCCTCCATGCATCTATAAGGTAGATTCTACTGACAATGGTCTCATTTCATGCCTAGGACTCTTGAAGAGTTTTTTGGGCACACAAGAGACACCGTAAATCTTGGGTTAGATTCTAGCCTCTTGGCTACTCACTTGTCTCATGCTAAATACTGTGCACATTATTATATATACAACAGTGATTTGTGGGCATTAGCAGCATATATTTAAAGGATATACAGCCACTCCCACAGCTTACTGCTATTCTAATACTTGGAGTCCTAAAAGTCTTCTATAGCTTTCCACTGACAGTGAGTATTATGAACACTTACTGTCTTGATAAAAATTTATATTTATTCTGTGCACTTGGCAGTCTCAGCCGTGAATGCTTCTGTTACAGAGCAGTGCCAAAACACATAAAGTTTAAGGCTTGACCAAGCACTAAAACAGAAGCTTTCGCCCTTGAGACTACTGCATGGGCGAATTAAGTAAACACTTTTATGCTGTACCAAAAGCATCTCTCATTGTGCTAATTAAAATCACACTGAAACAATACACAATTGCATTAATTTATCTCCAATAATTGCTAGGCATATTTTAGATCAGAATGTTATTTTCTCAGGTCTTAATAACAAAATCCTATAAGGAATGGATGTCATTTAAAGCCTAATATATAATTGATATTCTAAAGAACCACATTAGTAATGCAAAAAGCAGGGAATAAAGAGTTCCACATGTTTGTAGTTTATGCCATGTGAAATCCTTTATATGTGGTATCTCCTTTAATCCTTAGACAGCTTGGCGAGGTTGGTATTATTATCTACATTTTATGGATGAAGAAAGCTAAGGTTTCAAGAAGTTTTTGAGGATTGAATCAGTTATTTTATGACTCTGATTTTTTTAAGCTTTACATAAATAAGAAAATCCATACAGCTAGATTTTTCAACTACCAAAAGTGCCTTTACTAGTTATATTGAAGGGATTTGACTTTCAGGACAAAAGACAAGGAAATAGGGTCTCATAACTCATGGAAAATTCAGAACTTGGAGGAAAATAAGTAGCAGTAGCAAGTGATCAAAATTTTTAGAGGTACCAAACTGACTGTATTTGCTGAATACAGAACTGACTAATAAAGAAAAAAGAAAGAAAAAAAAAGAAGAAAAAAAAAGAAATGGAAGCACAAATGAGTAACTGTATACCTGAAGAAAGATGAATTTTGAAAGCCATGCTATAGATCTGTGATCTTGCTCTCATTTTACAACAAAAATTTCTAAATTTTTTCTAACATTATCAAATGAAATTGAGGTAATGGAATTTTTAAAAAAATCACTAAAACACCCTAGTCCAACATAAGAAAGAAATTTAAGGGGCTGGAGAAATGGCTTAGAGATTAAAGCATTTGCTTGCAAAGCCAAAGGGTCTCGGTTCAACTCTCCAGAGCCCAAGTAAGCCAGACAGATGCACAAGGGAGCGCATGTATCTGGAGTTCATTTTCTGTGGCTGGAGGCCTTGGCACACCCATTCTCTCTCTTTCTCTCTCTTTCTTTCTTTCTCTCAAATAAATAAATAAAATATATTTTTAAAAGAGAGAGAAAGAAATTTAAAAACCAGTGTATAACCAAACAATGTACTCCAATATGTAAACTCCCAAGGATGCCTACACTAGAAAATAAAGGCACTGCCCCCTTCTTTTCCACATGGACCCCAGGATCAGGTCCCTTTAGGTCTACTGGGATAGATCCAGGTATGTGAGTATGAGCTTTTCCCATTAGAACTGCTCTGAGCTAAATAAGCATAAACATTAAGGGCTTTCTCTCCTGTTCTTTTACTTCCATAGAAGTTACCTGTATAGAAGTAAAAATCAGTGGGAAAGCCGGGTACGGTGGTGCATTTATTTATTTATTTATTTATTCCAGGTAGGGCCTCACCCTATTCCCTATGTAGTCTCAGGGTGGCATTGAACTCACAGCAATCCTCCTACCTCTGCCTCCCAAGTGCTGGGATTAAAGACGTGTGCCACCATGCCTGGCTGTTGTGGTGGTGCATGCCTTTAATCCCAGAACTCAGGGGGCAGAGGTAGGAGCATCTCTGAGAGTTCAAGGCCACCCTGACTCTACATAGTGAATTCCAGGTCAGCCTTGGCTAGAGCAAGACCTTACCTCAGAAAACAAAACAAATCAGTGGAAAGTATGGTTTTCAAGAAGGGTAGTTCCAACAAGGGAAAGGAATTTAATTGAGAAGTTAGTGGATAAGGGGTAAATTGGCCCAAAATAATCTGATTTTAATCTTCAGAGAAATTTTGGAGATCTTCCTTAGAAGATGCTAGGTGGAGATTTCTACAGCCCCTCCTTGGCCTTCATAAGCACCCTTCTGTATTGGGAGGAGAATATCCAAAGTCTCAGTTGACTTGTACCATACTTCTTTATAAAAGGCAGTTGTGGTGAATCCATCTAAATCTGTGCAGAGGAAAGAGGTTGAAGGACTTCTCTGACCCTCATGAAGGCTTTTATTAATACCAACCACACAGGGGTTTGTAGCTCTTAAATCACCTTCCCTTTGACTAGCAAATATATATCTAAGTGAGTCCTGTCAAATTCCTTCTGAAAGCTGGCCTTGTGTCAAGGGTTTCAGTGAGTGAAGTGTACAATGGAAGGAAGTATTTCTTTTTATTGGTTCTAAATTTACTAGCCTTTAGCTTCATGGAATTAAATTACAGCACAGGGTGAACATTATAGTTATAACTGACATTTATGAACTGCATTCCACCCATTAATCCTGAAATGCTGTGCAAACTGAGTTAACAAAATTAAATGTAGAGACATGTGCTCCTTCAGGCTTTCTGATGATTCTCTGGATACTTATATGTCTTCTGAAGTGTGAGTGGTACAGAAGTTACCTCTCTCCAATATTTCTAATCCCTACTGGCCCAGGAAACTCTAGTCCTTGTCTAGAGTTGGCAGTTTCCTAATATCTTTGAATACTTTTATTGACTTTAGACAGAGGGAAGCCTTGATTAGTGTATAATGTGGCTGGCCAGTGCTCTTGTGGACTCAAGCAGTATTCTACCTCATCTGCACATGCCTCCTTCCTTCCTTCTTTCCTTCCTTTCTCCCTTCTTTCCTTCCTTTGTTCCTTCCTTCTTTTTCCCATCTTTCCCCTTTCTAAATTCCTTTACTGACTCTTTCCAAGTGTCCCTTGCTGCCTTCATTTCTTCCTCTTGTCTATTCTTCTTTTACCCATGTATTGACTCAATCAAAATTAATCCCCAGCATTAAGATTTTCATTTCCTTTCCCCCATTTTTGAAACATAAGGAAAGGGATTCAAGCACTTTCCCTCAATTCTGACCTTCAGTGGTGCAAATAAAAGGTCTGATGAATAAACTTGAGATTTGACCTCTGTGTGACTTTTGCAGTTCATCCCATCACAGGTTGAGTCTGAGACAGTAGGGAAGAGGTCAAAGCCCCTGGTGATGGAATAACTATGGCTTGGGTCAAGTTTCTGACACCTAGTCCCTATTTAATATTGGGTGAGTCACTTAATTAGTCTGAGTTGCAGTCTTCTCAGCTATAGAATTGAAATGGCCACTAGGATTGTTTCAGTTAATTTTCATAGTTTTATTATATTCAGTTACTTGTTCTTAGGTTGGGTGGCATGTTTCTTCCAGATCAACCGTGCTTTGGATATTCTCTGAATAAAATCCTAAAATTAACTATACACATTCCTTAGAATAAGAAAATTGGCAAGATTTTCCTTAGTTATGCCTTAATAAGTGCATAAATGAACAAACTGCAAAGTTCCTCTTAGGCTATGTAGCTGTTGGGCAAATGGACAAGGTTTGAGGGATGAGGGATGTCAGTCTCTTCCAAATATTTAGTAGAAAAATGGAAACATGATTAGAGAGGTATATTTGACTTAGAGCTGACACTAGACTGTCAATAATCATGACTGCTCCAGTATTTGTTTGACTAGCATGCCTTTGAATAAAAATATAGTACTAGGTGCTTTGCTTACCAGCTGGATTAACAGATGAGTTATACCATGGTTCCAGGTGAAAATGCAAGGAGGCAAATTCTAGTTTATTCCAGGATATTGTCTTATTGGCCTGTACAGAAAGAACACTGTGACTGCACTTCCTATTCTCATCTCTGTTGTAATGAGGTCGGATAACCCACACATAGATTCAGAATTTTAGAGGGAGAAAGGAGAGGCCAGATGAAAGATGGTATATGTTTAAATGAGAAACACATCTCTAAATGGACATTTTAGCATCCTTGGACCTAATGAAACATAAAGCCACATCTGAAGAATTGTTCTTTTTCTAATTTTCTTTATTTCTCCTGATAAATGTGTAAGAATTTAGAATGGTGTTTGGTATTTGTTGAGAGAAACTAAATTAAATTTAGAAAGAATAAGGCAGTATTTTCCTTCTCCAAATCCAAATGAAAGAGCAAGTTAAATTTTCTTAGTTTATTAAAAATAAATGGGAAATGTAAAGATAATCCTATTATAGTGATCTCATGAAACATTCTCATATGTCAGAAAAGGGAAAAAAGCATGCAGACAGAACTTTGGTGGGTGGAAATGTGCAAATTCACCATTAGTTTTAGTGTAGGCTGAGTCCTAAAATTTAGAATAACAGCAATTATTATTTAAATTAATTCCATCATTTGATTAATACAGTTTATGATGGCTACCATGTGCCAGGCTCTATGTTAGGCCTTGGGATGCAAGCTAAAGGTGTGGTTCTTGCCTTTTTGGAAATTAATCTTATGAAAGAAACATAGTAGTCAGTGATCACATACATGAGTATAGTATTACAACAGTGGTAAAATGTGCTGAAAAGAAACTGAGTCATGAGAATACATAATGAAGGGATTGACTAGAAAGGATGGCAGAGCTAAAAGTGTGAAGGACTAAATAAAGCTTTAGGGTGAGGCCAGGACAGAATCATGTGCATAGAGTGTCCACAGCTGGAGAACAGCCACATAGCAGAAGTGAGAGGGAAGCCAGGCCCAGGAAGCCAGAACCGTTTGGTCCAGTGAAGGATGTAGAAGACTGTTCCTTATTCTAAAAAGAATGTGAATCTACTGAAATGGAGGGAGGGAGGGAGAGAGAAAGAGAGGGAGGGAGGGAGAGAGAGAGAGAGGATGAGCAATATTTTAAATGTCACATAACTGGAAGTTTTATTCTTATTAATTGTTCAGAAAGTCTCATTCAGCATCCTGAAGAAAGAAAAAGATGGTTGATTCTCTGATGTTTTACTTGCATTTTCAATCTCCTCTACGTCATACTATATGAGGACTTCTCTTAAGGTCATAATGGTATTTGTTGTTGTTATTGTTGTTGTTCCAACTGAGATTTTTCTGTTCAGTACTGGGCTGAAGAGATTGGATCCATGTCTACAGGGTTTAATTGGTGACATGAGAATGTTAGTCTTATCTAATTGGATGTGTGTTCAACACTGTTGGCTGAGTCTGTGTGTTCATGTGTTTGGGGGTTATTAAAGAGGCAAGGGATCAGTAAGTGATGATAAAAATCTGTTGGCCCTATATCTTAACAACATAGAAGATTTCAATTGTATGTCTAAGAGTTCCACTGGCACTTATCAGAATGTGAGTTATATTACTAAAATATATATATTATGCAATCTATTTTCGTTATATTTTCTCAAACAACTTACTCTTAAAGGCAAATGCATTTCTACCATTTTATATGTGGATTCATGTCTTTATTGCTTTACCTGATTATAAAAGGAATACTATATATATATTGTTTAAGTGAATAAAGAAAACAAATCAACTCAATTAAAAAAATATGTTGGTCTGGAGAGATGGCTTAGCGGTTAAGACACCTGTGAAGCCTAAGGACCCATGTTCAACTCTCCAGATCCCACTTTAGCCAGATGCACAAAGGTGAGGCAAGTGCAAGCCACACATGCCCACTAAATGACACGAGCATCTGGAGTGGCTGAGGCCCTGGTACACCAATTCTCTCTCTCTAAAATAAAAACATAAAAAAATAAAATATCTCTTTTCATGGTGGCACTAGGAAAGAGGTAGAGACAGAGCATCAACCACACGGTGTGCCCTGTGGTTGCTCATAGAAGCTGGCAGTAGACTGGTGGCTTTATACTTTTTAAGACACTTTTTTTTTTTTTTTTTTGCAGAGGTCCACTAAAATGGTCACATCGAAACAGCCAAATCTGTTTCTTAGTCAAAAATTTATTTGAAGATAATCTAACAAGTATATACAATGGTAAATTCTTTTCCAACATCCAAAAATGTTTTTCTCTTATAATAATATTTTTTATTGTTATTTTTTATTGACAACTTTCATAATTATAAACAATAAAGCATGGTGATTCCCTCCTCCCCCTTTCTCCTTTGTAACTCTGTTCTCCATCATATCCCTTTCCCCTCTTAATCAGTCTCTCTTTTATTTTAATGTCATCATCTTTTCCTCCTATTGTGATGGTCTTGTATAGGTAGTGTTAGGCACTGTGAGGTCATGGATTGTGGGTTCCTGGAATCTTGCTTGCCCCCAAAGGCATCCAGGCAATGGGGAAGGCTGGTGAGCATGTGATGAGAGAAACACTTCCAGGAAGTTGAACAGCTCTCTCAGTTTATTGTCAGTGAAATGGGTTTATAAGCATCTGAGGGTGGGGGGAAGGCCCCTAAGAGGATTGGATGTACCAAATTCATTTCTGATGCCTAATTAGGATATGGGGACATTCATTCTAGGACATAGGCAATGGCAGGGGAGGGTCAGGTGATCTAGGGTCTCAGGAGGATGGGCTGTGTGAAAGCTGATAAGGAGTTTCCTAGGCAACTGGCCAAAGGTCACAGGGCTATGAGAAGACCCTAAGTTCAGATGTGCTGGACTTGGAGAGGGAGTGGCCTCCTGTAGCCTGGGGGTCCTTAGCCATGCCTGGAAGCTCAGGCCCCTCTCCTGAAGGCTCTAGCCTGTGCCTGGCAGTGCACGACAACCCCCCCCCCTTGTTTTTATAATGGGGCAGTGTCATCCCAAATGAGTTTTCTAATAATTTACCATAGGTCCAGATACAGTTAGGTGGTGTATGAGGACCTGATTAATAGCAACCTTAGCAATATTAGTTATTTGTTATCTGAGAAATTTGATGAGACAGGGGGCTACAAGCAATAGGGTTCCTATAGTAAGGAGGGGGCTAAGGAGAAGCTAAGTAACTAAATGGATGGAGAACCAGGTGGTGGGGTCCACAGGCTTGTAACAGTTAAGAAGCTTAATAACATTTGATTCGTTAACAAAGAAAACAATATTTTTGTCCCAAGACCATACATGCCCCCAAGTTCAGCAGTAATGAAGTCTAAGGATAGACAGGTTTGAAGTATCACACCTGTGAGAAAGTTCAATTGTCTCTGGAGAGATTCGAGGCTGTTGATCACCAGGGGCACCGAAAGGCAGCGTCACACCGAGGCTCACCAGCAAAGGGATGAAGATCTCTTTCAGTTGGTGTAGAAAGTTGGCATAGGAGGAGTTTGTAGATTTTTTGTAGAGATGCACCCGTGAAGCAATCAAGACTGGGGACCAATAAATGGGAGAGGAAATATTTATGTATGGGGTGGTTACTCCTTTTGCACCAAAGCGGGTGTCTTGACACAACTGGTCCTGATTATGGAAGTATTGAGCAGGCGTTTAGCTCAGGTCGGCTTAGAACTGGACAGGCAGGGAAACATAACTTGACCTGCATCAAAGAGGGTGAGGCCTGTCCTTTGCAGAGCCAGGGAGTCAGAGCACACATGGGAAAACAGTTCTTTGGAAATGGGCAAGAGATAAGAAAATTTTTCTTGTCCTTTTTACCTTCATGAGTCCAGACACCGTAATTCTATCCCCCTTTATTTCTCCCTCTCATGAGAAGACACTCTAACTGCTTTTAAGGGACTGGGACAAAGACATCAGATCATTTACTATTTCCTGCTGAACGGGATACAAAGTGGGGACTTGTTGCAGTTAGAGAGTCTCTCCCAGAGAGGGGTACTCTTTTACAAGCCCTTGTGCCATTCTTTAACTAAGTCTACTTCAGCAATCAAATGTGCTCTATATGTACATACATCCAGGCTGGTGTAACTTCCTTTCTAAGTGTGTTAATTACCTATGTAGAAGCCAAAGCCAATTGGAATCATCAGAGCAAGAGGCACCAATAGACAACAGCATCTAAAATCATTTTGTCCAATCTTTAAAATTTTTGTTGTACTGTGGCAGCATAAGCCATAAATCTGAGGTATAGAAAGTAGGCACACCTCACACTTTAAATATCTAACATTTATAAATATAGGCAGAACCTGTTATCAGTCTTGTAAACAGTATCAATTGTTTTACAAACTAACTAATTAATTTAACCTAGAAATTATTAGAAAAGGACAAATAAGACAGTATAAAGTCTTAGCACCAGTGTTTGAAAACATCTTTGATTAGTTCAGATACCTGTGTGGGTACCAATTACCCAGAGGACATTGAAAACAGAACCACAGAGCTTGAATATTATTTTTCTCAGAGGAAGACCATTGTTTGAGCATGAGGTTGTACCCTAAAGTAGGGAATATGTCTTAAGAGTTGATTTTGTTATAAGCACTGGATTTACTTACATACAATAGAGCAGAATCTTGTCTTTTTTTGGAACCAAAACAGCTAGCTAATTTTTTTTTTTTTTTTTTTTTTTTTTTTTTTTCCAGGTAGAGTCTCACTCTAACCCAGGCTGAACTGGAATTCACTATGTCTCAGGGTGGCCTCGAACTCACGGCGATCCTCCTACCTCTGCCTCCTGATTGCTGGGATTAAAGGCGTGCACCACCACGCCGGCTGTTAGCTAAATTTTAATATAACCCTTGATAAATCTTTTTTGAAAGAAAAGACACCATATGACAACCAATGATTAATCTTGATAGCTATTGATTTTATGTACCATAGAAAGTTTTATTAACATAAAACAATTTTGTTTTACCCATCTTAAATTTGATAAAGCTTATGCAAGCTATCCCAACATATTTTAGCCTGAAAATTAGTTTCTTTGTTCCTTAAGAGTTTGTAAACAGTTGAAAATCTCTAACTTTAGGCATGATGTTTAGGTTTAGCCTGAAAATTCTTTCTTACACACACACATCTTTATCTACATACTTTAACATTTTGATCTAAGTACCACTCAAAAATCATTTTTAACAAGCATTCTATGTCCCAACATTGAAAAACTCCTTCCTAGTTCCTTCAATCAACTCATCTCAACCTATTATTAAACATCTTTCTTATAAGGCTATAAAGAAAAGCTACACCAAATTGATTAATCCTATTACTCACTGATAAGCAAGTAGTCTAAAGACAATTTTATGTCATTGATACCAATAACACTCTTGGAATTGATTTTATTAGGAGTAACTAAGACAAATTTTGTTGGTATTTTGAGGCAGGCTGGCCTAGAAGTAAGGTCAGTTGTCTCCTCCTTTTAAGTAACAGGACATTACAATCCTTTCTTTTTAAGTACCTCACAAATTATAAGTTACCACTTCAGAGAAAATTGTGTTGTTTTCAATAATCCTCTATGTAAGTTGAAGTTGACCTAGAACATAAATTCCATAATTATATTTATGGTATCATGTAACAAAGTATGGCATTCTTTATGTAAAACTTCAGTTTACCATAGGCTTTAGTCAAACGTGACCTTTTCTTTTTTTTTTTTTTTCTTTCTTGCCACTTTTTGGTGCACTGCTGAGGCTGGGTGAGGCTTGTATACTCCTTAGATCAGCCCTGCCTGGCTTCAGCCGCGCCCTACTCCCTGGCACTCAAACGGGGTCCAGTCTAGTACACGTGGAGGTAATGGACGAGACTGGCAAAGATGACTGCTGGAGTCTGAGAACTCTGGCTACCTTAAGGGGAAAGAAGGGAGAGTGGGCCCCTGGGACTTTTGAGAAAAGAGGTGACATCCTGAACCACTAGGAGTCTGCAGAAGAAGGGGGCCCGCTGGGAAAAGAGGGGGCCTGCCAGACCGCCTGGAGGCTGCTGAAGAAGGAGGGGGCCCACTCGGGGCCGCTGGGAGAGGATGCGGAGACATGGCACCTGCATGGGCTGAGGTGCCATTGTCTGTCTGCCACCTGACTCTGACTCGAGCCACTTTGGAGCGCTTGCAAAGCCGGCTTGTAATTTCGCTGCTTAAAGGGAGTGAGGGGAAATTTCCTTCCTGAACTTTTTGTTTCCTAGCCAAATAAGCTATGCAGGTGCACATGTCTGGGCCACATGGATACCCAGAAATCCAGGGTATGACCTGGAGGACTTTTACCCAAAAGGAGCCTGCCCCCTCTGGGAGAGCTTAATTCCCTTAACTTTCAGAAGAGCTCTTATGCCATGAATCTGAGATTTCTTTTGGCAGAAGGCAATGTTACCCTTGACAGAGAAAGATTAGAAATGCCAAGACCATAGGGCAACATTCTGGAGGGTTTATTATCACACAGAGGATTCCCCAAAGAGCTGGGCGTGATCCTGTCCACAAGTTTAAGAGGCCAGTGACCTGCCCTATAGGCTTTCAAGAGGTCGATGTGTTACCTGTTTGTTTTGTGTTGGAGAGAAATAGATAGAAGGTTTTGGCCAACACCCAATGGGCTGTCGGGGTCCAGGCAGAGGATGGCTGGCCTTCAGTAAACACTGAACAGTGGCCTCGGCCAAGTGACATCAGATTCCAGTTCTTCGTGTCTGGTCCCACATGATGGTGTGAACTGAAAATAAAGGAGGGAAAAGAGAAACCTGCCAGCCCTCAAAAACATGGAGGCAAGGCCGCATGGGCCAAAGTCTCCCAGTCCCTCTGGGAGAGCACTCACCTACCCTGTCAATCTCATAAGGTCCCTGTTCTGGTGCCAGCTGTGGGTTCCTGGATTCTTGCTCTCCTGAAGGCTCCAGCCTGTGCCTAGCAGTGCCCAACAATGGATATCCAGGCCATTTTGTGTCTGGAGGAGCACATTGTAAGGAGTTCTACCCTTCCTTTAGCTCTTACATTCTTCTCACCACCACCACCTTTTTCGCAATGGACCCTGAGCCATATTACAGTGCTGAGCACTCCTCTGTCACTTCTTCTCAGCACCATGGTGCATTCTGAGTCATCCCAGACATCATTACCATCTGAACAGAGAAGCTTCTCTAACCAAAAGTGAGAGTAGCATTAATATATGGGTATGAACATTAAGAGAAGAGCTTACTGGGCAGTTTGGTGAGCACAGCATATACATTTAGCCAGATGGCAGCAGACATTATACCCCTAGGGTTCATGACTTCCCCTGTCATAGGTTTAGAGTATCAGGCATGTATTCCCTCCTGTGGAGTGGGCCTCCAGTCCAATTAGAGAGCAGTTAGTTACATCCATAACAGACATGTCACTGTTGCACCTGTTGGCTCATTTGGCCTGGCTGGCCAAATTTAAGACTTGCAGTGTCCACTGTTGTTTATTTCCACTGGCGATTTCTCTCTCTCCCATGGAACTATATGAAGTGTAGCTTTTTCCAGTTTTCTGTTAGCTGGCCTACATGGAGGAGGTTTTCAGCTCAGCTCCAGCAGGATTTCTCAGTGACCTTGCAGCCCAAGTATGTGGAGTCTTCAGCAATAGGGTCTTACCATCTCTTTCTGGTGGGAAACCAAGAGCCTTGGCAATGGTCTGTAATGTTTGGGGGTGCATCAGGGACCTCTCTGGTCAACAACTAACTGGAAGGTATCCCATCCCTGGCACTGAAAATTTTCTAGTAACAATCTATAGCTTCTGAGTTTGCCATCGTCCAAAAAAGAAGTTTTCCATATGACTTATTCACACCCTCTTAGATTTTGATTAACACTTCCCCCACCTTTCCTTTACTTGATCTCTTCCCCTGACCTCATGTAGGCATTTCCACCCCCAGTAATCTGTTCTTCTACTTACATATATATAATATCATCCCCTTAAGTACTCCCATCCTCCCTCCCTTTTAACCCTTTTCTAGCTTACTGGCCTCTGCTACTAAGTTTTATTCCAACTCACATGCAAGTCCAAACATTTGTATTTAGGATCCACATATGCAAGAGAATATGCAGCATTTGGTTTTCTGGGTCTGGGTTACCTCATTAAGTATAATCCTTTCCAGATCCTTCCATTTCCCTTCAAATTTCATAATTTTCTTATTGTTATTTTGTTAGTTGTTTATTTTATCCTGCCTCATGTTAAAATAGGAGAGTCACATACTTCAAAGAATTCTGTTCCTGGCCCAGTAAGCCAAATCTGAGCCACTGTATTACAGTAGGGGAAGATTCCTGGCTTCTCTACTACCCAGCTCAGGGAGTTGTGGGTGGGAAGGTTGCTGTCTTGTACTTGGCTTATGGAAGAGAAGTTCTCCTCCTGTCTCATGTGGGCACTGTAACCATTACACACACTTACACACACTACTTATTTTTTCTAGCCATGTAGAAAATTATAAACCATTATATACAGTCAACAAACTTGACCTGTCATTTGTGGCACTTGTGTCCATAACAATTATATTTATTTTCTGTCATATACTGAAAAGTAAAAACAAAAATTAAAGTAAAAAAATCTGAAGCATTTTATTTACTTCTATCTTATTTTATAGTCTAAAAGTTTATACACATGGATATATTATAAGATTAGTGATAATTTTTCTAAAGACTCTAATTTATAAATACAAATATAATATGAAATCTTGTAATATTTTGGTAATAATATTTTATTATCAAGAATAGATAGGTACCCATTCAAGGAAGTTAGTAGTTAAAATTCATTTTAATAAGTATAATTCTTAATAATTATTTCAAGGAAAAATAAGAAGCTTTAACATAAATCCTAAAAATGCGCTTATGTCATAAAGATTTTGAAAGGCACACATTTTCCTTTTAGTTCGTGACTTACAGGTATCAGTTTCCTGACGTGGTAGTTGAGACATGCACAGTAGTTACTCATGCTATTATGGCACCTGAGTGTCAAGATGATAGTACATTCAGGACCAACCCGTGATGTCCATAGCACTCCATTTACTCTTTTTATAATATAAGTGGTCCTAAAACACAAACTCTTCTCTCTCCTTCAGTATAAACTCACTTTTACAATTTTAAACATATTTCATTTATTTATTTATTTGAGAAAGGGAGAAAGAAGCAGGTAGAGAGTAAGAGAATTGGTGCGCCATGGCTTCTAGCAACGGCAAATGAACTCCACATGCATGCACCACCTTGTGCATCTGGCTTTACATGGGTCCTGGGAAATTGAACCTGGGTCCTTTGGCTTTGCAGGAAAATGCTTTAAATGCTAAGCCATGTCTCCAGCCCTTAATTTTACATTTCTCAGGTCCTGGTAGAGAGAAATTATAATGTGACCATGTCGTTGTAGAGGATTATTCTTTTCTACTACTTACCCTCTTGCTATGAACAGATAATGTTCCTGCCCCAAAGAATGTTCAGCACATGACCCAGGCTAGGTCACACCATATAGACTTCAGTTGTCTATTCCTGTCTAACAGATGACTCCATAACTTAGTGGCTAAAAAAATGACCATCATTGCTGCTCTGTGAATCTGGGACAGTTTTGTTCTGTTCCAGGTAGTGAAGGTTAAATTCGCTCGTTAATCTCAGCTGGGAGGCTAAAGAGGAGAGAATATCTAAAATAGGGCTTTAGTCACATACTTCATGCTTCAGCTGGCATGGCTAGACTGGTCAGTACTTTCCCTCTCATACTGGATGACTCATTACTCACTACTTACCTAAGTGTCTTTACATGGTAGATGGACTTCTAAGAAGGTAAAACCAGAGACATCCAAGCCTCTGAAGACTGAAGTGTATAAATGGCATAGCATTATCCCTTTTCTGTTCTATCAGTCAAGACAAGACAGTATCAGTGCAGATCCCAGATGACTGGAGAACAGAGGGACCCTCCAGACGAGGGCATTCTGGATAATACATGGAATTGGAAGGAATAGCTAGCTGGCTGTTGTATTTATAAATAGTCAGTCACAGTTTTTCATTAAGATGGGTGGTCACCAGGGTGAATCTCCCAGGAGGAACACTGACAAGAATGATTCTGGGAGAATTGAATTCCTGCATCTTTTGTCAGAGACTGGCTTAATTTGTTTAACCTCCATTTCCATAATTCTCAATCCAGAAGTTTCCACCTAAAAAAATATTCATCACCTTAAGACACCATCTATACAAACTTATTCTCATGGATACATATTAGGAGAGGCCAGGAGAGGTGTACAGGAATAAGAAAAATTTTAAATTTTAGGACTTGATTTAAACATAAACCCTAAAAAATTGTCTTTGTTTTAATCCATGTATTGACTTCTGTGAAGTAAAATCCACCATGTAAATTCTATATGTCTCTTTGCTCTCTAAAAATAGCATAATGTAGAGACTTCCTTAATACTAAAGGTATTTAATCACAAGTACTTTGTTTCTGGATAAAATTAATCTAAGAACTATGCTCTCAGTAGGGTAAGAAGAAATATAATATACTGGTAATTCAAATTTATCTGTTAATATTATTTTTAGAGAATTATTTACTTAATATTCTTATACTATTTATAGTTAGATAAATAACAGATAGGGCTTAAAATAGCTGTAGACTTTCATGCCATATAACTGACACTAATAGTTCAGAAAGCAACATCTATAGTTCTTATTTAGTAATAGAACAGAAATGAGATTTTTCTTTTTGTATTGAGCTCTGAGAAATTAGGTTGAGTATATCTCTATCTGTATATACTTATTAATGTAAAGACTTTGTTGCTATCTGTTCTAAAGCTATGCAAATGACAAAATGTCCATATAGGCTTTTTAAAAATCATATATACTAGGGATCCAAGAAGCTCAAGGTTCCAGGTGAGTCACATGAATCAATTCACAGGAGAGCCTGGAGAGACATATCCTCTCATCTACAGATATCCAATCACATTAGCCAAATCATTTCTCTCTCCTTATTGGAAGGGAGGGAGAAGAAGGATATTCTAGAAGTAACTGAGTTCTTAGGGTCTGAAGGATTTAGAAATGGGAAATTAAGAAAGAGAGGATTCAGCATATTGACATGTGCAGGCATGTCATACTCTCCTGCTCACTCACTGACATGTTCTCCTCCAGGTTGGAACTTTGAAACAAACTTGAGATTATGAGACAGAAGGTCTAAACTCATTAAGAGTGAGTCTTGTATGGTTACATGTGTGCAGTTCCGATATAATCGAACCAACCGTTATTCTGCAATGGTGTCACTTTAGTGTTCTGAAATGAAATTAAAGGAACTGTCACAATTTCATACAAGATAAGTGTGTGGGGAAAGAAAAGTAATTTGATTCACACATATATACCAGTGAATTGAGACCCAGTGTAATTTATATACATACAATCCTCATTAAAATTTATAGCAATCTTAGAAGGTAAACTTATTAAATACAAAGAAACAGCCTCAGAAATGCAAACTTATTTGAAGTGATGAGGCTGAAATGAAAATTCAAGTCATAAGATGTCAAGTATTGGCTCCTTAAATTCTGAAGTGTACCTGTAAATTGCTGATTGGTTTGGTTATTGGTATTTTTTAAGATGTTTATAATCTATAGAAGTTACATATTTTTATTTGCAGGCAACTGTTTGATTCCATCACTATATACTCTCATAATGTTCAATACTCAAACTTTCAGTTTCTCAGTTTTCTACACTTACTTGAATTTTAGGCAGACCACTAGATTACAAACTCTGCAGTATAGGAATCATGCCTTTATATGGTCTATAATTCACAATGCCAAGAGGTGAGCATGACACAGAGTACCTATTCAATTACTAGTATTGTATTTTTTATTTTTTGGGGGTGGGTGGTGAGGTAGGGGCTCACTCTTACCCAGGCTGACTTTGAACTCACTCTGTAGCCTCAGGCTGGCCCTAAACTCAGGTGATCCTCCTAACCCTGCTTTCCAATGCTAGGATTAAAAGTGTACACCACCATGTTTGGCCATATTTTGGATTTATTTGTAGTTTTAACCTATATATTTCATTTTACTTTCTGTATACTGATATAAAAACTCAAGTAATCTCAATTTTATGACAGGGCAACTGAAAAGGAGGAAAGTATCTTTGGCATTTTGTCAGAACATGTCTTTAATATTCATTATTATTATTTGTTAATTTCAACCAATTTTCATTACAAATATGAAACAAGTTTATGAGAACCAACTTGATAAACATTAAAGCAGGATTCAAGAAGGCATGGTTCTGATCTTGGTTCTGTCCCAATCAGTTCTTATATCTTGGAGCAATTTCCTTAATCATTTTGGGCTCTAGTTTTCCATGTATAAAATGAGAGATCTGGTTGGATCCCATGTTTTCTTTGATTTTTATAGCTTATTTTTCACTGTGGTAGGGGTTGTACCCAGAGACTCTTATATTCTATGCAGATACTTTCCCACTGAGCTATGTTTCCAGTCCTTAGTCCTTTTAGTTTTAGCTTTTAAAATTGATATGGCAAATTCCAGTCTTATTTATATACAATTATTAAATGCTTTTTCTTAAATAACATAACTTTTTCGGCAAAATAATTCTCAAAGCAAATGAGAATTGACCTTATTCAAAATACGTTTTTTTTTTCTTTGAGAGAGTGAAGTAAAGAGCCAGAGAACATCAGATCAGTAAGTCCATGATTCATTCTCAGATCATTTGAGGGATGAAAACCTGAAGCTCGGGGGCTATGAATGGTTTTATACTTACAATTAGACATTTGATTTTAAAAATAATACTTTTCAATATGTACTTCATTGTAATGAACCAGACTAATAAAGATAAGAAGCATAGTACCAGGTATAAAGTATATAAATGCTAAAATTTCAGTTCATTTCAAAGAACATTTCATTGAAATGATTAAATCACTTTTCTAAAAAAAAAAAAATGACAGGATGCATCATCTGTCATGGAAGGAAGTGTGTTTTGGTTACCACTTCAGAACTTCTGTTAAGATTGTCCAAGGCATGTGTTGAGAGGAAGACACACTTCCTAGGTCACTGAGCATTTGCTGCTGAACATATGCTATCTCACAATGGCATGCATCCACAGCTCTTATTACATAGTGATCTGAATATTTTATGGATGTTCTGAATGGGAAGATAATTGATGATAGAACACTGAAGGAAAGAGCTGGTGGCTTTTTTTTTTTTTGTTGGTAGCATTTATCAGATTGTCAATTAAATGCTTGTCATGTGGTAAGGGAAAATATTTATTGCTAAAGCAGATATTGAGACAAACCTCCATGCACAAGTGCAGTGAATGTAAGGCATCACAGAAACAGGGACCTCTGTGGGTGATGGACTACATTTTGTTGTTAGCTGAAAAGACTTGATTTAGCAACTTAAGATTTGAATCACTTATCTTGTTTAGAGTTTATTCAAAAGACAAAATATATTTACTTTACAGGTACGTGAAACTAATTTGTTAACTGAAATAACTGTCCCAAATAATTTTAGGGGAGAATGCAGGAATAATAGTGTTAAAGCCACGAAATATTTACATGCAATTTATGGCATACAACTACACTATTCCAATACAGGTGATTTTGAGATGCTTGATTATAGATATTATCTATTGTGTTTGCTAAGAAGTGGTTAATTCCCTTGATAATGCTCCCATGATTCTCAGTATTCAAAATTTTATAGTATCAGCGTTCTTACACATTAGACATCCTCTTCAACAAAGAACTAACTTAGAGGCTGGAGAGATGGCTCAGTAGTTAAGCGTGCTTTCTTGCAAAGCCTATTGGCCCAGGTTCAACTTACAATACCTACATAAAGCCAGATGCACAAAGTGGTGCATGCATACGGAGTTCATTTATAGCAGCAGGAGGCTCTGACATTCCCATTTCCCTCCTCTATCTGGCATAAACAAATACAACATTTTTAAAAATAAAGAACTAACTGTACAATGTAGAAATCATGCCATCCTTATGTCTATAATTAAAAATACCAAGTAGTGGGCTTGATACAAAGTGCATATAAATAAGTATGTGATGATTGATAGTAACCTAAAGGGAAAATTTCCAAGATATAAGTATTTAAATTATAGACAGATAGCTGAATATTTACCACTCACTTTAGTAAAGGAGAATTCTAAGGTCCCCTAATCAGAGAAAGTTGCCATGTTTTTTTTTTTTTTTTAATCACAATGGCAATACTAAATCATAGGCCTATTTAGCCTATGAAAAAGACTGTCTCATTTCTACAGAACATAGAAGAAAATGCTATGGAAACTTCAGTTATGGTTCAATGAAAAGCCTAGCTAGTCTTAAAATTAATGGTTAGGTAAGGAAAATTTTTTTCCGTGATGCTGAAAAATAGAATTTTCTAATTTTTAAAAAATTATATGAACAGTCATTTTGATGGTATTCAGATAAAATAATTATGTTACTATTTTTGTGCTCATCTTAATTTTATAACATACTCAGTTCTCTAAATTTTAAGATCTGTTGCTCTAAATTCTTAATGGTTCATTATTGGTTCTTTTGTAAAATATGTGCTCTCTCTCTCTCTCTCTAGGAAGTCTAATAACTTATATCCTGATTCATAGCAGTTTTTGCTCTTCATGTTGGCAGGCTTTAAGTCATGTTCTAAGACACAAGGCTCTCACAAATGCCTAATATAAAGTTGCAAGCTAGGGGTATGCTGGTTTTAATATATCTGTTCTTCACAGAAAAAAAAACTCAAAGACATTGTCATGATTTCTGGCATAGCAAATGAGTCACTAATAATAGACAAAATTACTTCCAAGGGACCAACTTCAATTCTAAATCAACTAACAATTTTTAGTTTGCTTATTCATTCCCAGCTCACTCACCCTAAATTATAGAGCTTCCATTTCTTTGGAAAACACTTTATAACAACATGAAATCAGACAGCATTCACTGAGCTCAGACCTTCAATATGAGCTTAGTACTTGCTTTGAAAGAATGGTTTAGTTAGCACCATCTATGTGTTGCTTCTAAATCCTTAATGCCTTGAATGTGACAGTTCATGGGAATTGTACTATCCAAGAAATTGTTTTATAATTGTTTATATTTTTGACAACTTCATACATGTATATAAAAACCCTTTATCATATTCCCTCCTATTGACCTTTTTTTAAAATACTTATTTTTTATTTTAGAGAGTGAGATAAAGAGCCAGATAGACAGAGAGAAAAAAAAAAAAAAAAATAGGCATGCCAGGGCCTCTATCCACTCCAGATGCATGCACCACCTTGTGCATCTGGTTTATGTGGGTACTGGGGAATTGAATTTGGGTCCTTAGGCTTTGCAGACAAGTGCCTTTACCATTAAGTTATCTCTCCAGCTCAAACTTGTCTTCCCAACAAGTTCACCTCCTCCTATCTGTTATAATTTTCCAGAACTTTAACATATAAGAACTTATTATGTTGACATCACACCACATGACCAATTATTTTCAGAGACAAAAACAGAATTTAAAAAATCCAAATTATTACAATAGTGATACAAAATTGAAAAATTGCTTTTTAAATTACAATAGCATTGCAAATTTTGTTCTGTGAAAAATATTCATTGAATACTCATGGGCCAGCACAATACACACCAATTCTTTGCAGTAACTTCATTAACTGATAGTGTTCTGCTCTCTACTTCACATATGTGGAAAATGAGGGTGAGAGCATGAATATCATGGTTAAAATTATGCAACTGGAAAGTTATGGACAAATTGTGAAAGTAGGCAACTGTGGCGGTTTGATTCAGGTGTCCCTCATAAACTTAGGTGTTCTGGATGCTAGGTTCCCCAGCTGATGGCAATTGGAAATTAAACCCTCCTGGAAGCAGTGTGTTGATGGGGGTGGGTTTATGGGTGCTATGGCCAGTTTCCCCATGCAATGTTTGGCACACTCTCCTGTTGTTATTGTCCACCTGATGTAGGCCAGGGGGTGATGTCCATGGCTGCTCATGCCATCGTTTTCCCCTGCCATCGTGGAGCTTCCCCCTCAAGCCTGTTAGCCAAAATAAACCTCTTTTTCCCCACAACCCGCTCTTGGTTGGGTGATTTCTACCAGCAATGCAAATCTGATTGCACCTATACTACAAAATTAAGATACTAAG
The DNA here is from genome assembly GCA_036346955.1 of Dipus sagitta. Lineage (NCBI taxonomy): Eukaryota > Metazoa > Chordata > Mammalia > Rodentia > Dipodidae > Dipus > Dipus sagitta. The sequence goes on along the minus strand of CM070774.1, from coordinate 41,107,094 downwards.
GATGTTGCAAAAGGAAGAATATTTTGACCCATGTTAAATACAACCTATCCAAGTTTCAGAACATCAGCTGCAATTTCAAGTAAAGCTTATCAAAGTAGGAACACACACGATGGAAATATAGACTATTTAAAAATACTCATAATTAATATTTTATCACTGGCTCTCAAATCACTATTTAGATCCACAACATTTACCTTATAGATAAAAACAAAACTAACTTAAATGCTTGAAATAAGGCCAGTGTTGTTATGTGCTGGGGCAAATAGGGTCAGGAAGGCATGACTGTGACAAGACTATAAACTAAGTAGATTTTTTTAAAAAATTCTTTTTTTGTGGGGGCTGGAGAAATGGCTTAGCAATTAAGGCACGTGCCTGCAAAGCCAAAGGACCCAGTTTCAATTCTCCAGGACCCATGTAAGCCAGATGTGCATGGTGGCACATGTGCCTGGAGTTCATTTGCACACCCATTCTCTCTCTCTCTCTCTCACTCTTGCTCTTGCTCTCTCTACCTGCCTCTTTCCCTCTCTTTCAAATAAGTAAATTAAAATATTTTTTAAAATTTTATTTATTTATTTATCTGAGAAAGACAGAAAGAAAAAGAAAGAGAGAGAGACAGACAGATAGTAAGAGGGCGTGCCTCTAGACACTGCAAATGAAATCCAGACGCATACACTGCCTTATGTATCTGGTCATGCAATTAACAGAACTTTAGCTTAGTATCGGCTACTTCATTTATTTTATTTATTTGAGGAAGAGGAAGAATGGGCACGCAAGAGCCTCCAGCCACTGCAAACAAACTCTAGACACATGCTCTAACTTGTGCATCTAGCTTATGTGGGTACTGGGGAATTGAACCTGGGTCCTTGGGCTTCACAGGCAAGCACCTGAACTGCTAAAGCATTTCTCCGGCCCCTAACTAGATTTTAAATACTATGCCAAGAAAAGTGCTATAGTTTGGATAAAGTTTAAGTATCCCCCAAAGTTTCATGCATGAAAAGTTAGTCCCCACTGTGATATATTGAGAGGGTGGAAATTAAAACATATCTATGGTTATTTTTTTAAAGTTCACAGGATTTATTAGATTATATATAAAAATTAAGAGAAGGAAGACACCTCAGGTCCAAGAAGGGGAATGAGCTGGGTTCCCAGAAATGGGAGAGGTCAGAATTTAAGAGAACAGAAAAATGCTTCGGCTCTTGCCGAAGGAGAGAGAAGGAAGGAGGAGCCAGACAAAGGAGCCCTTGCCCACAGGAAGGCAGGAGCCAGACAAAGCCCGAACATCGTAATCTGACTATCTTTCTCAGAGGTGGGATTTTTGTGAAGTGATTAGGATTAGATTAAATGCTAGGGTGAGGCCCCATGAGGGAATTCTGGTGATTTTACAAGGAGAGGGAGCACAACCAGACAGATCAAATAAAGACACATGTGTAAAATGTGTAATGTGTGTTCCTGTCTCTTGTAATGTGATCCTTTGTATGCCTTGGGACTCTGGAGGCACCGCCACTACTAAATGAGACCTCTCAACCTGGCACTTTTAAAATTGTGATCCAAATATATAGGCCGCCTCTGTTATTTTGTTTTATTGATGAAAAATACGTTTATACATAAGGCATCCGAATTAACTGTTGAGTACTCTTTATGAAACAGGTTTGGGAGCAACAGAAAATACACATGTGTTTTGATGCTTTGGGAATGGGAGCCGGTGGAAAACTGGGTAAGCATCTCTTCTCAGCTATGTGCACTAGCGGTTCATTTGCTTCCTAGGTGGACAGCTGTGGCCATGCTGCGGAAGCTCGCTCCCAGATGACAGCAGATCTGTGGCCCTCTTCAGTTGAGCCTTTTCCTATCGATGCTCCAGCACATTTTCTAGTGCAGGTGTTGCCAGCCAGACCCTCAACGAGCTGCAGAGACTCCCGCCTCCTGCTTGTTAAAGGCTTTCATCTTCTTCCTCTCCACTTCATCTCAGATTTCTTCCTGAAGTAGTAACCTCTTGTTTCTAGAGTATTTACCTACTAGAGCCCTACAAGAGGAATCCCAGGCTCCTTCGACTCATTAGCAGTTCTTTCTTAGTGTAACCCACCCCCACCCCAGCCACTCCCCAGCATGTCTGTGTTCACACCTGCAGGAGTTACTGTGATCCCACAGCAGCTTCGAGTCACTAGACATCTTAATAAGAATTAATGAAGTCACTTAACCCTCCATTCATACCTTCATCTAGCCATCATGTGGCTCCAGACCAAATCACTGGCTGAACCTAAGTCCCAGGACTCTCAGCATTGTCTACTTCATGTCTTTTGTTGTCCTGTTTGGAGACAATCTGGTCTTTGCTTTATTATAGTCCATCATCAGGGAATCATAGAAAGATGTAGATGTGACTGTCAACAACTGCCCTGGTTAGTGTCAGTTGCCCATTCTGGTGGGTATGCATGCATTAAAGATGCCACTACTCCACTTCAAAGATTTCCCAGTGCTGCTCATTAGCTCCTGACCCCACATGTAAATGTTAAAAAAATAAAGGCTTAGAAGAGCACCCAAGCTCCAAGCCCAAGGGGTAATCCATCACAAAACCCAAACTCATGTGGGCCAAGCAGACTGGCTGAGGTTTCCAGGCAGGACCCATGGCCACAGGAATTCTGCAGCACTCCAGGTGAGGAAGCACTGCCCTTCACACAGAACAGCCAGTGTGGAGCAAGAGATCACTGTGAAGATCCTCCTGGAGCCAGAGGCTGAAAGCTTGGAAGGGCTTTATGTGGTGAGCTTTGTTACCAGGAACTTATTGCTATAAGCTATTTTCAAGTGGATATTTTAAACTGGCCATGGTGGTACATGCCTGTAATACCCACACTTGGAGACTGAGGGAGAAGAATTTGAAGTTCAAAGCCAGCATTAGCTACACAGCCAGACTCGGTCTCAGAAAACCTTAAGAAATAAAAAAAGAAAGTAGTTCTACACAGCAATAAGAAAAAATGACACAATGAAATTTGAAGAAAAATGGTCAAACCTGAAACAGATCATTCTCAGTGAACTCACCCAATCACAGAAAGATAATTGCTACATAGTCTCACTCATCTATAGCACCTAACCCAAGATGCCGACATACCCAACAAGCATCTTGAGAACTGTACAATAGGGTGGTTGGGGTGGGCAGGGAGGGCAAGGCATGTGGGGGACACAAAACTGGACCCAAATGGCAATGATACCATAAAATCTACATCCTAAAAGACAGACCAAATGGTTGAACCTTCACCAGGCCCTTTGAGGGAACACCTGACCTTAATCTTCTACTGCTTATTTCTCTCTCTCTCTCTCTCTCTCTCTCTCTCTCTCTCTCCTCTCTAACTGTTTTATATTACTTATCTTTTTCTTCCTTCTCTTCATGGGCACTGACCTGTAACTCCCAGTACCAGCAAGTGGCTATCATCATCATCCCCAATTTGCTTTTGATCAAAGAGACCTACAAGGTTTCCTAAAATAATGACAGATTTCTGTCAGAGTACTTGATGACCCACCAAAGGTTAGTAGTAAGACCCTACTGCTGAAGACACCATATGTGGTTGAGAAATAAAATGGAGTGACATGGCTGGAAACTGAAAGAGAGTCAGTCCCCAGACAGTCAGCGCCTCTAGTGCCAGAAGGTGCTACATGGGCAACTGGGGGAAAATGACCAATATCTGTCCAAGCAACTCATGGTCCAACCTACTTAGCAGCAAATAACCTGTCGTGCTGCTCACACAAGTGCAACAGTGGTGCACAGCCATGGTGGAAAACCAACCACTCTTGGTTTGGCTAAGTGATTCACGCAGTAGAACAGAACCCATAGCTGGAGCTGGGGAACAAGTCAAAACCAGATCTAAAAATGAGCCTACTCTCCAATATCAAGTTCCCACCAATTGTGGGCTACAAGAGGGCCTACACCTATTAAATTTTCTATAAAAAATAATGGTTATCCAATTTATCTGGTGATAACTTTACTCTCTGTTGCAGAATCTGCTTCTCTTTCTCAGATAGACACAGATCCTAGGGAGAAAACCACCCCATCCTACCTCAAAAGGGCCCCAACTGAAACTAAGAATAATTGGTGAAACAAGAAAGGGTTCTGTTTACTTGGTGAAATTGGTCCCAGCACAAGGGTGAAGGAGATCGACACAGAGAAAATCAACTCCTACCAAATCAGATATCCAGAGATACAGAGGCTCCCAAGACCTCATCACTGAAACAGACCTAAAATGAACCCAACATGGCTCAGGGAAATTTGTGGAAGAGGGGGGGCAAAAAGAATGTTAGAGCCATACATTGGGTCATGATACACAGAGACATTTAATCCTACCCATAACTGAGGTCTAACCCCACAATGCATGACCCATATACCCAACGATGAGGGGACAGGGGGAGGGAGGAGGACAGGGAGGAGACTATCAATAGTACCAACTTTACTGTATTCACTGAGTACAAAAAGAAAAGAAAGTAGTTGGACTTTGGTGGAGATGCCCGCCACCTGGGGCCCTAAAAACCCCTACTGTGGGCCTGGGCCTCTGACAGTTTAAACAATATCAGGCCTCCAGGAGGAGGAGGTCCTGGGTCTGCTACAGTTATTAGGCTTGCAGAAAGGGAAGCAGTCACAAGGTCGTTGAGCTGTGGGAGAAAGTGGCAAATACTTCAATAGTTTGCAGAAAGGCTGGCTGGGTGGTAGTGGCAGGAGATGGAGCTGGCTAGAGATGTGATCAGAACATAAATAGCATTTTGTGGCAGGCTATAGAGATTGGAAATTGTCCTGACGCTATAAAGAATTTTGGCCAGTGGAGTTGACATGATCAATTTTGTGGTCTAGAAATATTACTTTGGCATGGATATGAAGAATAAATTTGAGGAAGACAAGACTTCCTTCATTTAACTTCCTCCTTCTCTAGTAAAGAAATTCCTCAAAGCCCAATTCTCTCTGTTCCTATTTTGTACTTTCTCTGGGTGCATGTATCCTTATTGCAATAATTAATTACCATAGTAACCAGATGACTCTCAATGCTAACTTTTGGCCTTGCTCCCAAATAAGGAAAATTCTACTTTGGCTTCCTATTAAGTCATTTCCTCCCTAACACTATGATCTTTCACATCTTTGGGCATCTTAGGTTGCCTCCCTTCTCTGATGTCTGTTGTTCAGGAGCCAGTAGGTTTGAGTGCTGGCTATTGTCTTTTGAATTTTTCTTTTTCCTCTCCAGTTGCTTTTTTTGCCTACCACCCCCCACCAAAAAAAAAACAGATTTATGTTGTTTAGTTAAGATTAATTCAACTGTTTTCCCCTATCACCTAAGTACCAGGATTAAAGGCTTCCACCATCACCTCCAGCAAATGTTCATTTTTCTTATGGATAAAATGTAAAATAGAATAGAATAGATCAAGACATATAAAGGATCTTATGGTTTAAAAATCATAACATGGGGCCTGAGGAGATGGTTCGGTGGTTAAAAACACCTATTGTGCAGATCTGGCAACTAGAGTATAGATCACCAGAACCCACATAGAGCTGGATGTAGTGGCACAAGCGTCTGTAACCTCAGTGCACCTGTGGCAATGGTAGGTGGGGTCAGGAGATTTCCAAAGCTCAGGGACCAGCTAGTCCAGCATTTACAGGAGCTAACAAGAGATGCCATGCTTCAAAAAAAGGTGGAAGACAAGGACCAACACCTCGAGGTCCCCTGCCCTCCACACACGATGGTACCACTACCCCATACATACCCACAACATGCATATTCTCTCTCTCTCTCTTTCTCCTTTTTACGCTTTCTCTTTTGCACACACACATCCACAAAGAATAGTCTGGACACCTATATTTATGACACTGAAGTTAAGTCCTACAACATTTTCCATAAATTAGAAATCTGTATACCTCTCCAATCTCATCTCTTCCCTCCACTACCTAGAAGTAACCAATATCCTAAATTTTATGGGTTTTTGGCCCTTTCCATTTCTTTTTATTTTTACCACTGTGTGTGTATACATATATATATATATATATATATATACACATTATTTGCCTGTTTCTTTAACTTTTTAAAAAGATTGATCATACTATATATATTCATAGTGATATACATATTCATCATACTATATATACTCATACTATACATATTCATACCATATATATCCAATATATATTCATTCATATATGAATATATTCATTCATACTATATATATTATGTATATGAGTACTATGTACATGATTCATACTTATTTTTCACTTACTCTTACATTTTGAGACTCATCTAAATTGGTGTATAAATTGTAGCTTGTTTATTTTCAGTGCTAGTAATATTCCATCATATGAATTTACCTCATTTCTATGTAGTCTATATCTATTTCTCATGTTCTGAGATAAGCAATACCCTTTAGATGTCTCTGGGAAAATTTTATCATTTATACTTGCAGGTATTTCTAAATGCTAGATTGTGTATTATGTATGTGTTCAACTTTCAGATTAATGGCAACCAGCTTTTTCATTTGGCTGTATTAGTGTGTACTCCAGCACAGACTTTTTTTTTGTCCTAAGAAAGCATGGTTTATTTATTTATTTTTTATTTTTTAAATTTTTTTTAATTAATTAGTTTTGCACTCAGCAAATACAATCAGTTTGGTACCCTTATTAGGCTCATCACAGACTTTTTAAATTCAACATTCTTGACAATTTATCTTAATTTTTGTTGTGTTTTTTGTCAATATATTAAGTGTAAAATTGTTGTTCTAATCCATGTTTCTTCTCTGATTTATAAATTGAACTTTATTTTCAGACACTATATGGGTAATTTATGTTTGTACTTCCATATTTTCTATTTATTGATATTATTGATTTTTTGTGAAAATATTTGCTACCAGTAAAATTTAAAATATTACTTACCAATGACAGTATAAATTGAGAATTTTCATGTAAGTTCTCTAATCGTGCAATAAAATGTGAGTTTTCTCTTAGCTGTAACATAGCTAGGACAAGAAATGTCACTAATAATCCCAATATATTGTAAAAATGTCAGTTAATAAGTAGCATTACATATAATCAAAGTTAAATCTAAAAAATATTGTTTTCCATTTTTAAGCTTTGCAAATATGTGAAGAAACTTTAATAATAGCTGTTAGAAAACTCATTGACTGAGTATTAAATTCATTTATCCTTCTACAAATGTCATTACCTTACAATAATGTCAAAGAAGAAATTTTAAAGTAAGCATTACACACCTTTCCAATGGATTGTCAAACTAGTATGCTATTTTTAGTTTGTTGCTTATGCATTTTAACAGAATTTTATTTTATGTTGAAAGATTTGAAATATTTTACATGCTGTAAGAGATGTGCCAATCGAGACTTCTACTGCAGAGTCAGTAAACCCTCATGTTCTATTCGAGGTCCAGTGTGTTATGTGGGCAGGTTCAAAGGTCAGCCATGATGTGAATATTTACACTATGAACACCAGAAAATAGCTCAAGCCAGAGCTGTTTTTGTGAAGATTGTCAGCTTTGAAAATTAACCCACATTGTCTTCTTCATGCTATTCCCTAGTGACCACCCTTGTTAAAAGAGTCACTAATATCAATATATCAATAAAGTTGCTGGAGCCACTTTTTTTTTTACTTTTATTTGGATTCTCAGTCACATCTTATAGTCCTTGAACACTTCTTCCTTCTTGAAAGTTTCCTTCAATTGGATTCCAAGACTTTTTCTCTGGTTGGCAACCCCTTCTCCCCTTCTTTTTTCTTTTCATCTCTTTACTTTCTTTTTTCAGTTCCTTCCTTCCTTCCTAACTTCCTCCCTTCCTTCCTTCCCTCCTTACTATTTCTTAGTTGATATTTTTCTTCTTTTCATTCTCCCTGTCTCTACACATGTCCATGTCTTAAATGCTGTCCATATACTGGCAACTCTCAAATGCAACTTTCTGGCCTTAACAAATTTTCCAATGAATGGACATAGGTCAGCAGCCATGTTGGCTGCCTCATAAATGCCTAATGTCTATTAACCTCAACCGTTCAACTCTCTCTAAATATACTCTCCAATCTTTCCCCATCTCAGTATATTACCCTCAAAACAGTAAAGTCATTCTGAATTCTTTTCCCTTTCATTCCTTACTTTAATCCAAGACACAATCCCGGGTCTCTGGGTTTCTCTCTCCTACTGTCTACATCTGTCCATCTACATCTTTCTATTTTGTATATAGTAAACAAAACAGCCATTCCAAATCATAGGTCAATGCTAGTTATTCCATTGCTGAATACTTCAGTTGTTTCCAACTGTTCCAGGTAAGATAATAATTCTTTATTATGGTCTTAAAATTCCTCTATAATCTGACCATTCACTATCTTTTTGATGCAATATCTCTATCTCCCTCTTCGTATTCCCTCCATGGGAAATTTTCACAGAAGCTGAGCCTATTCCTGTTACAGAAATTTCCTATGTGACTAATGCTCCTATATGGAATACTCTTCTCTCCCGAAACTACAAAATTTGATCATTCACGTATCAATTTACAGAGACCCCCATGCCGACTATTCCCTAATCATTTTCTACCATCGCCTTCCTACCATGCTCTTCGTTACATTTCTTTAGGACATTTCTTAAGACATGATTTGTTTCTAAATTGTGAGTCTGTCCACTAGCGTCTAAATATGGAAAGAGAACGTTTTTCTTGCAGGTATTTCCCAATAACCTACAAATATTCTTATATAGCAGATACCCAGTAAATAAGGATGGCTCAGGGGCTAATGATGCTCATTTGCAAAGCCTGTCAGTGGAAGTTTAATTCCCAAGTGCCCACATAAAGTACACAAAGCGCTGCACAAAGGGATGCATCTGGAGTCTGTTTGCAACAGCAAAAGGCCCTCGTATGCCCATTTTCTCTCCCCCATTTCTCTCTCAAATGAATAAATAAAAATATTTTTAAAAGAGCTCAAGAAAATATTTTACTTAAAGTATATTAGTTTTTGTACGTAGAGATAATCACAGGGAAGAAAGGTTAGTCCCTTAATCTTTCAGGGTCTCATATCTACTTTCTAAAGAGAATTCAAGTATGGGAAGGTAGGGGTTATGTAGTGAGCAATGATCTGTCCAGTTTCAGAACTATCCAACATGTGTAATCTATGAAAAAAATATCAGTTAGCCATACTTGAATGTCACAAGTATTTCTGGCCCTTGCTTGCATATAAGACAGTCCCTACCCAAGACAACGAATTTTTTTCTTGGTGCAGAAGAGCAGTGACTAGGCACTTGTTGGTTTTAATCTTCTTGTTCACACTGGCTACACAAGTTTGCTCTATATCAGATAAAAAGTAATATACAGAAAGGCATTCTATTAGTTTGTTGAAAAATTCTGAAACCTTCTACTTGATATCTTCCTGCCAATTTCCTGCTGACTGCAAATGAGCACAGGATGTCAGCTTTCGTCATTTGAAGCACTAATGATGGATTTGAAATGTGATTCTAACTTTTGATTCCAGAATCACTCTCATGATTTAACTGAGGCTATACCCAAGTCTTTCTATTAGCAGTAGAATTAGGGAGTATGATCAATTCCAAATAGATAAAATTTGGGGGAATAGTTTTTGAGAGTATTTTTTTCAGATCCTAATATATTTTTTAAAATTATGCCTGTCTCAAACATGTTGAATTTCTTAGGAAACAAGGAGTACAATTCAATTGTTAAGAAATACTCTCCCTCTCTCCTTTGATATTTGAATTTTATTAACTAACAAAATCAAATATTTAATGACAGATCACTTAAAATTTTAAACTTACAATTAAAGGAAATCATTACTTTTAAAATTCTGCTTGTGATTTCTTTTTAAATATATTTAATTAATTTATTTATTTGAGAGGTAGAGAGAGGGAGAGAGAGAGAGAGAGAGAGAGAGAGAGAGAGAATGGGCATGCCAGGGCCTCCAGCCACTGCAAACAAATTCCAGATGCATGTGTACCCTTGTGCATCTGGCTTATGTGGGTCTTGGAAAATCAAACCGGGATCCTTTGGCTTGGCAGGCAAATGCCTTACCCACTAAGCCATCTCTCCAGCCCAAAATCATTACTTTTGTTTTTGATGAGAATTTAGCCCTCACACACACACAAAAAGCACTGTAATAATGTAAAAACTGTAATTTCTGGCTTCCTTCAATTTACTTGTTCATCTGTTATCCTGAGTTATGTTCTTAACTCTTCTAGGATTCCATCTTGTTAAATGATATGTAAAATTCATTTCAAGAGGAAAAATTGAACTGATATGTCAAACGAGTCCTCTGTAAGTCCAGTCCACTTTTATACATCCCAGCACATTGTTCTTGGAAACCTTGAAAACTCTGATATCATTTCCCATAGACAGAAAAGACGACTGGCAAATTTGTATAATGTGTTTAAGGAGGACAATTGCATACTGGTGACTAATACCTAGATCTTAAGTGAATTACCCACTGAGTCAGTTGTTGCACGACTTCTTCACTCTTCTAACATTGGTTAATTATTTTGATAAATAATTCTGGTGGATTTTTTAAATCACTAATGAAAACATTTGAAGGCAAAAAAGAAAAAAAAAGATTCCTTAGGTGACAGTGTGAATCCGTGATAGGAAAAGAATGGGGCATGCAGGCAATGTTTCCTATTGCACCATGAGGGGACAAGCAAAGATCTGAGGCAGTGTATTTTAAATATTTACTTTAATCACATTGAAAACAGAACTGGAGAAAATAAGGAAATTGTCTTTAAAATAGATAACCTTTTAATTCTAGGACTTAGATCCCATTCTTCTGACATGTAACCAAAGTCTTTCAGTTTCTGGTCTTGGTTTTTTACAAGCTGCTGGTTATGAGGGAGGGTCTATCCTCAATGACCTCAAAGCCTGATGGCCCTAAGTACCTCCCTAACAAGTCTTTGTTTGTGGGAAGGAACCATTAAACAGCAAAAGTTACCCAGACCAGTAGTAATTCTTTGTTTTCTATGCAACACACATTGTTTCAAAGATGGCTTCCCTGAGGCCCTGTATCTTCTTAACCACTTGAAGCAATGGATGGATCACAGATTAAAAGCTTAAAACTATGCCTCTCTTTCTTACATGAATATGCCTATGGTTCTCTGGCATTACAAATAGCATTGCCAGATAAAATACAAGATGTTCAGCTAAATGTAAATTTTAGATCAGTGACTTCTTTTTCAAGTGTAAGTATGTCTTAAGCAATACATGGGATATGCTTATGCCTAAAATGTTATTTATCTGAAATTTACATCTAAATGTATCTATTTGATAAATCTGGAAATACTGCTACAGGTTATTGACCTAATTCTCTTTTTCTTCATGCTAAGTTCCTTCCTTAACGACATTGCTTAGGAACTGAGGAGTGACTATCCACCGAATTTTGCCAGTTATTAAGTGAGAAAGTACAATTATCATAAAAACAGAATGGCAATGTGATAACAGAATGCCACATGTATAGTAGCACCTGATTTGACTACTGAGAGGGGTGATGCTGGTGACCTGGGGATATGAGAACATGTGGGGGGAAAGGAGTCTATGGGTCATGAGAAGCATCTATAAAGACACAAAGGCACTCCAGAACATAGTACAGTCTGTGGTGGCATGTTGTAGACCACAACTAGAGTTTGAGAGGCCTGTGGGGAACCCAGGTAAAGAATAAGCATAGGCTAGGTCAAAGAGCATCTTCCTTCCTTATGTTGCTAAATAATTTGGGGCTTCATCCTGGAGAGAAAAGGAAGTCAGTAAGTATTTTCACAAGGAAGCTCCAAAGTCAGTCTTTATTGGGTTCCTTCAAAATCCGAGCCTGACCAGGACGAGGCTTTGAGCACTATACTCAGAAAGTCATCTCAGGAAGTGGGAGTGAGGGAATAGAGAGTGACAAGAAAGAAGGAAAACCCCAACACAACACTGCGTTGGGTAGATTGCTACTGTAAATAACTGGGGCTCACTCCATCAGTCCAGGAGGGACAAAATGCATTGTGTCCTTCGGAAGGGCAGACTGGAGCATGTATCAAATGGTTCCATTCCCCAGCGGTTAGTAGGGTAAAGAGGTAGAAGTTGATAACTCCCTAAGACCTACAAGCAGAGCATATGCCATGGCCAGGGAGGCTCTAGTGACACTTTGGGCTTTGCCAGTAGAAAGTTTGATGTAGAACAATGCGTGGACTGGAGATTGTGGCTTCAATTAAAAGGAGCCCAAGTCGGCTATCATCCACAGTGAGCTTTTGATCAGAGAGACCTACAAGGTTTCCTAAAAGACAGACAGATTTCTGTCAGAGTACTTGATGACCCACCAAAGGCTAGTGATAAGACCCTACTGCTGAAGACACCTTATGTGATTGACATGCAAATTAGAATGGCATGGCTGGAAGTTGGAAGAGAGTCAGTCCCCAGACAGTCAGCGCGTCTAGTGCCAGAAGGTGCTACATGGGCGACTGGGGGAAAATGACCAATATCTGTCCAAGCAATGCATGGTCTAACCTACTTAGCAGCAAATAACTTGTTGTGATGCCCACACAAGTGCAGTGGTGGCACACAGCCATGGTGGGGAACCAACTGCTCTCAATTCGGCTAACTGATCCCCTCACTGGTATGAGACCCATAGCTGGAGCTGGGAAACAAGTCAGAACCATATCCAAACATAAACCCACTCTCCAATATCAAGCTACCGTCAATTGTGGGCTACAAGAGGGCCTACACCTACTAAATTCTCTATAAAAAAAAAAAAGGTTATCTCATTTGTCCTGATGCTAACTCACTCTCCGTTGGAGAATCTGCTTCTCTTTTTCAGATAGATGTAGATCCTAAGGAGAGAGCCACCCCATCATACCTCAAAAGGGCCCCGGCTGAAACTAAGAAAAATTGGGGAAACAAGCAAGGGGGCTGTTTTCCTGATGAACCGGATACCAGCACAAGGGGGAAGGAGATCAGCACAGAGAAAAATCAACTCCTACCAAACCAGAGAGCCAGAGCCTCAGAGCCCCCCAACACCTCATCACTGAAGCAGACCCAACATGGCTCAGGGAAATTTTGCGGAAGAGGGGGCAGAAAGAATGTCAGAGCCACATGTTGGGTCATGATATGCAGAGACATTTAGCTTACCCATAACTGTGGGCTAACTCCACAATGCATGACCCGTATGCTTCAACAAGGAGGGGCCAAGGGGTGGGGGTAGGTCATGGATGAGCCTAATAATGGTACCAAACTGACTGTAAAAAAAATAATAATAAAAAAAATAAAAAATAAAAAGAAAGCTTAATTAATTTGAAAAAAAAAAAAGGAGCCCAAGTCATAAAGTCCAGGACTCCAACATGATCTGCAACAATCAGAGGTTCATCTAAATTTTTATTAGGAGTATAATTTGCTGAGGCAGGGGGCATGGTTCAGGGGTTAATGGTACTTGCTTGCAAAGCCTGCCTGCTGTGTTTCCATCCCACAACCACCCACATACAGCCAGATGGGCAGTCGATTGAATTGGCAAGAGACTCTGGCATGCTCATACACTCACACATACAAATAAATAAATATTTTAAAAAATAAATGTAATTTGCTAAAGTATAATCACATTATAATCAATACAGACTCATCACAAGAAACCTGAGTAGAAAATAACATAAATTAACACTTAAGTGAGATGAACTATTTGGAATTACAATATTTTATACCATCCTTATTTTTATTTTTATTTTTTTTTGAGGTAGGATCATAGTCTAGTCCAGGCTAACATGGAATTCACTATGTAGCCTCAGGCTAGCCTTGAACTCACAGAGATCCTCCTATCTCAGCCTCTCAAGTGCTGGGATTAAAGGTGTGAGCCACCTTGCCTGGCTATTTTACACAATCTTACCTACTAGAACCATATTATATAAAAGCCATAGTACTTTTCATGCCTTCCAAACAAAAAATATGATGCACAGAATGTAAACACTGGAGGTCTATATGAAGAACAAACTCACTTTTTAAAAAATTGGGATGAGTAATATATAAACTCTGGTTGGGTTCATAAGTAGTTTGAAAAATTATGAATGGATATTCAAAACCACAAATAACTTTTCTTTAGCTAAATTAGTGAAAGACAAAGGAGCTGACGGTAGGGCATGGAGAGGTAATGCATGAGGGGGGGGGGGGTAGTGCTGTGTTGTTTTATAGGGATTGTCAACTGAAAGGGGCCTAGAATCACCTGTGACTGACTATGTAAATCAGGGTTGCCTTTATGCGCATCTGTGATAGATGAATTTGATTAGGTTAATTAAGGTAGGAAGATCCATCTTACCAATGGGTGAATCATCCCATGAGCTGGAGTCCTGGACTATATAAAAAGAAGAGAATGAGCTGAGAAGCAGAATTCATTGTTTTCTGCTTCCTCTCTGTGGACAGAATATGACCATCTGCCTCAGTCTCCTGGTGCTGTGCCTTCTCTGCCATGACAGACTTTGCTGCCCTAAATACATTTTGTCAGGCATTTTGTCCCAGCAACAAAAAGGTAACTAATATGCCTCTTGGGTATAGACTCTGTAAGCCTTTTAATATGTATTAATGCTGTGTACTTCATAACCACTCTGGGATGTAGGTATTATGCTGTAATGATACAAAATAAACTCAAGATCAAGATGGTAAAAGTATGGTTCAAAGTCAAACAGCTAGTAAATGCCAAAGTCAGGACTCACACCCATGTCTTCTTGGTGCCTCCTTCACTTCTCTTTGCTGTTGGAAAGTGTGTTGTTTTGCAGGGTAAAACATTGGAATGCTCCTAGTTCATTTCAAAGACATAGGTTAAATTATCTGCACATATCAACACATATATTCATTTATAAACATATATAATATGCAATTATATATATAATTAAAGGTATGCAGCACCACACCCCAATATAGTTTGATATTTATATAATCACAATATTTACAGGAGGAGCACATAAAGTGGATCTGAGAATGTCCAAGTATGAAGAAGGTTCTTTGGGCCATGGGAGAAAGTTTAGTAAAAAGAAATGTGTATCCATGTATCCAGGAAAGAAAGAAACACGTTTTATGTGGTTATGTTTTCCAACATTAAGAATATTTGCTTATAATTTTAATATAAACAGGGTATATTTATATAGCCTAAAGCAATAGGAACCAGATTCCTTGCTTTTAAGATGCCAAAAACTGTATCTTAAAGAAATATAAGAAATAGCAGAATAACAGAAAAAAAGTGTTTCAAAAAATATCAAGCTTCTATCTGATTCCTGACCAAGATTTTAATTTTACTGCATGAATATGCTTCAGTGATAGCTATATACAGTAGTGCCACCCACCCAAACTGACGTAAAAAAAAAAGTCTGCCAGCATTTGCCATTATAATCTTTAATGGGAATTCTGATAGTTTCATGCTAATGAAATTGGCATTTAGGTTCTCAGCATGATGTATTTTTGGTATAAAATAAAAAAGTGCTCAAAGAAGGACGTAACTTCTATTAGCTCGTTTTGATTAGAGGTTACAAAGCTTGTGAATTCTAATGAACGTCAGACTTAATGACGTCAGTGGGAGGACTTCACTTCTCTTAGTGACACTGAAGTGTCTACAGAAGAGAGTGGCAAAGGAGAGGTTTATATTTACAGCGGTCCTAAAAAAGGGGCCGCATCCGAACACTTCAAAGTATCACAGAGACTGCAATGCAGTAAATAATCACTAATATTGACTTAATTTATCCTCTTCTCTTATTTTGTAAATGTGGAGTATCACTGATGAGGGGCATGTTGCATTATGGGAGGAACAGAGAGTCTGGAGTTGGTTGTCTACATTTGAATCCCAGGTGCATTTAATTTTTAGCTGTGTGACTGTGGGCAAGTAACAAACTCTTAGAGTCTTCTCCTCCTTCTCTATGAAATGACACAAACAGAAGACAGCAAACACTCGTTAAACGTTAAAAACTAAGAAAAACAATAAAACTGTTTCCACGCATTTTCCATAGAGAAATTTGTTTTCAAATTGTATAGGAAGCAGTGAATTATGGAATTCTTGGTGTACATGTCTACATGTACAAAATGCATTCATATTATATCAAAATTTTTATAATGATATAAGATGAATGCATATATTTCTTAGAACTGTTAATATTGTTGTGAGAGAAGTTGTCTGTCAAACCAATTTGCATGAGGCTTTCACAGTGGGAAGAGAAAAGTACTTGTCAAGTGATGAGGTATGTGGCCCTTCTCTGGTGCAGTTGTCCAGTAGAAATAGAATGCAAGCTATGTATGTGATGTCTCTTAAACTTTATGTCATAAGTTCATCATGGCTTTAATGTCTCTGTGGGTGGAAAGTAGGCATGAACACTGACATTCCTGCTGTAGTTTTTTGAGGTAAAACATTGGAGCTTTCTAAGGAAAAGTTAGAATTTACTGTTCAATCACAATAATTTTATAAGGAGAATAAAAGAAGAGTGCTCACTTCTGAAAGCATTTTGACCATCACAATATAATCTGTTAACAAATACACATTCAGGCTTCCTTTCAAACATAGTTCAGCCTAAGTATATCCCTCTAATTTAGGTGAAGGCCTGGCCTAGGGGAAACCATGGGATGTTGAGATAAGAAACTATAAAAGACAATTACAGAGGCTATAGAGATGGCTTAGTGGTTAAGGCATTTGCTTGAGAAGCCAAAGGACCCATGTTTGATTCCCTAATACCCATGTAAGCCAAGTGCACAAGGTGGCATATGTATCTGGAGTTTGTTTGCAGTGGCTGGAGGCCCTGTCATACCCATTCTCTATCTGTCTCTCCCCCTCTAATAAATAAAAAAAAATATATATATATTTTAAAAGGTGATGAGGAAGGAGCGGTGATAAGCATATATGTGAAGGCATTCACAATTCTGGTCAAGTAAGACTTTCCTTTTTACTGAAAGTTTCACATTTTTTCTCACTGGTATTTTCACAGCAGGAAGCCCTATCTCCCTTGGCAGAGGCACTTGGAGTGATGGGTGTGGATGGACGGCTGTAAGGTGCACATGGGTTGTGGTCGTCCGCCTCTGTGTAGTTCTAGGCTTCTCTGTACCTTCTCCCTGCCCCCGGCAGAAAACAGCGGAACGTAAAAGCAGAAGGCTCTTTACAGTGCTTTCATCTTTCAAGTAGTATTAGTCTAATACTTTTATTATCTCCAGTGAATTTTAAGGAATAGTCATATGTACAAACTTAATGTATCTGATATATTAGAAAAACTTTAAAGGATGGAGGGATAGATTGCTTAGTGGTTAAGGCACTTTCCTGCAAAGCCAAAGGACCCGGGTTCGATTCCTCAGGATCCACGTAAGCCAGATGCACAAGGTGCTGCATGTGTCTGGAGTTCATTTGCAGTGGCTGAAGACCCTGGTGTGCCTATTTTCTCTATCTGCCTCTTTATCTTTCTCTCTCTCTCTCTCTCTCTCTCTCTCTCTCAAATAAATAAAATAAAAACCTTTAAGCAACAGTCAATCTTTAATTTCCTATATAGATATCTCAGTTAAATTTATAAGTAACTCAAGATTTAGTAACAAATAATTATTATAAGTTTAACAAGGTAAATTTAAAAAGGCTTTTAAAATCTTTAGCACTGAACCTACCCCTGATAGATTCAACTAAAAATCACGTTTATTTATTCAAGTACTCTCATAAGAAAAAATATTATAGTTGATTATACAAACTATCAAACACAGGTTAGTTAATTAAAATACATTAAGAGTATGGTTTTGTGTCCTTTAAAGATATCTTATGCTAAATTCAATGCCTCTTGAGAGTTGGGTAGGAGGAAAAGTTGATATAAAAAAGGACTATTAATTTATTTAATTGAGTTAATTGTAGCACACAGTTATCTGATATAAAATGTTGAAGAAATACTTATCCTTGACCTTGATAAGATTCACTAACATGTATGTATAATTATCATATCAATTGTTCCATAATTCATAAAGGAACTGATGTCATGGCCTACTTATCTGTCTCCTAGATGAAATACCTTCCTTTATTCTTTTGGTCCCTCAGAATTCTGACATGCTTGCCCTGTGCAATATTTGCTTTAATATGGCATTTTGAGTTATAACTTAGGCAAATAGTTTTTCTTTAACTCTCACTAGTTTTCCAATAATTTGTAAACTTTAAATTCAATATTTTCTCCCATTTAAAAAATAATCTTGGGACTACATAGTTGATGTGAATTTTTGAATACTTGAGGAACTTTAAATTTAATTGCTCTTTCATTAAAGAGATCGCATAACAACTTATAGAGGCTTTCTAATGGCATGTCCTCTTCAATCATAAATATCTTGTTACAAATCCATTGAGATAACTTTAATTTCCATATCACTCATTGATACAATAAATTAGTCAAAATACTTACATGAGAAAATAATGAAATTCAACAAAAAAACATTGCGTTCTTTCTTTTAGTGAATTTTAAAAGTCTTTATATTTTTTGCATGATATTGTGCTCTTATAGTTTTTCATATATGTATTTAAAATTATTATTATTTATTGATTTTATATGAAAAGGTTGTATTAGATCCCTTCTCCCTCTGCCCCAATTCTGCTGAGGGTCTGCTTCAGTGGGGTTATTGATATTTATTGGGGGGACTAAGAGGCCTCAGTCAATCTCTGCAGCGGAGGGGGACACATGGTGCCTCAGGCTATTCCCACACACCTTAAGGCTCCGATTATCCTTTTGCCCCTTCCTCCAAACTGTTCCCTGGGCCTTTGTGGTTAAGAAAGGAATTTAATTTACTGTTTTTTTCTCTGTAGACTCTGTCTCTCTGTTTTGATGAGGTTTGAGTGACCATAGTGTCATCATTTCCCCAGACCTGGTTTTCAGGATAGCTATGAAAGCAGTAATGGATTCACCACTTCCTCTGTAATGACGTCTGGGCTGAAATGAGGTGGAGGTGACCCATCAGTTCTCTCTTCTTGCTTTATTTTTTATTTATTTATTTATTTATTTATTTATTTATTTATTTATATTATTAGATATGGACATAATTTGTATGTAAACATCACATGTTGGTACCATCCTTCCCCTCTTCCCTGCCCCTTTTCTGAAGAGGCCTTCCTTGTTGGGGATGCAGGTCAACCCCAGGGGGATTGTGGGTCGTGCATTGTGTATGGGGGGGTGGAGAGGCGATGTCTCTGTGCAAAATGTCCCAACTTGTAGCTCTAAGAATGTTTCCACCCACTCTTTTGCAAAGCTCCCTGAGCCATGCTAGGAGCATTTTATGTCTATTTCAGTGATGGGCACTTAGGAGCATCTGGATCTCTGGTTTAGTAGGTGTTGAGTGTCTTCAGTATCTTTCTCCATCACCTTTGTGCTGATGATATCAGCTTGACTAAGAAAGCAGCACTCTTGTTCGTTTCCCCAGTTCCTCTGTGTTTTCAGCTGGGGCTGGGATGGAGTACACTGGGTCATTTATCTCCCTAGGTCCAGTTCTCATCTGAAAAAAAGAAGCAGATTCTCCAACAAAGAGTGAAATCAGTGCCAGTTAATTGGGATAACCATTATTAATTTAGGGAAAATCAAAAGGGTTTAGGAACTTTTATAGTCTAAGGTTAGTGGGAGCTTGACAAGGGAAAGTAGAATCATTATCTGGATATGATTCTGACTTGTTTCCCAGTTCCAGATATGATTTCCTTTCCACTGAGCGGATCTGTTAGCCAATCCAAGAGCAGTCGGTTACCCACCATGGCTGTGTGCCACTATTGCACTTGGGTGAGCTTTACATCTGGTTGTTTGCATGTGAGTCACTTGGACTTTGAGTTGCTCGGGCAGATGTTGGCCACTTTCTCTGGGTAGCTCATGTAGCACCTTCTAGAACTAGATGGACTAATTGTCTGGGGACTGGCTCTCCTCCTGTTTCCAACCAGGTCTCTCCATGGTTCATGCCAACAGCGTTTGGCATCTTCAGCAGTAGGGTCTTACCATGAACCTCTGGTAGGTAATCAAGTGCTCTGACAGAAATCTGTCTTCTTTGTTTTTGGGAGATCTACTAGGTCTCTCTGATCAACAACTCATTGTGGATGTAGACCACACCCTGGTACAGGGAATTACAGGCCAATGCCAAGGGAAAAGAAAAAAAAAAGCCAGAGAAACAGGAGAAATTTGAGGTTAGGTTTCATCTCACTCTCTCCAGGGCCCTTTCATTGAAGTGCTCTCTCTAAGGTCCTCTTGAGGATTGCACCTTTTAGATTAACTTCCAGGATATAGGATTCTATGGTACTGGTCTGTTGGTTACTCTATATTCATCCTTTTCAGTAGTCTCCAAATTGATTTCCACAGTGGTTGTACCAGCTTAAATTCCCACCAACAGTAAATGAGTGTTCCTTTTTCTCCATAGCCTCATCAACATTTGTTTTCATTTGATTTTTTTAATGTTTACTATCCTTACTGGGGTAAGGTGGAATCTCATAGTTGTTTTAATTTGTACTTCCCTAGTGGTTAGGGATGTTGAACATTTTCTTAAGTTCATGTTAGCCATTTATATTTCTTCCTCTGAGAACTGCCTATTTAGTTCTCTACCCCACTTTTAGAATGTGTTGTTTGATTTTTTATTGTTTAGTTTTTTGAGTTCTTTGTAGATTCTAGGTATTAGGCTTATGTCAGTGTGGCATAGCTGACAAAGATTTTTTTCCATTCAGTGGGTAGTTTATTGGCTCTAATTATGGTATGTTTGTCTATGCAAAAGCTTTTTAATTTCCTGAAATCCCATTGGTTGAGTGCTTATTTAATTTCCTTGGATACAGGGGTTTTGTTGAGGAAGTTTTTCGAGTCCTATATCATGGAGAGTGCTTCCTGTTTTTTCTTCCAGTAGTTGAAGAGTTTCAGGTCTTATATTGAGGTCTTTAATCCATTTGGACTTGACTTTTGTGTATGGTGAAATGAATGGGTCTATGATGTGATGCTCACGCAAGTATAATAGTGCACATTGCCATGGTGGGTCACCAACTACTCTTGATTTGGCTAATGGATCCACCCATTAGAACCCATACCTGGAATGGGGAGACAAGTCAGAACCATATCAATAAACAAGCCTGCTCTCCAATATCATACTCCCACCAACAGTGGGCTACAAGAGGGCCCACACCTATTAAATTCTCTCTAATATAATAATGGGTATGCATGTATCTTGCACTGACTGTTGGAGAATTTGCTTCTCTTTTTCAGATGGATGCAGAACCTGAGGAGAGAATCAGCCCATCACACCCTACCAGGGCACTAGCTGAAGCCATACATTAGTGGGGTAATGAGCAAGAGCTGCTGTCTCCATGAACCTGGTATCAGGGCAAGGGTGAAGGAGAGAGACACAGAGAAAACTCAACTCCTACCAAATCATATATCCAGAGACACAGAGACTCCCAAGACATCGTCACTGAAATAGACCTAAAATGAACCCAACATGGCTCAGGGAAATTCGTGGAAGAGGGGGTGGAATGATTATTAGAGTCATAAGTTGGGTCTTTATGCACAGAGACATTGCCTCTCCCCCATTACTGATGGCCACCCCCACAATGCAACACCCACAATACTCATAGGGGGATGACAGGGAGAAGCCTAACAATGGTACCATCATGGCTGTATATACTACATACATATAAAAAAGAGAAAAAGAAAATGGAAGGATATCATACAGGAGAGACTTCACCAGTGACTCTAATTTGTCCTATGGCTTAAAAACATGCTGATAATTTAAATTTTATGTCCAGTAAAGTTGATTTAACAAATGAAATTCTTTTTTTCTTTATAATACTAAAATATTTTTCCATTTCTATAGTACTTATTTTTATAATATCGTATATAAGCATTATATATATGAATTATAATCAATCTATTTTTCTACAATTTAAAGTGTACTTGAATAAATTTAAAGAACTGGTTAAAAATGAGTGGGTCTAATTTCATTTTTCTACATATGGTCATCCAATTTGTCAACACCATTTGTTGAAGATGATGTTTTTTCTCCAGTCTACATTATTGGCCCCTTTGTCAAAGATCATGTAGCTGTAGTTGTTTGCCCTAAGGTCTGGGTCTTCAATTCTGTTCCCTTGGTCTATGTTTTTTTTTTTTCCAGTACCATGCTGTTTTTGTCACTATGGCTTTGTAATATAGCTTTAGATCAGGCATGGTGATACCACCAGAGGTGTGTTTCTTTTGCTGAGGATATATTTGGATGTCTGAGGCCTTCTGCCATTCCATATGAATTTTGAGATCATGTTTTCAATCTCTGTGAAGAATGATGCTGGTATTTTTACTGGTATTATGTTAAATCTGTATATTGCTTTTGGTAGAATTGCCATTTTCACAATATTAATTCTACCTATCCAGGAGCATAGGAGATCTTTCCATCTTCTCACATCCTCCTCCATTTCTTTGTTGAGTGTTTTTATGTTTTTGTTATATAGTTCTGTCACACCCTTTGTTAGTGTTATTCCAAGGTATTTTTTTGTTGTTGTTGCTATTGAAAATGGGACAGCCTCACTGATCTCGTTCTCTATTTGTCCTTTGCATATAGAAAAGCTACTGATATTGTGCATTGATTTTATATCCTGCCACTTGTTATTTTTAATCAACTATAATTAATAATATTTTCATGTTCACATTATTGCAGGTTTGGCTAGTGAGTACCCCTTTAAGCTTGGCATATGTGCCTACTTGATTCGGCCCCAATAATCTTTGGAAAATGTTGTGCTTTCTTGCATTAGTTATCTTAGGCTTATTTTGTCCCTGTTCCAGATTTGAAGTTAGCCATTTCTTCATAGTAAGCCCATGTTTCAGGAGGAAAAAAAAAAAAAAACATAGCATCAGAAATGATAATTAACGATGCAGGCACTAAGAAAAATTATAGCAAAATATCACTTCTGGGCCATATCACTGGGCCAAACACAGTAAATATATACATATTGCAGTTTACTACTTTTTTTGTAACAACAGAAGATTTCTACGCCTTCAATTCTAAATTTATATCACCATTACTCGTCAATGAAAATTATTAGTTGTTTGGGACAACAAAGTGTTTATCTGAGAACCTATTTAAAAATGTTCAGCATACTACTGCCAGTAATTAAACAAGCAGTAACACTGAATAAAGGTCAAGTTCCTCTATGCAGTCCTTTTGTTCTTAAAATGCATTGCTAGACAATGGGGTACCAAGGTGGGTCTGCATCATTTGTTCAGTGGGCAGTGAGAAGAGTATCTTGTCACTCACATTGTCAGAGTGCTATGCACAGTGACATAAAGAGTTGACCAACTCCTAGTCACTTTGTTATCATTTCTAAATTCTTTGCTGGAAGTCCACCCTCTGCCTAAGCCTAGGTTCTCCACTTCCCCCAGCCTGTGCATGACCACCACCAGGTGTGCACATCCAAACCCCCAGAATCATGCACATAGCCCCTGTGCCTTTGCCATGAAAAAGGGAAGAGTGTCCCCGAATAGTCACTTCAGCATACTTTGTTTTGATTTTAAGGCATTGGCATTTGCACAACTGACGTTCTGCAGTTCTTAGAAGGGTGTTTCTTTAAATGGCTGCCTTTTCTTGGTGACAGAGCTCACCTAGTGGAGGGGGTGGGGGTAAATCCCACTCCCCTTCCACCTTGAAAATACGGAGAAACATGAGCAGCTTCGTATCCAAAATTTGGTGCATGAGCTTTATTTTACTACCATCTGGTCCATCTACAATGAGATAATGTATATTTATAAGTTCAAGATTTATATATTTCAGTTCTGGCTGGCACACAAAAGAAGAAAATCTGCTTCCTACTATTCAATTTCTAGTGATATTAGAACTGTCACATTTCTGTGGATTCAAATACAGAGCAACTTTAAAATCACAGTCTGATATTAGAGCTTTTAAATTTAGTTTGTTCCCTTTTCAAAACCACAAACTCTATTTTACACTACAAATATCCCCTTGATGCAAAACCATGTAGTATTATTATACATGTATGAATATATACTTGTAACTCTCTCTCTCCCTCTCTACACACACGCGCACGCGCGCTCACACACACACACACACACACACACCCACACACACTGTAAATCTCCATATTTTAATTAAACATTTCCCAGGGATAAGTGGGAAACATACTTTTTAGTTTGTTTAATGTTTCTTAAGTTTATACTAAAAAAACTTATTTTAAAAATGTATTCTATCAGGATAATAAGTAAATAAATAAAAAACATCACTAAAACTTAGTGCAAGTCACTTAGTAGCTTCTGCTAAAACTAATTGATAATAAAATCAGTTTTTCCTGCTTGTAGGCATTGCTATTGCATGTACATCTGTCTGGCTAAACTTTAGATATTTAGGTTTAAATATAAGTTTAGTTTTTTTTTTTACTATAATCAAAATATGCCATTTACAACATTCTCACTTTTTTGTAGTAATTATACTAAAATCTGCAGAGAAAAACACAAAACAATGATGCTTTAATTTAGGAAAGGCCAGTAATAGCTTTTTCTTTTGGTGTACAATACACCTTAGTCAATTTGTGACATTTAAAAGACACAAGTGAGTCATTAATTAAGAAGGGAGTGAGAGTTGTTGAATGGACTCCTAACTTTCTAGAATGGCAGTTTTGTTCTTTTGCTGCCTCAGTTTCCTATTAACCTCATAAGCTGGGGATTATTTTTTTTCATCCCAAAGTTAAATCATTGTTATTTTTAACCTATTAGGCTCAGATGGAAGAAACAAAACTATTTCTTTAAACACAGTGTTTACCACCCTCACACACAAATATCCTGTCTCACTGGATAAAAACATAATAGTTACCACCAAATAATTGAACACAAACTTCCTACATTTCATAGTGTTACTAGTTGAAATTTCATTATTTTCAAACAGTTTCATGTTGCTCTTATTAGTACATTGCTTCTGCATTTATCAATTCGCACATGATCAGACTCAGTATACCAAGCTCTTTTTGGAGAGAGACGCTTTCCATAAAACATCTCAATTTCAATATATACTCATGCCTTGTTCTGGAATATGATTCTCCTAAACACATGCAGTTCTTCCACTTCTGTTATTTGTAAACTAGGATTATTGGTTCATTGTTGGGAAAGTATTCCTGCAATTTTACTAGTTTCTAGCTGTTCAATATTAAAAGTTCAGCTAATTAAAGGGGAGGGCTGAATGGGAGATGAGAGAGAGAGAGAGAGAGAGAGAGAGAGAGAGGGATTTTACTTATAACAAAAATCTGGTAAGTTACCATAGGAAATTTTACTCATTTGTTCATTATTTGTACAGTGTGCCAAAAGCCTCAGTGATCACCCCTCAAGGATAGGATTCTCTATGAGGCTTTGCCATTAGAAAGGCTTTTTTTTATATATATATAAATATCCAAAAACACCTCTTCTTGGATCACCTTCCTTCAGGCATGTCTGCAACTTCTGATCTCTGATGAGGCAATTAAGGTCATGTCCTTTTAAGCTTCCGCGTCCAGTGGACCCAGCTACTTAAGTATTGAGATATTCAACTCATTTTCTAGATTTTTTTTTTATAAAACCAAGAGCCATGACAGCAAATTTTGGCTACTCTGGGTGTTCCAGTTCCAAATTTTAGAAATCTGGAACCACAAAGGCCCAATATGATTTCTTTAATAAAGAGCAATTTTAAAACGTTTATGTTTATATATTAGAGGGGATGAGAGGGACAGAGAATGGATGCACCAGGGCCTCTAACCAATGAAAACAAACTCCAGGCACATGTGCCACCATGTGCATCTAGCTTATGTGGGTGCTGGGGAATCAAACCTGGGTCCTTAGGCTTCATAGGCAAGTGCCTTAACCACTAAGCCTCCGCTCTAACCCCTAATATGTTTCATTCAGTAGTGTTTTTTTCTTTAAAACCTTGAGCTGCAGAGAACTCATAAAACTGATGATCTTTTCTAGGGAGGAAAACAGGATCCCAAATTTCATATGGGATTTAAAAATAAGAAAAGTTTAAATGTGGGGTTTAGGCATCATAGTGGCTAGAGGTTACATACAAATAAACAAGTTTGATTTATTTTCCTATCTAGAATGACAACATGTTTCTGAACTGATGTTAGCTCATGCAATAATTCAGACAATAGCAGCCAATATCATTCCAAAACTTCCAAAGAAGAAAAGAAATAGGACAGCAATAAATCTTAATTTTGTAGTTTATACAAAATAAAGATTTGTCTATTGAGGAGATGTCCTGAAACACACATATTCTTTCTCCCTCTCTTTCTCTCTCTCCCTCTCTCCCTCTCTCTCTCTCTCTGTCTCTCTCTCTCTCTCACACACACACATACACACATCTGTATAAAATGAATAAAATGAAAAATATAAACCAGCATGAACTTCTCAGAGCATGATTGAATCAATTCTCTTCCAGTACTCTTGTTGATTTTCAGATGAGAGCAGTCAAGTCCATGAGTTCGGTGAAGGTACTGGCTGAGCCTGAGTAGCAGAAAGGTCCCAAAGGTTTCTATGAAACAGGAGTAATGATTGGGGCGAAATGAGAAGTTTTTTTTTTTTTTTTTTTTTTTTTTTTTTTTTTTTGATGGTTGGATCCCAAACCACAACCAAAGACTTTGTCATTTGGGAACATCAGAGAAAGGGCTGCTTGTGAGGAAGAGGGGATCATCCTGGGTTTTAAATGAACCTCCAGACAGCTTACTTTCAGGACCTCTGATTAAATACTGTCAATGCAAGAAGCATATTTCTTTCTACATTCAGAGTCTATATGAGTTTGGAAAATGGCAGTGGTCTATATCAGTGACAATGGGGCATGGAACAAAGGGATCTGGAGAACTGAAACTAGCAGACTATCTTATCTTTAGCAAGAAGACCTCACAATTTCGATCTTTAGAACAGTAGCCACAGGAGTTGCCATCTCTGAAGAGTCTACAGAGATTTTTCTATGAGCAATAACTACTCTAGCCTCCCACCTCCAGCAGCCTCTAAGAATCAGGGGCAGCACTTCAGTGAGTGGAGACCTTCAGAAATATGTCTCCAGGTGATAGCCCAACACCTTGGAAAATAATGTGGGTACAACCAAGTGAAGAGCAACTTCATTCATGCAAGAAACCTTCAGAGGTCTAGAAAATGGCTACTTGGAACTAACAAAAGCTAACTTGCATGTGGTACATGACATTGTTGTACACGTGTGCCCTTGTCTACCAGTTGATGAAGCCTATGATATTGTGGTACATGTGCACACATTTCAGTAACCTAACTTTTTTTTTTTTTTTTTTTGATTTTTCGAGGTAGGGTCTCACTCTAGCCCAGGCTGACCTGGAATTCGCTATGGAGTCTCAGGGTGGCCTCGAACTCACGGCAATCCTCCTACCTCTGCCTCCCGAGTGCTGGGATTAAAGGCGTGCGCCACCACGCCCGGCTTTCAGTAACCTAACTTTTTAACTGATGCACTATGATTTTAAAACTACTATTTTTTACATATGTTTTATAAAATGATCTTTGCCTGCAGTGTGATATTCTATCAGACGGTCATGTACTATAGTTTTTTAATCATTCATAACTTGGATTTTAAGAGTGTTTCAATTTTTCTAATTATTTTAAGTAATTGCTCCATTACAATATTTGTAGCATGCCTTTTCATAAGTACTCAGTGACTAACTAGCAGGAATTTATACATACTTTTTATTTTACTTCAGCAAGTTTCTATAGTTCATAATTCATAATCTTAATGTCTGTACTTTTAATCTTTTTATACCTAAAAATAAACTTTTGTTTAGTGAGTAGTATATTTTTAAAAGCATAGAAACTGACAAGGGGGGGTGGCGTAAAGATTTTACTGCTTCAATTCTTGCTGCTTTGTTCCCTTCATTTCATGCATATGGCACTAAAATTTATTTTCACATACGCATTTGACACTGATAATTAAGCCAGTTTTAACAAACATGAGGACATATTTTTTTTCCTAAAGACCTCTTTTTCATTTTCACTTAGGAAAAGATGCCATTCCATGAAGATAGGTAAATGTCAAATTAACTTTCACAAATATTTAAGCACATAGAGAATTTTGAGTCATCTATTAAAGTAAAATGTACATAGATTTCTGTACATTTGCATTACTATTTGCCTCAATAGAAACGAACTTATTTAGCACGTGAATTAGTAGTTATACCCTAATATGAACATAACTTTTTTTTACAAAAGTCTTTTTTCCTAAAGCATTTTGGAAGTAAATTAAATATTAAAATTCATGCCCAGATTTTTTCATAAAGCTGTCAACTTCTCCTTACCTTAAAAGTAAACTATGTGAGACAAAGAAAAAAAAAGCTAGACAAGAAAACCCTGCCAAGAATTAAGAATTTGAAGCCCAGCACTCAGCATTTCTCCGTGAAGGCAAATGTCTGATTGACAACAAATACCTCCAGCTACCACACACCATCTCTATGCAGGAGCCATATGAGATACATTAAGTAGTTTTCTGAAGAACATTGTAAAGGAGGGCATCATTATCACCACTTAATGTTCCAGAAACTGAGGCTTAGGAATCTTCAGAAATCTGCCCAATGCCAGGTAGCATTGTAAGAACTCTAAAGTAAGAACTCTAAAGTAAGAACTCTAAAGTCTTCACTTTCAAGAGTAGGCATGTTTTTCAGTTACTACTGGAAGAAAACATAGGAGGAACTTTCCATGACATAGGATGGGAAAAATACTTCCTGAACAAAACCCTAGTAGCACAGGATCTAAAAAAATTCACTCAACCAATGGGATCACATGAAGCTGAAAAGCTTCTTCACAGACAAACATACAATAAGCAGAGCCAACAGATTACCCACAGAATGGGAGAAAATATTTGCTGAATATCCAACTGACAGAGGCCTAATCTCTAGAATCTACAAATAACTCAAAAACCTAGACAATAAAAAGTCAAACAACCCACTCACAAAATGGGGCAAAGAACTGGACAGGGAGTTCTCAGAGGAAGAAATACAAATGGCACACACATACTTAAGAAAATGTTCATCATCCCTAATCATCAGGGAAATGCAAATTAAAACAACTATGAGATTCCACCTTACTTCTGTAAGGATAGCAAACATTAAATGCTGGCAGAGATGTGGAGAAATAGGAACCCTCATCCACTGCTGGTGGGGTGTAAGATGGTACAGCCACTTTAGAAAGCAATATGGAGGCTACTGAAAACGTTGGCTATAGAATTACCAACAGACCCAGTTATTCCCTTACTGGGCATGTACCCTAAAAGCTCCATGCCTCAGTTTGGAGAGATTTGCTCAACCATGTTTTATAGCTGCTCAATTTGTAATAGCTAAGAGCTGGACTCAACCCAGATGTCCATCATTAGATGAATGGATAACTAAGATGTGGTATATCTACATGATGGAATTATACATGGCAGTAAGGCAAAATGAGATAATGAAATTTGAAGAAAAAATGGTCAAACCTGGGACAGATCATTCTCTGTGAACTCACCCAATCACAGAAAGATAATCGCCACATATTCTCACTCATCTATAGTCCTAACCTGAATCTACCCAAGATGCTGACATAGCTGCAAGCATCTCGACGACTGGACAGTAGGGTGGGTGGGGAGGGAGGTGAGGGTAAGGGAGGGTAAGGGGAACACAAAACTGGACTCAAAGGGCAATGATACCATAAAATTGTACATCCTAAGTGACAGACCAAATGGTTGAACCTTCACCAGGCCCTTAGAAAGAACATCTGAATCACAAGACCCTGGAGAGGGTATGATGAAGATTGACCTTATTCGCTGTTTCTGTTTCTCTCTCTCTCTCCCTCTTTTCTGTCTTCTCTCTGTCTCTTTTATATTACTTTTCTTTTTCTTCTTTCTCTCCTTGGGTGCTGACCTATAACTCCCAGTACTAGCATGTGTCTATCATTGACAATGAGCTCTTGATCAAAGAGACCTACAAGGTTTCTCTAAAGAAGACAGATTTCTGTCAGAGTACTTGATGACACACCTAAGGTTAGTGGTAAGACCCTACTGCTGAAGATACCATATGCTGTTGACACATAACATGGAGTGACATGGCTGGAAGCTGGAAGAGAGTCAGTCCCCAGACAGTGCGTCTAGTGTCAAAAGGTGCTACATGAGCGACTGGGGAAACATGACCAATATCTGTCCAGGCAGCTCATGGTCTAAGCTACTGAGCAGCAAACAACCTGATGTGATGCTCACACAAATACAATAGTGGCACACAGCCATGGTGGGAAACCAACTGCTCTTGATTTGGCTAACTGATCTGCTCAGTAGAATGGAACCCATAGCTGGAGCTGGGAAACAAGTCAGAATCATATCCCCAAATGAGCCTATTCTCCATTATCAAGCTCCCACCAATTGTGGGCTACACAAGGGCCTACACATATTACATTCTCTGTAAAAAAATAAAAAAAAACAAGGATTATCCCATTTATCTGGTGCTAACTTTACTCTCTGTTGGAGTATTTGCAACAGACACAGATCCTAAGGAGAGAACTACCCCATCATACCTCAAAAAGGCCCCAGCTGAAACTAAGAATAATTTTGGAAACAAAAAAGAGTGCTGTTTTCTTGGTGAACCTGGTACCAGCACAACGGTGAAGGAGATAGACACAGAGAACACTCAACTCCTACCACACCAGATGTCCAGTGACACAGAGGCCCCCAACATCCCATCACTGAAACAGACCAAAAATGAACCCAACATGGCTCAGGGAAATTTGCAGAACAGGGGGTGGAAAGAATGTCAGAACCACACATTGGGTCATGATACACAGAGACATTGCCTCCTACTCATAACTGATGGCTAAACCCACAAAACACGACCCATATTCCACAACAAGGAGGGTCCCTGTGGAGGGGGGAGGTCAGGGAGGAGGCTAATGATGGTACCGACTTAACTGTATTCACTGAGTACAATAATAATAATAATAATAAGTTAGAAAAGAAAAAGAAAAAAGAAAGAAACTGGTGCATCATGTCTGTATCCCAGAGGTCAGGATCTCAGGATGCTGCCTTAAATTGCTGGAAATGTCTGTTTTTATTGGAGAAAACCACAAGATGTTCATTGTAAAAACAGGATGGAAATTAAAATACAAAGTTAGGTGGAAAAAAAGAAAGAGTAGGCCTGTTTTGCCACCTACATCGTGGTTTGGGCTATCTTTAAGGAACGATCCAATGCAGGCATAATGATTTATAGACAATTCATATAGTACCAGGACAAAAGTGAGATTAACTACTTAGAAAGTACTGGAAATGTATACAACAAATATTTTCACAGTGTGCTCACTGAATAGCCTGAGTAGAAAGCTAATATAACCTAATCCCTGTGGAGAGAGGGATTTTCAAGCTGGTAGTCCTCTGTCATGAACACCACAGGGGTGCCCTTGGCCTTACTCTCTGTCTCTGGCCCGCAGGTCTGCTTCCACTGCCCATGCGCACTCACAAACTGCCTGCATCAGTATATGACTTCTGCACGTGGAGACTTGAGGATGAAGTCCTAGTGTGAAGAAGGCTGAAATAAAATCATAACTTTTCTGAGTAACCTCATTTCTTGTACCCTTATTTTGCTTGCATGACATGTGCTTTCCCTACTGAGCTCTCCCTCCAGCTTCCATGTAAAAAACCCAGCATGGTGGCTCAAGCCTGTAATTCTAGCACTGGGAGTCAAAGATAATGAATCCCTGAGGCTCACTGGTCATCTGGTCAAGTCAAATCTGAGCTCAGGGTTCAGAGAGAGAGACCCTGTCCTGAAGAATGGAGAGGGAACGGAGAATGTGAATGTGCCAGTTCAAAGACTTGTGGGGGGGGAGAGGACAGTGCAAGTCAATGTACTTTATTAACCTCCTTTCCTTAGGACAGTCCTCGACACATAAATCTATAATGGTTTTTTTAAGTCTAGCTTAAATCGATACTTCTTTATAAATTCAAATTCTCATTCTAACCATTCATTAGAAATAAGCAAACAAGAAAAAGAAAACCCAGCATGTATATATCTTATATTGTGTCAGGGCCTTGGCTCTAAAATTAACTAAGACATGACACTTGACCTGGAGGTCCTCAAAAAGACCAAGAAAAACATACAGAAGTTTTGGGAATACCTTAAACATACTGACTGAGCACTTTTATTTTCCATGTGTTCTTGCAGGTGACTCTCCCTTGTGCAGAGTTGGATGATTTCATTCCTGTTGGTAGTTTTAGGTTTTTGTGACAAAGAGTGAATGTTCAGCTTTTAGTCTCTAAAATGGGCCATGAAAGCCTATGTCAGAAAGCTAAAACTTTTCTTTAAAAAAAATTATTGAGAACTTTAACATTGAGCATACTGAAAATTGGCCCTATTCCCCATCAGTAACAGTTGAAAATATGGCAGATCAAAAAGCAGGTACATGAAAGAATCTAACCTAAAGTCAACCACTAACAATATTACAAGAAACAACCTTAACCCATAAAGAGGTGGGCACTTGTAAGGGTTTAGAGAGAGGTGGATGAGGTTTTGGGAACACATGATTGGCTGGTAGAGAGGAGCAGTTGGAAGGACCAAGTTTCCAGTATGTCTAGGCCAAGGCTGACATTTTCTAATGCTGAGCCAGCATGAACTCACCGCCCCCAGGACCATCAGCATACTCTGGTGCACCAGCTACTCCTGCTCAAGCTGAGGAGCTAGCACAGCTCACTGGCCCAACACCAGCTAAACAATGCTTGCCAAGAAGATATCATTTTAAAGGTTTACAACATTAATGAATGAAATTAGTAAACATTATCCTATTACTTAAATGATATGCCGTGCTACTTATCCCAGATTACTTAAGAGGAGCTCAGGCATGCCTAATTGTAACAAGTTTGTTGTTCACTTGACTTTCTGTTGGAATAAAGCAAATTAAGTTGAAAGCAGAACCTACAAAGCACATGCTACTAATAATATGATCTGCATCATATTACTAAATGTGACAGAACTGGCATTAGCAGACAGATACAAATTGACTTAATAAAGTATTAATAGTAATAAATCAAAGCTGGACTTAAATATGTGATCTAGCATGACTTTCCTATCAATAAAATTCAATAATCTTGCTGTCCTCAGTGGAGATAAATTTCTTTTGCTTAGGACAGTATAATAACTACTTCATAACGAGGCTTCTCTGTCACCATACAACACTGACATCTTCAAACATGTACAGTGGCTAATTTGCATAGTTAAGTGGTTTGCTCACCCACTTAGCATTGGATTAATTCATTTTTAAAATATGGGAAAAATTCACTGACCTCATGAAAAAAAAAATGTGACCCCTTTCATTTTCAAGAAATGATATTTAATATATATGTGTGTACATGCACATGTGAACTTGTTCTGTCACGTAATGCAGAGTGTATATGCTCTAGATCCAGAGACCGCAAGCTGGTGGTCTTGCAGGCAAATTCAGCCTGCAGACATAAAGACATATTTTGTTTGGACCATAGTGTTTTAAACATAGGGACACTTCAGGCAAAAAGTCTGGATTTTTCATTTTGTTTTGGAAAATCAGGCAACACTGGGCATTCCCACAGTTGGTTACATTGAAGAGGAGGTGTCCTGTACACACACTGCACAGCACACACACACACACACACACACACACACACTCACGTGTTCCTTGCACTCCCCTTCTCTTTCCTTCATTCCAGCCCACTTCACTCATACGCCTAACCTACCTGGCTCCTGGCAGTGTTTGTGGTCCCACCTCCATTATTAACTCTCAAAACAAGCTGATATGGTATAAGGTGAGGAATGAAGGGTGGGGGAGAATGAACTATTTGGAGATTGTTTAATGCATAAGGGATTTAGTTTAGAAATTTCAAAGTAAATATAAGTGGACTCAGGATAGTCAAGTAGGAATAAAACCATTCTCATTTATTTTTTTGTGGGGGTGGGTTCTTTTGTTTGTCTTGTTTTAAGGCAGGGTGTCATGCAGCCTAGGTTTCCTGGAACACACTCTATAGCCCAGACTAGCCTGGAACTCATGGCAATTTTCCAGAGCACTGAGTTTATATGTGTGAGCCGCCGCACCCAGCTTATGGAAGAACAACATTTTTGCTAAGGGGAAAATAGGAAAAATGAAGACATCAAGGTATGTCATCAAGACATCAATGAATGATCATGTTACCTAGATTTCAAGGACTTGAATAGACAAGACCAAATCTCCACATGAAAGGAATACAAATTATGTGAGTTTAGTCCAGTTTGGTCAGAAAGGAGGTTGCATCAAAGAGTAGTAACATAATGAAAATGGTAAATGATAGGTAAATTTTAGATAATGAATGTATTGGGAGATCTCAGACTCAGAAGAACCAGCTGGTAGTATATATGTGAAGGGGTAAAATGAGGAGTGAGTCTTGGGTGAAGAACTTTAGCAATGGGAGAAGTAGGGAAGGGTATATAAGACATTTTGAAAGATTGAGCAAATGGGGTTGTGTAGATGGAACACTGGTTAAAGCATGTAGCCTGGGTTCAATTCCCCTAGCACCCACTTAAAGCTAGATGTGAAGTGTCCCTTGCATCTGTAATCCCAAGCCTATGACAATGGGAGGCATAGCCAAGAGAATCTGAAGCTCCCTGGCCAGTTAGTCTGAAGTTTCAGTCTTACAGTTTGTTTGCAATACTAAGAGACCCTGTCTCAAAGAAGGTGGAGCACAGGCACCTCAAGGTTGTCCTCTGACCTTCACATGCATACCCATACACATGAAAGAAAGAAAGAAAGAAAGAAAGAAAGAAAGAAAGAAAGAAAGAAAGAAAGAAAGAAAGAAAGAGAAAGAGAGAGGGAGGGAGGGAGGAAGGAAGAAAGGAAGAGAGAAAGAAAGATTTTTAAGGAAAGGT
Source organism: Dipus sagitta (assembly GCA_036346955.1). NCBI lineage: Eukaryota > Metazoa > Chordata > Mammalia > Rodentia > Dipodidae > Dipus > Dipus sagitta. Next base: position 41,072,302 of record CM070774.1, on the reverse strand, counting down.
AAAGTGGGCTGGAGAGATGGTTTAGCAGTTAAGGTGCTTGCTTACAAAGCCAAAGGACCCCGATTTGATTCCCCAGGACCCACGTAAGCCAGATGCACAAGGTGGTACATACCTGTGGAATTTGTTTGCAGTAGCTGGAGGCCCTGGTGTGTCCATTCTCTCTCTCCCTCTCTCTGCCTTGTTCTCTCTCTCTCTCTCTCTCTCTCTCTGAAATAAATAAATAAATAATAAAATTTTTAAAAGGCATGTGTCACCATGGTTGGCTTGTTTCTTTAAAAAAAAAGGAAAGAAAAAGAAAGAAAGGTAAAGTAACTGGTCAACTGGCCATGAAGAACACTTTCCCACAATCCATTTATTCCCAGGAAAATTATTATCCAGATTTTAAAACATTACATGCATTTGTTTCACAAATTAGTATTTTGCTCATTTTAAAATGAAGTTTTTGCACTCTACTGCTCTGTAATTAAATGTATATAGATATATATAGAGAGAGAGAGGGGGGGATTGTTTGCATTGTAAACAAAATGTCAAACATTTGCCAAATGTGCCATTTTCAGGGTCTGGGTTTACATGGGTGGTTTAGAAATTGAATCCAGGCTGGCAATTTTTGCAAGCAAGTACTTTTAGCAATTGAGCCATTTCTCCAGCCCCCAAAAATCTATTTTTATTTTTTTGTTTTTATTTTTTATTATTTTTTTTGAGGTAGGGTCTCACTCTAGCCCAGGCTGACCTAGAATACACTCTATTCTCAGGTGGCCTCGAACTCACGGCAATCCTCCTACCTCTGCCTCCCAAGTGCTGGGATTAAAGACATGTGCCACCACGCCCAGCTCCAAAAATCTATTTTTAAGCTCAACTTACTTTCCTTTTGGAAGTTTCCATGTCTGTGACTTTAACCGAACCCCTTCCTCAAGCATCAAAAATTATCTTTCCCGTATATAAGACCCTTATTAATTTATTTATATTACTAGATAATGTCCACTTACATTTAATGTGAAAGCTTCTTCCATTGTGTTCCAGACATTTGGGGAAATTAGCAGCCACCCAAGATCTGTTCTAATTTCCCTCATGCTCACACATGGGTTACCCAGTAGTATATGACTCATGATGTCTCACAATGAGTGTACACTAACTGCTTAATTACTAGGGAGAAAATCCATTTCTACAGTAGTAGTACAGGGCATGAGCATGACATTAAAAGTCCAAGGCTCATACAGCTTTTCTGAAGACCACATAACACCTGGCTATATCATATTTGGAGGTATGAAATCCTAATTTTAGATGTGTTAAATTTTATTTTATCTGATTGCAAAGCCTTACTGGAGGCCAGAAGTAGAAAATTTAGTAAGCCAATACTTCTAAGCAAGTCTCAGGTAGGTATTGGTCTAATTCAAGGTCCATTTCAAGGACTGGCTCCTTCTCTGTGTGATTCAGATGCATCTAGTTTAGGAGTGGATTTTTGTCTTCTTTATGATTTGTAGATTATTTTAACCCGCATATTAATTAAAATGCCTTCTACCTGAATTGAAATATTGCAGTATCAACACATTATCTAATAAAACAACTTATACACAAAGGAGATTTTATTCTCTCATTTCAGAAGATCCGCCTCTAAATTTTAATGACTTGACTGGATATTGGCCAGAGTGACTCTCACTGCACAGAAATCATAAATCCAGATTTTTAAAAGATGATTGCACTAGATGTCACTGGCTCTAATAAGCCCCAGCTAAAGCAAAGTACAGGTCCATGGTGATTCTGCTTAAAATAAAAACAAATCTGCATGTAACTTTTCATTTATTTTCATTCAGAGACAGTAATATGTATATACAATAAACTAATTAAAATTGAAATTATGATAAATTCTATTGTCAGTTTACAAGGACAAAGCCTAAAATTAACATTTCCGGTGATTCTCAATCAAATGAGATAACACACAGAGTGAAAATGACACACATAACTAAACTTTATAAATATGTGTAAATAATTTTAATATGAAATACATTACTATTGGCAATAACTTCTAGAAATAAGGCATGAATTGTATTTAGTGATACATTTTTCCTAAAATTATCTTTAAATGATTTTTCTATCTTATTTTAAGCACTGATGTTAACTTCAATTTATGTATTTACTATACATAAATTATTATATATATAATTCCTCATATAAAAATGACATGCTAATGCAAAACACTTGCCTGGAGAATAGGAAAGAGTCAGGGGTTGGATATTTGGAGACATTTTTGTAGAACGGCATTTTCCCTCCATGAATACCAGTAGTCTTTTGGTTTCTTCTTTATGTGTGTCCATGTGCATGGGGAGGCCAGGGACCAGCCTTGGGAGTCATACTCATGAAGCTGCTCTTCTTTCTATTAATGTATTATTTGAGACAGGCTCTTTCACTGGCCGAGAGCTCTCTCTCACTGGAAAGCTGCTAGGCTAGCTTTCCAGCAATCTCCAAGGATCCTCCTGTCTTTGCCTCCCCAATTCTGAGATTACAAACGTGTGTCACCATACTCATCATTTTTAAATGGGTACCAGGGTTCTAAATCAGGTCCTCATGTTAGTGAATCAAGCATTTTACCAGCTGAGCTATCTCTTCAACCCAGTCGTTTGGTTTCTAAGGCATCATTGCTTTCTGGCTCAATTTGTTAGTACTGCATTTTTAAAAAATAAATATATATTTTATCTAGGGCTAGAGAGATGGCTCAGCCGTTAAGGCATTTGCCTGCAAAGCCTAAGGACCATGGTTCGATTCCCCAGGACCCATGTAAGTCAGATTCACAAGGGGGCACAAGCATCTGGAGTTCGTTTGCAGTGGCTGGAGGCCCTGGCATGCCCATTCTCTCTCTCAAATAAATAAAATATATAAGAAATATTTTATTTATTTGAGTGGGTGGGAAGAGAAAATGGGCACATCAGGTCCTTTAGATACTGCAAATGAGCTCCAGATGCATGCATCACCTTGTGCATCTGGCTTATGTGTGTACCGGGGACTCAAACCTGTGTCCTTAGGCTTCACAGGCCTTAGCCACTAAGCCATCATGCCATCCCAGTATTGTATTTTGGATGACATTTCCAATATTCTTCTTGTCTCCAAAATGCAAAAATCTTAAACACGATTACAAATCTGAAGAGTTTGAAGTTCTGTTCACGTTATATAGTATGTATTTGCATAATGATTAATGCATTGTATGTATTTTCTTTTCTCATTTATCCGTCAATGGACATTTGGTTTCTTTTCACTATTTGATCATTATAAATGATGTAGTTCTGAACATATGCATAGTTTATTTGTTTGAATACTTAATTTTCATTTCTCATTAGAATATTATACACCTGGGAATAAAATTGCTCTCTCAGGTGAGAAATCTATGTTTACCCCATATAGCAAGTACCATGCTGTTTCCCAATATGGTTGCATGGTTTTACTTTCCCACCATGACCACAACATGAGTGAACTGTGAAACCTTTGAGCAGAAGTTTATATCTTATGGGTGTGAAAGAGAACCTATATTATATGACTTGATTTGAAAGAAATGCTAGGATTAAGAAACGTTTGAACATAGGAGGTAGGTTAATTATTTCATAAGGCTCAGTGGATTAGGAGAAAGTGGACTGTAATTACTAATGGGCACGAAATTTTCTTTTAAGGTACTGAAAATATAAAATTGGCTATGGTGATGGTTTTATAGTTCTGTCGATATACTTGAAAACATTGAAGTACATAATGGCTAAATGGTATAGCATGTAAATTATATAAAAAATAAAGATGTTATGTTAAAAAATGAAAATTTCTGGAGCTGGGAACATGGCTCAGTTGTTAAGGCACTTTCCTGCAAAGCCTAAGAACTCAGGTTTGATTTCCCAGTACCCAGATAAAGCCCAATGCTCAAGGTGGCACATGCATCTAGAGTTCACTTGCAGTGACTAGAGGCCCTAGCATGCCTATTCTCTCTCTCCCTCTCTCTCACTCTTTCTTTTCCTCTCTCTGTCTCTCAAATGAACAAGAAAAATATTTTTAAAACATGAAAATTTTTATTGGAAAATGGCATACATTATCAGAAACCATTCTTATCATCTTTCTCCTCTAATTGTTTCAAATTCAATTCCTCAAGATATTAATAGTAATCAGTATCATTTCTTGCAGTATTAACTTGTTTTACCTAACTAAATATGGCTTTATCTTTTTCAAAAATATGATCTCTTTGACCAGACTACCTAAAATAACACTTGACATCCTTACTCACTACTCTCTTTACTCTGCTACATTAAAATAGCACTAGCCTCTGTCATCTAATGGATATATTTGCAGTATGTGTGAAAGACCATGCTGTGTGGATGGGGTCTTATTGAATTTTGTTTGCTGGATTTTCAGTGCCCACATGATGTAGAACACATTAAGTGTCCTATTAATAAATTTTGGATGGATATTATGAATTACTGAAATTTTACAGAAAAATTTAAAATTCAGCATTTGCTTCCACATCAAGGATGAGTAGCATTTACTTGAAAATAACAACCTTAGGCATCTCATCATCTCTGAGATTTATTCCAATGTCTGGAGTTTACATGACATGACTTAAGGATAGACATCAATGTAGTCCATAAAATGATGTGACCAACTAATTCAGTGAAGGAAGAATCATCATAACGACCATAAGTCACTTTGATGAATTCAAACAACATTTACTTTTGGCAGGTAAATTTGTGACAATAATTTATCCTGCATCCCTTTATTTATGATAAAACAAAAGTGACCTTACACCTTGTCATGAAAGAATACTTTAAGTGATGCTTTTAAAATATATTCACTGTTTTTAAAACAAGTCCTTTTGATTTATGTGTATATAGCTGCTGTCAGCATGCTGGGGAACTGACATAAACAGGGGAGTTGTGGTCAGCAACCACGTGAGTTAGGATTAATTCATCCTTCATTAGACGGGAAATCTTAATACCTTACTCATTTCCTATTTTCTTCTCAATAGTGCCATTGTTTAAGTTTTGGAAATGTTCATGTTAACCCACTAATAGAATAAAGTTCAGGTACCTTAAGATTTGTGATATGATACATTGTAATTGTATGAAGCTTAGTAGAAGGCCACTCTGCTTCATGTTATTTTTCTGTTTTAGAAAAAAAAATATTTTGGGGCTAGAGAAATTGCTTAGTGTTTAAGGTGCTTGCCTGCAAAACCAAAGGACCCTGGTTCAATTCCACAGGACCCATGTAAGCCAAATGTACAAAACGGTGTATGTGTCTGAAGTTGATTTGCAGTGGCTGAAAGGCCTGGCACACCCATTCTCTTTCTCTCTCAAACAAATAAAAATAAATAAAATTAAATTTAAAAAGCTTATTTTAAAACATTTGATTTATTTGCAAGGAGAGGGGGAAAGCGAGTGAGCGAGCGAGCGAGAAAGAGAGAGATGGAGAAAGCCAGTGAGCTCCAGCGCCTCCTGCCTCTGCAAAAATCTCCAGATGCATGTGCTGCTCTGTGCATCTGGCTTTATACATGGGTACTGGGAAATCTAACCCAGGATTTTAGGCTTTGTAAGCAAGTGCCTTAACCACAGAGAAATCTCTCCAGCTCATGTTATTTTTTATTACTTAAAAAATCATAATATTAGGGCTGGAGAGATAGCTTAGCATTTAAAATGCTTGCCTGGGAAGCCTAAGAACCCAGGTCTGATTCCCTCATATCCACATGAGCCAGACAATAAGGTGGTACATGCATCTGGAGTTCATTTGCAGTGCCTGGAGGCCCTGGCATGCCCATTCTCTGTCTGTCTGTTTCCTTCTTTCTCGCTCTTAAATAAATCAATAAAATATTTTTAAAAATAACATAATTTTATATCAATAGTATCTCAACTTTATTTCCATCATTTTTTTGTTCCATACATAGAAAAGTATGCATTATACTCATATGTATAGAGCCAAAAGAAAGAAAAAAAGGGGTTAAAGAATCTCTTCTATATTATTTCAAGGCTCTAATAAATTTGGACTAACTCAAGCTAAGAGTACAATTGTTTCTACAATGGTCACGTGCGCCATGACGTTCCTACAATTTTCATAGACTCTGACCCTGCAGATCAGTAGTTAGCTACATGAAGACTGTGAGGAAATATTTAAAGTATTTTGTGGTCTTCCAAGTCATACCTTATACAAGACCAAGTAATGGTTGAAAGTCCTGGTTTTCCAATAATCGGTATGGCTGATACAGTCACACCTTTTTGAGCACCTATAAGCTACCAGTTCTTTTCTGCAACATGGTAAATGTGCCCACCTTTGGCAGTTACTGGTCTGCCACACCATTGTGATGCTTTGGAAGTCAGGATCATATAATCCAATGCTTCAAGGAATGCTTGACCTACAACCAGTGGATGACTTCACTTTTGTTAGCTGTGCTGCTTTGGACAAACCTGTAACCACTTTTGAAATAGACTGTATTATCTGTGAAGTAAAAGAGGTAAGTTAAAGGTAAATTTACCCTGCTCATACAGAAATCAGAACAGAAGGGGAGAGAGCATAGCAGAAAATACTGACACTTCCATTCTTGCTTAGGGCCGACCCTCTTTCCTTTGTTTTACCTCTTGAATTTTTGTTTAATAAAACAGTCTCAAGATTAATATAGGTTTGGAACTCTGAGGTAGATGATTGAAACACTTTCTGGTTTTATTATATTTCATGTTATCATTTTAAGGCATCTTTCTGATCTTCAGATCACACAAACAGAAAAATAAAGAAAACTAAAATCACTTTGGGTAGTGAGATTATGTAGGACTTTAAATTTTTTACATGTTTTAAAAAAGAATTAAAATCGATAAACAAATACAATAACAGTTTTTTAACTTGAGCTTTTGAAAGAAAATAGTAATGGAAATAAATATAGATAAATGTGTATATAGAGAATGTATAGAGAAAATGAGACAGAAAGAAAGGTACACAGAGAAAAATAAATATATTCATGGGTTTATTTTTCAAAATATAGGGTTTTTAAATAATTTTTGCAAATTAGAACAGGAGCTATGACCTATTTGAAAAACAACCCATATTGGTTTTCATTCACCAAAATTATTTCAAACATATACTTTACATGTTTTAAATGTGTACATTATCAGTAAGAATATTAAGACTGATTTATTTTAATGGGTATGTTTTTAAAAAACTAAATAAAGAAAATATTTAATTTGTTATTAATTAGAAAATGGGGATTAAGCCATGCATGGTGGCACAGATCTTTAATCCTAGCACTTGGGAGGAAGAGGTTGGAGGATCGCCATGAGTTCGAGGCTGCCTTGAGACTAGATAGTGAATTCCAAGTCATCCTGGGCTAGAATTAAGACCCTACCTCAAAAAAAAAAAAAAAAAAAAAAAAAAAAGAGAGAAAGAAAAAAAAGAAAGAAAGAAAGAAAGAAAAGAAAATGAGGATTAATACATATAGCTAAAAACTGCTGTGAAATAAAACCCAGGAAATTCTGTTTTTAGCCCAATCTTACTCTTCAAGACATATGCACTAGAGTCTACTTTTTACCAAGTACTCACACGGAACCTAATAACTTAAAATTGTCTCTCATGAGCCATTTTCTCAAATCATTCTGGCTTTTGAAGTAATCGCTATTCAGGCTCCAATGAGCTGTAGAGCCAAAAAGCATTGTTTTAGTTTTTGCTGCTTTTAAAACCAGTTTGTTTTCCTGGAACCAGTCTGCCAAAGTCTTTTTGCAGTTCAGTAGTTAAGTGAGAAACAGATTTGCCATTAAAATGCACAGTCGTGCCATCTGCATAAAGATGTATAGAGCAGTAATGACATATCCATGTTAAATCATTAATAAAAAGAGAAAAGAGGAACAAGCCCATGACTGACACTGTTGCTTAATAACTGGAAGGAGAAGGAGAGGAGGAGACAGCCCTGTGAACAGTAACAGATTGATGTCTGTCGGAGCCATTTCTTATCTTCTGACAGCATTTGGGCTGCAGCCCACACTCCCTACCTTCTGTAGTCAGAGCCCATGGTTCACTAGGCCAAAGCAGTTTGAGAAATTAATAAAAAAAAATCACTTAATTCAGAAGTCCCCTTCTTGAATGCATTCATTAATATTGTGTTGTTATAGGATGACATATGAAGCCTCAGCTAATTCCATAAAGTCATATGTGGGACTTGTATATGCCCCTTGGCAGCAGTTGTGAACACTTCAAAAGCTTGTTATTAAGACCCCCTGAAACAAATGGGCTTTCCTGCTTGATTTCCTGATTTTGCTTTCAGAAGATAAGAGTTTCTGTGGATATTAAAGAGCTAAGTTAAAGAATTGGTACATAATATAAATTTCAAATTTACTTAATCTTCTTGAGAAGGAAAAAATGAACAATTAAATAAAGTCTACTCTTGGGTAATGTTATTCTGTTTAACCTTCTCTTTGCTAGTGCCATTGTTGTTACACAATATTTATTTGTATGTAAGATTTTAATGCAAGGCAGAATTTTAGATAGGATCCCCTTATTCCATAGAAACATGCAAGTTAAAAGGAACTTTTACTCCAAAGAGGGACAAGATGTAACTCAGGCATCAAAAATATAATAAATGAATTGATCATTAATTTTGGTGAAATCACAATGGTAATATGAATCTGTGCAAGTGCTGGATTTATGGCAGTAAAGAGATTCAAGTCATTTAATTTAAAAAGACATAAATTTCAGGAACACTAAAATCTTACTTTGACAGCCTAAATACACCTATAATATTATAGTTGTCTACTATTGGTCATTGATATATAATTCAATGTTCAGTGAGTACCAAAGTGGGATACAATATCATTTTGCTTCTATTTTCAAACATTTACTCAGGGTTATAAAGTTGGAATGTGTAAGGAGGAAGGTCATGTGGTTGCAGGTTATAGGAAGTAAATATAAAAACCCATTGGAATCTAGTTTGCTGATATTAAATGTCAGCTTCCCTCTGCCTCATATTTTTATATTTTTTCTCCCACAGACTTAAGTCTCCTATAGCCCTTTCATTTTAGAATGTTATTATATAAATCACTGTTGTACAGTTGTGAGAATAAAGCACATGCCAGAATTCTTTCCTTGACCATTGAGAAAGCTTTATAAAGGCTTGTCACTAGGTTCCATAGAAGTGCAAAACACACCTATTGGTAAGAGGAAACAACCTTTATTGCTTTCCAGAGCTGTTTCGTCTGAAAGAACCCAATCATGTGCCTGGAACTGTGCTGGACATGGAGAGACAGGAATAAAACAAGCCTTGTTCTTAAACCTTATGGTGCTGTCAGGTGTGTGTGTTGGGGGGGAGGGGTAATGGTAAGTAAAAGAAAAACCAAATAAAATATGTAAGTATGAATTACATTATTTGTAAAACATACAAGAATAAAGAATTCAACATGGGCTGGGGTTGCAGGGAAGGCCTTTCAGAGAACTGACACTTAAGCTGAGATGTATAATATAATTGAGTTAACTTGGTTTGCAATTCACAGTTGAGCATGTCAAAGTGTACAAATCAAAGGAAACTATAAGTGAGAAGGCCCTGGGTATGATGGAGAGACTGAGAGAAGGCTGGTGTCACTTTTTTGGGGAAAGAGCTATGGCAGAGGCTGAAAAATCAAATGGGCCACATCACATGGAAGCATGAAAATATGATTTTGTTCATTAGATGAAGGATAATTCTAAGGAATTCTAGAAATTCATAGAACACCTTTCCATTTCTATGATGGAAAGAAATGGTGTTTATTATCTTAGGACTTGTGTTCTTTTTCACTCTGAATAAGACCTCTGTATTAGTTACTTTTCTTGTTGTTATGACAAAATACCTGACATTCAGAAAGCAGAGACAGTATATATACATGCTGTTACTCAATTTGCTTCTTTTTTATTCCATCCAGGATCCCATCAAAGTAGGCCTTCTTTTCTCAGCTAAACCTCTCTAGAAATACTTTCATAGGTCCCCAGAGGTGTATCTCCTGTGTGATTCTAAATCCAGTCAGTGACGCTTAAGAATCATACCCTCTCATGAAGGTTTTTTCTTGCTTATCACCATGGATAATGCTGGGGCCATTGTCTGACCACCATGAGGTTTGGGAGTAGTAATGGCAAAGCAAGAGTCGAAGGCTCAATGATGCAATCAAAAGTTGTCGTTTCCAGAAAAAAAAAGTAACTATATCAACAAAATTTACAAATCAGAATAATTTTAAACTATAGACTCTCTTTTATTTGATTTTGGTTGGACAAAGACAACCCTAAAAGGCGTCTTTCCAGTTTGTACATTCTGAAAGATTCTAAATCTCTGCTATTCAAAAGGTGACCTGAGGGCCTGCAGAAATAGCAGCATTGAGAGAATGTTGGAAATGCAGAATTTTGGGCCTTATCTCATTTTCATTAAATTCAAATCCACATTTTATCAAGATTCTCAAGGTGATTTTATGTTCATTAAAGCTGAAGAAGTTCTAGGTCCTGTGAAAACGAGTCCAAAAATAATTTATAAATTTGGCATTTAGAGTAAACTTAAAATTAGGTACTTTGTAATTATCATTTTAATGTTAAAATGCCTATAACATGTTCCTAAATTCAAAGTTAATTATTGTTATGGAAAAGATTTCACTAGGAAACAATTACTCTAGGCATGGTGCCAAATGTTTCAAGGTTTAAAATTTACTCAAAACACAACAAAATATTTTGAGTGTATACATATTTCCTTGTAGGGCATAAATAACCATGCTAAATATCAATTATTGATTAGTAAAAATTTCTTATGAGCAAACCATGCTCACAATAGTTAAGGGCAAAGGAACGTTTCAACATTATGTTCTTTGTACTGAAATTATTGTCAAATAATCATTTAGCCCTTAAGATCCTTACAGTCAAAACCAAGTCCTATTTAAGGGAATCGTGTTTAAAATTTCCAAGAGTATTTGGACTTATTTGGAGCAAGTGTTTATATAATAAAAACACATTCTTAGCAATTTATTTAACTAAATTTGGAGTGAGAAGCTCTCAATGGATGTATGAATCATGGGAGCTTTGCCAGATGTTTTGGAGTGTGGAATTCAAAACGCATTAGCAGCATGGCGTGTCATGGAGTTTGATGCAAAACATTTCTTCTCCCTTTCCAAAAGCCTTGTTTAGTTTCTATTGTAAGGCATGAACTATGGTGACAGTTCATAGCTCTAGGGAAACATCTAAAATCCATAAGTAGTATCTACCCAGACAGTGGAAATATGAGGCAATTATCTACATAATCAATGTCATAAAAAAGCTTGCCCACCCAGCCATATCCAAATAACCAAGCCCAAAGTGGATATTTACCTGTTAATTTTATTTCATTTTTCAATGCCTAATGTGTTATAGAAGATCTTCTGTCTCTTGCTCCATTTCCACCCTCCTCAGGCTTGACAGACAAACTTCTTTATTCTTTACAGAATAAACACAATAAATTAGGAAAAAAAATCTTCTGGATCATGTCATAATTTTACCACTGCAGGGGGCCAGATTCCTCAGATTTCTTTGGGGGCAAGACTCTGACACTTAATCCCTTTTTTGTTATTATCTCTTTCCTCTGAATTTTTACTTTAGTTCTTGATTATTTTCTAGTATTTAATAATATTAACTTTCATAGAGTTAATGTGTAAGAGGAATGCTCTTCTGTTCCACACCTAAAAATATGACACACCTAATTATTGTCTCATGACCCTGCCTTCCTTACAGTGGTGATCTGTCTTTCCTTGGGGCTTGACTTCTTTTTTACTTTATTTATTTATGAGAGAAAGAGAGAGAGAGAATGGGTATACCACGGACTCTAGCCACTGCAAAGGAACTCCAGACACATGAGCCACCTTGTACATCTATCTGGTTTATGTGGTTAGTGGGGAATTGAAACTGGGTCCTCAGGCTTCTCAGGCAAGCACCCTAACAGCTAAGCCACCTCTTCAGCCCAGGATTTGAGTTCTTGAATGAAATCATCACTACAATCCTATTTCCTCCTTAGCCAGTCCTCCCAAACCAAGTGCAACTTGGTAACTACTGCCTCCCCACAAAGTTCAAGGCTATGTTTTCATTTCTCATTATGCTTAACCTCCATATAGCACTTAATAGTCCTCCGCTTTCTCTGAAATTCACTGCTGCCTTTTCCCCAGATTTTTCTTAGTGTTTCCCCTAAGCCTTTCAGTTTCCTTTTCTATTCTAGACAAATTCCCAGAACTTGGTTTCTCTACTCTACTTTTTAATTTTAATTTACTTATTTGAGAGAGAGAGAGAGAGAGAGGGAGAATGGGGAATCGGCACACCAGGGTCTCTAGTCACTGCAAACATACTCCAGAAGCATGCCCTACCATGTATATCTGGCTTATGTGGGCACTGGGGAATCAGACCTGGTCCTTAGGATTTGCAAGCAAGTGCCTTAACTGTTAAGCCATCTCTCTAGTCCTCCACTTTGTTTTTTGTACCATTGACTAATTCATTCTTTGGTGTCCCTGTCACCTTTTCTTGGCACTAACTTGTATGAGATCATTTTCCCATACCTACTAGAGTATCAACCTGAAAAAAAGTTTCATTTTTTTTTTTTACTAGAAATCTTCTGATACCCTATACTTAAGGGATCAAAGATTTCCCCTTTATTTAAACATGAATTTTCACAAACTGCTTTATAAATATCAAATGTTTTTTAATATACACAATGCCCAAGTAGCAGTGTTGGGAAATAATAGTCCATAATCATCTCCAACAGCTACCTTAGCAAAGATTGAGCTTATGTGTTTTAGGCACTATACTTATTACTTTAAATGTTCATTTTAATTCCCACAGTAATCCTATGATGTGCTCTCATTGTTAACCTTATTTACTGACCACAAAATGAAGGGGAGTGACTTGTTCACAGGCACACAGAGTGGATATGAGATGAAACTAGATAGGCAAAATTTCAGATTTCATATTCCAAGAAGATTCAACCTGGCCTTGTGGTGTGGTGTGTTTACCCAGTCATCCACATCTAGCACTGTTAGCAGTATGTATCATCCTTCCACTAATGGAAGAGGATACCAGCCTGGACCCCACACTGAGATGTGCTCTGACCCAGCATCCGGTAGGGATGATGCGTGTTGCAAATGGGACAGGCAATATTAAGCATATGAACTCTCCTCTAAGGTTGCTTGGAGTACCAGGCACTTTAAACAACTTACTAAAAAGACCAGGAGTGGACTTCTAGTCCATGCAAAGGCCTCTTCCCTTGGTCTGTCTGGATGAAGATGACACCAACATACCCTAAACCTCGTTCTAAGTCCAGGTACTGGCTTAGAACAGAAAGTTACTTAAGGCTTCAGGTATGGAACAGGGATGGGCTGGACAAAGAAAGGACGCATATGGCAACCCAAGTTTGGGGCAGTGCTCTCTACCCCATCACGTTCTTCCAAGGAGCTGAACAATTCTAACACCTGCTGGGGGTTCGCGTGCTTGTCATGCAAGCATAAGGGCAAGAGAAGGCCCTAGAAGCCTCAGTTTGATTCCAAGCACCCACGTAAAAAGCTATTAACTCAAGTTCATGGTGGCAAGAGGGTAGACATGTAAGAATTGCTGGGTGCTCATTACACAACCAGTCTTACTGAAAATGGACAGCTCCAAAGTGAGGAAGAGACTGTCTCAAGGAAACACTTTGATGACCCAAAGGAGGGTACCCCAAGTTTTCCTCTGGCTTCTGCTTGCATGCAGACACACACCCATGCATACCTTATATGTATACGTACCATACCATACATATACCCCAGCACACATACATGCCAAAAAAATTTTTAAAACTTTAAAATATTTATTCCTATGGGTTGTGAGCCTTACTTGTCTGTCTGTCCCAGGCATTACAATTGTTCCCAGTAGCTACAGTTGTGGAGTTAGTTTATGCATTTATTTGTTTTGCTCTTTTTCCCTCCCTATTAACAAAACAATAATGTATCATTAAGAAAAGTTGACATATACAAGAATCACATAGAGCAGTGATTCTCAAAAATTTAATGTATACAATCATCACTGGTGTTCTTACTACAATCCAGGCAGTGATTTGACAGTGAGAGGAGGGGCCTGAGGCTTTGATTTTTTTTTTTAAGAATTCTTTAAAAATTATTTTATTTATTTGAGAGAGAAAGAGAGAGAGATAATGGGCATGCCAGGGCCTTCAGCCACTTCAAATGAACTCAAAATACATGCACCACCTTGTACATCTGGCTTATATGGGTCCTGGGGAATCAAACCCGAGTACTTCAGCTTCGCAGGAAAGCACCTTAACTGCTTAGTCATCTCCCCAGTGGGAGACTTTGAATTGTTGATAGTGTCCTTAGTGATGCAGATTCTGTTTGGCTTCTGATCACATTTTGAGGATTCAGAATCTGTGGTCTTGTTTAAAATACAAATTCTTGGGTATCACCCTCATGTAGGTGGGACCGGATGGTGAGCACTAGGGGTTTTGAAAAAGCAGTCCAGGTGGTGCTGGGAAGATGGTCTGCACCAATGTGTTAGGGAGCTCTGGGGATTGTGACGTCCTGCAGGCTCTAGTTTGCTAGGCAACATCTCTGGCTGGCTCCAGGTGAAGCTTGCTGTGCAGACCGACCATTGTCTGGGTTTTGAAAGACTGCCTGGGAGACTCCGTGTTTGGCTACTTAGCAGACAGTCTACCTTGAAATAAGGGATGAGGTGGGCTGGAGAGATGGCTTAGTGGTTAAGCGCTTGCCTGTGAAGCCTAAGGACCCCGGTTCGAGGCTAGGTTCCCCAGGACCCACGTTAGCCAGATGCACAAGGGGGTGCACACATCTAGAGTTCGTTTACAGAGGCTGGAAGCTCTGGCGCACCCATTCTCTCTCCCTCTCTCTCTCTCTCTCTCTCTCTCTCTCTCTCTCTCCCTCCTTCTCTCTGTCACTCTCAAATAAATAAATAAAAAAAATTAAAACAAACAAGGGATGAGGTGACTGGAGGTACCTTTGATGGACAACATCCTCAGTACTTTATTTCATAGAAGATTATTTCAGAGGCCTTCGTGTGACAGCAGGTTTACCACTGATCTCTTTTTTTTTTATATATATGGGCTTGAGCTAGTAAGCCAGAGAGCTGGTAAAAACAAATGAACAACTTAGGGATACAAAGGGATAAGTATAGAATGTTTTGACATTGTAGAGCATCCACCTAGACAAGAAAATGGGTGGACAGTACTGGGGTGGAAGGCTAAGTGGTTCTTAACTTTACTGATTTATCACCATCTTAGTCCATGCTATGAACCTCAACTAGTGTGGTGTTCCCTGCCTCAATGACAGAAAAACTAATGAATGAAGGTGAAAGGATTGTCTCTCAGCATTAATGATCTCAGTTGAACTACCTGACATTTATTAATTACGATGTTTCTCATATTTATTTTTGGCACTATAGTAAGTTAATAGATTGCATAAAAATCTTTTGAATTGAATTTATTTCATGCATGCTAAAAAGTTTAAACTGATTTATAAATGTACAATAGACTAAGATTCAATGAGCCTTGATGAGACAAAGCTGAAATAATTCAAAATCAGGAGCCTGAAATATTATAAACCGTTTGTTCATCTCTGAAATCTCATGCTGTTATTTAAATTCCTCCAAGTTCATTAATCCCATTTAATAGCAGCTGATGCAAATCTACTTGGACTTTGGGGAGGGGAAAAATAATGAGCCATAATGCTCTTGTACCACAAAAAATAATACAATTATTTTTACTTTGCAAGAGGTCACAATTGAAGAGTTTGAGATTTTGAGCTGTCATAACTACAAATTTAGCAAAAAGTAGTCATTTAATGATAGAGTTCACTTCAGTGGTTTAGGTTTTATTTTGAATGTTTGTTTTGTCTTAAAAACACTAATGCTGAAATGTTGTCTCAAATCTTTATTTTCAAATCACTTATTATATTACCATAAATGACAGGGTGTAGTAAAGGCCAGATTTAAAAGAAAGCACACTTTACTGTCTCATTCTTCTATAAATAACGTGACACTTTATGAAATAAGAATTATTGTGAAAGTTACTGTTTTCTCCTGTAACTCCAATTGCAAGTGCTGAGTGGCCTTCCTCCAAGTAGCTCAGTGGACTAGTCCAAATATAGGCATATAATGGGTAGAGGTTAACGGTAGGAAGCCTAAGAAAGAGAGAAATGTATAATTTTGCCGCAATTATAATGTTCTTTTAAATAATAGTTCAGTATATGGGGTGAGTGCTAACAAATGCCTTTTAAAGATGCACTTATTGTTCTCATTGTTCTGCGTCTTTGAAGCTCTCTAGACATCCATAAGAAACAGTTGAAGACCCAGCCCCTGACAGGTGGTGATTCTGAGCTTATGGGTAATAATAAAGTACAGGCCCATGGTCCAGAATGGAACACAACCTTATCTATCTAAGAAAGCCAGACAGCGCCACATCTACAGGAAGCCACACTAGTCAGGTTCAGAGACACTGTCAAGATGAGCCTGGCCTCTATCAAAGCCCCAACGGAGGGTTAAATAATGTTTGCCTCAGCTGAGATGACTCATAAAATCTTTTTTTCTCCAATAAATGGGTACAATAATTAACCATGTTCCAACTTATAAAGTGTAGGTGAAACTCTTTTTCTCTATTTCATACCTTGCCTTTATAGAAAGGAAAAAAAAATGAATGCAATTATGGGTATAGCATAGATGGAATGTGTTCCAGGTATAAAGAATCAAAACAGGGGGCTGGAGAAACTGCTTAGTGGTTAAGGCATTTGCTTGTGAAGCCTAAGGACCCTGGTTTGATTCCCCAGGACCCACATAAGCCAGATACCCAAGGGGGTGCATGTGTCTGGAGTTCGTTTGCAGTGGCTGGAAGCCCTGGTGCACCAATTCTCTCTTCTTCTCTGCCTCTCTCTCTCTCTCTCTCTCTCTCTCTCCCTCTCACTCAAATAAATAAATAAATAATATTTTTTAAAAAAAGAATCAAAAGGCTGGAGAAATAGCTTAGCAGTTAAGGCGCTTGCCTACAAAGCCAAAGAACCCAGATTCAATGCTCCAGGTCCCACATAAGCCAGATGCACAAGATGGTGCATGCATCTGGAGTTCGTTTGCAGTGGCTAGAGGCCCTGGCGTGCCCATTCTCTCTTTCTCTCTCTCCCTCCCTCTCTCTTTCTCTGTTTCTAATAAATAAATAAAAATAAAATCTTTAAACATAAATAAATAAATAAAGGTTTGGGCCATCACACCCAACTTCTTAAAAAAAGAAAAAAAAGAATCAAAACAAAGCACACATGAGTTGTGTATTTAGAACAAATGGGAGCTATTGAGTGGGATAACAATCTCAGTAATTAGGGTAATTGAGAAGTATGAGGTACATTTTTCTCAGGCATCAAGTCTGCATTTATCAAATATCTTGGGGGTAGAGAAGCCTGTGGCTGGAGGAAAAATCTTCTCTGGGATCAATTGGGCAAGGGAACAGTAAAATAGAGACAACTGTCTTTAGTAGATATATTGGTATATTTTGAGAGCGCTTCTTCTGTCCCCACTGTCACACACTGTACTATTATGGATTATGATTAGGGATGGGATCATGCATTTTGCCAAGTATAAAACCCACACAAAATTGTAGGGTTAGAGTCTGGAACAAAACTCTAACTTTTTGGTGTGGAGTTTTTCTACTTATGGCAAAATGTGGCTTCCGGGAGAGTGAGTTAAGATGCCTCAACAGGAAAAAATTCTTCCAAGGGAACATTTTGATAATTCAAGTGTAAATAAATATAAATCCAAAACACATTTTTAATTAAAGGGAAATTCCTTAGAAAAACACATTTATATCCACTCCCCTTCCACATACCCTTATTCACAGTCCCCTCCAAATGAACTTCAAGAGGGGTAGCTTTAGAGAGAGAGGGATTAAAAACCCACATTATATTGCCTCTGAGTAAGTGTCTCAGCACAAGGCTCCCTGAACACATATCAGATCTATTAAACTATGGATGACAGTGTTATTAATCACAAAAAAGTTAAATAAAAAAAAGTAGCTAGTTATAAAATATGCTGTCATTTTTCCACATTGAAAACACCAGAATTTTTGTACTTTCTTCATAACAACATACTGAGTGATCTTTTTCCAAGAAGATTTTCCATTTCCCAAGAGGTCTCTTACTCAGACAAGCCACAGTTCTCTGTTTTCACCTGTTCTCTTAGTATTCCATCATACTCAGGGCACTTGAATTACTGTAAATGAAATATGAAATTTTGGTTCAAGCTTTCTTTTTCTTTTAATCTTTATCTTCCTGTGGCTTTTGTGGTATCTTATAATTGTTTCATGAAATTCTTTTAGTCCTATCTTCTCCACATATACAGAATAAAAGTATCTATAATAAGCAACCATTCATAGGGAAGAAGTGACAATGGAAGGGGAAATGTGAAAAAAGAGTATATAGTTATCCTCACACGTTTGTAGTAATCTGTTTATGGCTTAGTATTTTTTTAAACCTGACTTCAAAAGGAAATCCTGAGACATAGATGCATATTTTTCTGGAGAGCTCTCTCCAGCTATATATAAGGACAGATAGAACTTAATATTTGTTTCCCTATTTATGCAAAAAGGCTATAGGAGGTTTAGTTTACAGAAGTCACAAAAAAAGAACACATAAAAATAAGCCTTGAATTTTTGCTCAAGAGCAATTTTGCAGTTTCCTACTATGTTTCTTTTCGTTCTTCATAGATATTTGACTCACTAGACTGAACTCAAATCAACAGGTGTGTTTTCTCCTTTTGATTTCCTCACTATCTAGCACCGGACCAAACTCACAGGAAGTGTACATTGAAGTATTTCAAAATACATTTAATGCATTTTTACTTGTGTGCATGCATCTAGGACCCACAATGAAAAAGCAATATATATTCTGTGACATTCACTGTAGTATGTAGAGCTATTTTGAGCAATAGCACTAAACTTACACATAAAGCCCATCAATCCAATGAAAATGTGTACAATGGAGCCAATAGTTTGTCTAAGTATATAAGGTTCTACATTCAAGAAACATAATTATATTTGTCATTTTACTTATTACTCCTTTAAAAATATTTTCAAGAATATCTGGTGACTTGAGATCTGATTTCTGTTTAGTTACTAATGGCAGATGCCAGTAATGAATTATTTACTTATTTATTTATTGTGATTTTTTTGAGGTAAGGTTTTGCTTTAACCCACACTGACCTGGAATTCACTATATAGTCTCAGGCTGGCCTGAAACACACAGTGATCCTCCTACCTCTGCCTCCCAAATGTTGGGATTAAGGGTATTCACCACCATGCACAGCATTTATTTTGATTTTTTGAAGCAGAGTGTCACTCTAACCCAGGGTGGCCTGGAACTCACTCTGTCATCCAAGCTGCCCTTGAACTAACAACAATCCTCCTACCTCAGTCCCTCTAGTGCAGGAATTAGTCATAAAGGCATGTGCCACTACACATAGTGCTAATGGGTTCTTGAAATGTACTCAAAGCCTTTTGTAAATGGAGCCAATTCTATATTTTTGAAAGCATACACATCCAAAGGTAAATTTGGTAAAAATGTCTCATTCATTTTCCTGGAGTATTTGCATATTATTTTCATTTAGGGAATCCCATGAAACTCAGTAAAAGTACATTTGGGAGAACTTTAAGGCTGTATTACTCTACATTGAAAGAAGAATAAAATTTATAAGCATTATAATCCAACTCAAAACCAAATCTTTAAATTATTTGTCTCTTTTTGTGAGAATGGATATTTTTCCTCTTGTTTTTGCTACTTTTAAATAAATATCTGTTATTTGTCATCAGTTTACAAGAGGCTTCTCTTTTTAAGGAATAAAATTATTTCACTTTTCTTCATACCTACTGCTTACCATCACACTAATCAAGAGGTAATTTAGCAATAGCAATGAAGACTTATGATTCCTTTTTTCTTTAACGGAATTTCTTCTATTCAGGTTAATCATTAAACAAACTGAGTGGCATAATTGGAGGAAAATGAGATTTCCCAGGCAATGAATGTATTTCTGATAGGTTACAAATTTATTCTGCACAGATAAGCTACTGTATTTTCAATTGGGCAATCAAAATATCATCTCACTTCAAAGGAAAAGGGGCAATAATCGAATGCCTTTACTGACTTCATATTTATGGTCATTTTCTCATTATGCAATACAATTAGACATAGTTTTATGTTCCTACAAACTGGACACATTTCATGGAGTTCAGTCTATGAAGAGAGGTATTGTACAGAAGACAAAATGAGAGGCATATAAGAATCAGGTCAGTGGCAATAAACCATTCTTGCTAAATGTTCAGTTTCCTCCTCAACAGAATAAAAACTATCTCCATGAATCTTTTCTGAGACTTACTTCTTTTCTGACTTTAGTTTTGAGATCCATATATTTATATTTTAGGCATTTTATTTTGCTTTAAAGATATTGAAGAATAGGGCAATATGCAAGCAATATCAATCCTAATAGGCAAATAACAACCCAAAGTTTAGCAAAAATTAAGTTTTAAAATATATTTGTAAATAAAGATGTTTATAATTAGATGAAATAGTGGCCAAAATTATTATATTAGTGACTGCAGATGTTTGGAAAAAAAATAATGGAGTGAACAAAACTAATTCTAATAGTCTTTGAGCCAAGGGCAGTGAGGTGCACTATACACACTTTTGGGGGCATAGGGAGCTGTCTTTTCCATTTAGCACAGACTTGTATCTAATTAACCCCATTGTTATTAGTATTTCACCAACACATTCAATATCAGCGATGTTATTCATGATGAATAAAACATCAGCTCGTCTGTTTTGAATGCCACATGTTGTTTTATGTATGAGGCAAAGATCAGTCTCCTGACCTTGACATAAGAACAAAGTTCACATTGCTCCTCAAATATAATGTTTGACTCCACATTTTAGTTTCTTCTTCAATATAGCCTTAAGCTAAGTTACATTCCAGTCAACTCTTTTGGTAGGCCTTGCAGGTACTGTAATACATGTCTTAAATTTGTCTATTATTTATGCTTCTAGGCCCTACAACTCAAGAGGTTTCACTGTTAGGAAGCGCTGTAATAGTAATCCAAATGATAGAAGTTAGAAACTGAATATTGTTTGCTACACAGCAAGCAGGTTTAGAATAACTTTCTGAGAACAAGGAATTCTTATAAACAGCTTGTCTAGGGATGATACAATAAGTGATGAAGACATTATTCTTGGCCTCAAAGACTCACAAACAAGTAGCTGGTTGTAGGGAGGGGTACAGGGCAAAGAAGCATATAGACAGAGGATCACAGTGAAGCTATTCACACGGAAAATGGACACTGGAGGATCTTCAGCAGCTGGATCCTGCTGAGAGTATAGAGAGGCAATCCTTTTCCAAGGAAGAATGTGGTTGGGCTGGGTCTTAAGAGACTAATAGAAATTAGCCTATATGAAAGCTGGAGTTGGGGTGTCTAAACTAGAGAAGATGGATAAATCACAGCACAGACTTTTGCAGGCTTTCAGAGAACTTGTCAGTACCACAGCAGGCTGGGGCACATAGGGAGACAGTCTGGATGAGGCTAGGCTGGCTCAGGAAGGCAATTCCAAAAACTTGTAGTGCTTTGGGATTTGTGCTGGCAACACTGGGAGCTGTTTAAGTACTTTCAAGTAGGTAAGTGTTCAAATCTGTTTTTCTTTTTAAAGAGATTTTACTGTTTGTAACACTGGAATGACTGAATGTTTGGTCCTTAGTTTACTGCAAAATTTCACAGTGATTTGACTACTTAGATCTGATTCCTGAACACAGTAGCACTGTTGTGTGAGATTTCTGTGGAAATACTGACTATTGTTGGGCCTGATTGGAATTCTTACTCAGCCATTGACTCAACAGAGCCATGATTTTTGGCCCTGAAGCAGATCATATCCTCTTTAGTGGAGGGACCCATCATCTGTTGTTTGACAAATTTAGCTTCCCATTTCATCATAAAAAATTATTGTCACCATTTCATCATTAGGATTTATTAAATATTCCTTTGATGCCATATGTCATCAGTAATCACAATCCTTCAATAATCTTATTATGGCCAGTAGCTATTAGTAAAATTTATTTTATGTTTATAACATACCAACCACTTCAATGAGCATATATACGCATTATTATATTCAATCCTCCAAAAATACTTTGAGAAAAATATTCTCTTCATGTTCTCACTTTGTATATGAAGGCACTAAACCTTGAAAACTGACCTGCCCTTAGGCAATACCAGGAAATGGAGACCTAGTGCAGCAATTCAAAGTCATTTAACACCAAAGCCACTGCCCCCCACTCTCTAATCTTGCCTCTTTGAACCAGTTCCAAATACAATTTTTAACTCCAGTTTCTAAAATATTTCTCTTTAATAGATGATATATTATGCTTCAAATGAAAATATTTGTGTCTGCAATACTTCTTTTAAATGAGCTCTTTATAATTTAGTTTGTTTTTGTTTGTGTCAATTGGCTTTTTCAAAGTCTCTCTTTTGTTGCAATTTTGGCTTTATTGGTATTTCAAATCAGGACATTTCTTCCTGTGAAGTCCACACAGGACACTCTTGGGACATCCTTACATTGCAGCGGAGGCTAAAAATGGAAAATCCAAGGCCTTTAACTGGACTCTGGCTTTATAATTGCATCTGTGGTGTTCTCACCACATTCCCAGATGTGTGAGAGAGACAAAGGGGATGGGGGGAGGAGTGAGATGTTAAAATAAGGCTAAGCAAACAGTTTGCCCAACAGATGTTAACCCAATCCATAATTTAAAAGTTCCTATTTTTGTTCCCTACTCAGACAATGAACATTTGAATTTTTCCTGCAAACACTCCTGTGAATTAGGCTTAGAAAACTTCCATCACCAAAATTTCTATCAAACTTTCTTCCTAACTATAGGTCAAAGAACAAAAGAGGATTGTTTTCTTTTTATGTGAAGCCTAGCATTTTTGTGAAGCTTCACTAGTACTGAGAAAATTTGTTTAAGTATGCCTTCTTAGTTAATATGATTATGGGAACTAGATTTAATCATGATTGAATAACTTATTGTCATAGCACAAACCCCATTGGAAAAGCTATGCCCCAGAGTTAAATTTACAAAATTTTAAGTAGAATAATTGAGATCAACTATGACCAGTTTTGCACCCCACCCCCAATCCAGCATTCAAAGTAACCTTCCTCCCCAGATAGATAGAATTTAAGGGCCATAAAGAAGCCAAGAGAATTTAGTAGAATATATCAGTATGATTCACCTAATTATAGTAAATTAGTAGAACATTCATAGCTATTTACAATGAAGAGAGGAAAGAATATTTGCATAAACTTTAAATATGCATTTGGACAAATTATTTCATTGACAGAGTTAAGAAGAAGCTTGTGTGTTTCCTAATCTTAGACATACACTTAAGCCAGAAGGAAATTGCACTCCCTGCCTCACCATGCTTTGGATCCCTCAATCACTTCAGCACCACAAGTCCCACAAACAGTACCAGCTTAAGGGGCAGAAGCCAAAGTTGACACAAGTAGTGGTAAGCATTTTGTCAATAAAAGTATAAGTATTATTCTGTAAAAGGACAGTGAATAGAGAATAGAGTAAACAGAGAACAGGGAGGGGAAAAAAATCCCTGAACAAAAGCAAAGAACACTCATATTAGGTAAAAGCTCAGAATATCAAGAGAACATTCCTTCAAAAAAATTTTTTACCTTGAATTACTACTTTTACACCTTTTTCTCCTTTCCTTTCTTTGTGGTATCTTAATCACTTTTCATAGATGAAAATTATATGCTTGCATGCTAAACAACTTTCAACTTATCAGAGGATTGGCACAGAACTGAGGTGCTGGGGTGGGGTATCCCATGTGTAATTAAAGGTATATCACCTGTAGGACTAGAAGAAGGATGGCAATGAGATAATGTGACAGCCATGATAATGAAGATGATCCTGATTTTCATAGCTGGATAATGTCTCAGAGAACCTTAGGTCTGAAAGCAGGACATGACTTTAGAGAATGAATCCTCTAAGTCCTAGATCTCACAGATGAAATAAAGGCATCATCAATATTTTAATTGTACATATTTACAGATTTCTGTTCTGGATTCTCTGTTCTTTCAATTTCATTATAAATCCAGAATTTTTAGAATTATTGAGAATACTTAAATCTCTTTTGCGCAATATATTTGTTTAAATTACATTTAAAGATTCAATTCTAAATTGTTTGTTTCAACCATATCGCATTTATATTTTATATTTCTTTACATAGAAAACATTTCATTTTTCCAATTAAAATAGGTTTACCTTGGAATAATTTGTATCCTATCAATTTTTAAATCCCAGCTGCCAACAAGTGGTATAAATGCTTATCTTTTTTTCAGCCATTTTTAACTGTTTGTGAGAAACTGTCACTGGAAAAAACAGAAGCTTGGGGGATTTTCAGAAAGCTACAGCATAAGTAACTTTTGTAACAAAAGCTATATCAATAATGTTTTTAAATTATTTTATAAACACAAAACAATTTACAGTGATATTTTAACATTGAATATATCTGCAACATTTATGGACCCAACTATTTTGAAAATGAAAGTGTCAAGGATGTTATATATACTATGTAGAAACTAATAAATATGAATATGTGTGTGTGTGTGTGTGTGTGTATGTGTGCTTGTATTATATATATATCATTGTTATATACCATAATACCAACTATCACATCACACAAATATATATTGAAGCTAAATAAGGATAAAAGAATACAATATGGGTTTTTTCTTTTCTTTTTGTGATAATTTTCAACTTTTAACACTGTCTCATAATTACTATGAATCACACACTAAACGACTTTAGAAATATAGCGATGTTTTTAGTGTTCCCAGCCAATGTTCATGGCATTTTTCTAGTGAAACCAAAGAAAAATAAAGATTATTCTTATAAAATCAAGTAGAAAGATGTTATAAAAAATACCTATTTGTCTTTTCATTGAGATCCTGAGCTAAGGAAAAAACACAAAATCCTAATTGGCAAGTTTTCTGAATGAAAGAAATGAAGGCACACTCTCTTTCTCTGAGAAAGAAACAGAGATCCAAACCTAAAGCCAGATAAGCAAACAAAATTTTCAATAGAAGAGGTAAATATTTGTCATTTTCGTGATTCCCTGAACTGGGATGCTATTGTAGATATAGAATTCTAGGGGATTGGATGGTGGGGTTGGGGAGTGGGAAGGGGCAGACATCCTTGACAATCCACATGGTCAGGGCCTCTATTACTACTGAGAAACTGAAAAACAAGACATTCCTTTAAACTAGATAATCATGAGTCTGAGAGTGAGAAGCTGTCCTGAGCATCCTCTTTCCATATTGTTATTAATTTAGCATCACAGATTTTAGGCAGAGTCTGGTGTTCATAATGAAAGTTAACTAATTACAAAAGACACAAACATTCCAAAGTGCTATTTTCTATGTCCTGGATTTCTGAGAGATATGGGCAATTGGAGGCAGAGGCAAGAGGAGGTGGGCAAAGAGACAATGTACTTTCCCTCGCCTGCAGTGCCTGAGAAGCAGTAGAATGGATCACTGGGTTAATGGTTATAATTTCTTTGCACTGGATAATGCTTATTCTATACAAATTAGATTTTTTGGCCAAATATGTGGTTAATTAAATGATGCATTTTCTGTGTGTATGGGTACTAAAAGAATCACACATAAAATGTGCAAAGAGAAATTACCATCACACATGTCCATGTATGTGCATGACTAACTTCAATGCAGTATTGATTTTAAGAATTATTCAGGTATTGTGTATTCAGTAGATGGCAGTCTTCCCACTAGGCCAATACAAACCATTGTGGAAAACCACATTCTGAGAGAAGGCAAAACTGTACTCTGAGGTAAGATAGAGTCCCCCATCCCCATCACACTAATTTTTAAAGATTATTTAATGTCAAAACTCACAGACCTTGTGTTGAAATACAATATAAATTAGTTCCTAAAAAGATTAAATCAGTAAGACAATTTTGAGCTATTATTATAGTTACCTGGGAATAAATGACAAGAAAGGGAGAATTTTACCCACCTTAGTCCTTGAATACTCCTTTGCTAGGTGAGAATTGAAACTAACTAATTTAGGCCTCTAGACCTGGAACCCAAGTATTATCATTATCTAAAAATTTTATCCTCCCACTCCAAACAATGGATCATAGTAAAAATTACAGAAACCTGTCTTCTTATGGTGTGATACTCTGCTAGATTTCAAGGTAGAGGAAAATGAAATGTTTGCTAATCTCTAAAGAATGATTCTGTCTTGTCATTTACCTTACAATCCTGATCAAGTTTCTTAGACTCTGAAATTCAAGTCCTCGTTTTGTAAAAGCAGGGTAATAAAATCACCACAGAATTGCCAAAGGCTTAGGAAAGTTTATACTACACATTTAATAAAAGATTTTTTTAGTTTCTCTTTTCTTTCCTTCCCACCTCTTCTTAAAAGTAAGCTTTGAAAGACACATACATTTATATATTCAAATATAGATATTTTTAATCAAAGTAAAGTAAAAAAATTATTTTTCTGACATTTTACAACATTCATTTATGAAAATTGCTGCTATTGTTAAAGGAATATGGGCTCCAGAATCCATAATTATGGAACTTTCCACTACTTTAATTTATGTTTTTACTTTACTGAATGATCACAGTAGACAAATCTGTAATGACATTTTGTACTATGTAGAACTTGTACACCAGAGTTAATCTTTTATGATATGACATTTTACTTCTATTCAGAACAAGCAATACACTGTTTAATATTGGAGAAGAAAGATCAAAAGTAGATGTAATTGGTGTGAGTATCAAACCAACTTCTACACAGAAAAAAATCTAAGTATGTGAGTTACCTTTTTTTTAATTCTTTTTCTTGCCCTAGAAAAGCTCAAGGACTTATTGTTTGTATTTTATCATGTCAATTTTTAGAAAGCAACTGAAACTTGTTTTTACATTTACTAAGATTTTACCAATACTATTAGTAATTTAATATCAAATAACTTCTGATTGAATCAGAAGAGTAAAAATTAAATAGTCCATTGCTTCCTAATAAATTAAAAATACTTTTAGAATTCTTTGCCCATTGAAAAGTCACAGAATGAAACTGCCTCTGTACCTAGTCTTGATTAGCTGCAGTATATCTATCTTGCTCATTCACCACCCCAACTGTCCCTTCAGTGGCTACCATTGATGCCTTAATTCTGTAAAGTATAGGAAGCTTTCTACATTAATGACCTGAGAATGCTGACTTGTGCTTCTAAAGAACACCTTTTTCACTGTGTAAATAGTATGGACAGTTAATGAAAAGGCAGGTGAAGCTATATTACCAACAGGGTAAAGCAGCTATTATGCCAGTCTCCATGGGGAGGGCTGACGGAAGGGGTGGGTAGTTTCACATGAAGCTAATGGAGCAGAGTGCCCTGGGTTGCCCAGCAAAGACCTGTTACTCAGGACACAGCCAGCTTTTTTCTGCTATTAAAACCTCAACCAGTTCTATATTGTTGGTCAGGAGCAACTGCCTTAAGGAATGTCATCATGATTTGTTTTGTTAGGTGAGCTACGCTTGTTTTGTCAAGTTAAAGAAGGTAAGAGTCATTGCTACCAGTACATTTTTCAAATTTTATTCCCTAAAAGATTATTTTTCCCCCATCACCTCTCTTACTGCTTCAGCATCTTTTGGTTTAAAATAAAATGGAATGTATTTCAAAAGAAATTTTGTTCTTAGATGGTTTAGGGGATCACGGAGTAAGGATCTGAGAGAACAATGTTGGTTCATATGCTTTCCAAGAGTCAACAAAGGAGAAGGGATAAGCTACACTCAAGAAGGCTTAAGATGTGAGAGGAAGGAAACCTGCTGGAGGAAGGGCTTCTCCAATTGTTGGCATCTTCTTAGCTCGCTCTGGCCAATGTACCTGTTCTCTCCTCTACCTCATTTGTTATCAAAACCAGTTCTAAGGCAGTTAATGACATTCGAGTCATGAGTACCCAAGAATTGTGTTCCTTGAATGTGAGAGAGCCTTGCTTCATGTTTCTCTGAATTCTTCATCCTGGGTGGAATCACTTACACACTGTAGGCATTCCAGAAATGGCTGTGAATCACTGGATGGAGAGAAGAAGGAATGATGCTCACTGATTGTAAATTGATGGGGATTTAAAGGAACTCAAAGTAGACACTGCTATCTGCAGAATTAAGACCCGGCTGTGTGTCTGTAAGGTAAGTTGCTCAGCAATCTTACCAACAGTATACCCACATGTCATGTGCAGTAATGTTTAGCCACTGACTTCTGTGTCATTAGGACTTAGTCAGAGGAACGTTTATAAACTCTCTCTAGATTTAAACTCATGATGACACCCATTAAAGTGAATTTACCATGGTACAGAAACCACTTAAACACTGGACATGCCCTTTTAGTACTTAGGTCTATTGGCAAACCAACCCCAATGTTTCTGCCAAAAGCTGATAAAAATATTTGATTATATCCTATTTTTAGTCTTCAGAAAATAAGTAGAATTTGGTACATGGTATGTTGTTACACAGCATTCAGAAGCTCAAAGGTAGCTTTGCTGACCTGATTGCTAATTATAGTCCAGGCTTTCTGTTTCATAAACCAAATCTCCCACTGTGGCTATCATGAGCTGTAACAATGATTGATAGCAGGATATGACTTGGCCCTATATTCCTAAACAAACACAGGAACAAAGAAACACACCCAAGTAAGCACAGGACATCACGAGAGCAACGGAGGCACCCTTGAAGCTTCTGATTCAATCACCATGAGTTTGTGCTTAGTGGTCGGAATGGATGGCCTTTCTGTCTACCCAGTAGCAGGCACTCCCAGCTCCCCATTTTAAGGTTCTAAATTAGGCTGCTTTGTATAAAAATCCTCCAGTTTTTGATACAAAATCAATCTTCCTGGCCTTCTTAAACTACTTTTATAAAATATACATGCATTTGTTATTCTCAGACACACACTATTATGCTTAATAAAATACTTCCCTCATTGACTCTAGAAGCAATGTTATGGACAAAGAAGGGCCGGTGTTCAATGTGTCAGGAATAGGGAGCTCATGTTGCCTTCCATTTTTTTTTCCACAGAAAACCAGGTTATAATACTATCCTTAACTCCTACTTAGAGTCTTAGTTTTTTTTTTTTCATTGTAGGGTTTTCTTGCACAAATACTTAGTACTTCTTATGATAAAAATGTAATTTTATACACAATATTAATTAAGAATAAAAAAGACTTGTTTCACCATTCTCTGAGAATTGGATTAAAGAGAAGATCATGAAATATTATTGTCTTGAGACTAGCAAATCATACAATTAGAGAGGAAGGCCACTTTAGGTAGCATCATACCTAAACTTTCTGTTCTGAGTTTGAATTTTCTGCTTAGTCTCATAACAACATGAATATGATCCCTGGATTGCTCAACATACAGCTGATACATAAATCACTCGATGTCCATATTTTTGGATCTCAGAGAGATCTCAGAATGAAAGAATTGTGTTCTTTGTTCCATTGTATTTCTTAGCTGTTACTATGGAACAAAACAAAGAAAGCTATAAGTAGAGACACAGTCTTCTAAAATTTAGGTAGCCTCTCTGTAGTTTTCAGAGCTTAGGCTATGTTTCTTGAGTGTTGAATGCATCATATAGTTCTCTGATGCTTTCCAAGGTAACTGATCGACCAGTGCAAATAGCTCAAGATAAGCATGTCCTCAGATGATCTAGTATCAGTGTAGAACTTGCATTGTCTAAGCAGAGCCTATTGGGATGCTTCAAGATCACTTCTCACAGCTCCTTTACATACTGAATGAGGCCCTGGTATGCCTATGCTATAATATGCAAATGCATCATGAAGATTACTCACAGGGAATGCTGACTGGCTCTTTTTGCAAATGGTACATTGATATAACTTAACTCTGCTAGTGTGAAAGTCCATTTTCCCCTCTTAATTCTCAATGTCAAGAATATGCACAAAGCAATCATTAATACCTCTAACTAAGTGGTTATTGCCTGTTAAATTTTCATGTTAAATAATTCTTTACAATTTTGTTAAAATGTTATTTCAATGCTTTTGTCACATCATAAACTCCTACTACAAATATAGGTATTAAATAAATTTATTTAGCCAATAATAAAAAGGATACCTGATTATCAGGAACTTTATACATCTCTTCAGAGCTAAGTAGAAGTTGCAAAATAGAATATACATAGGATCATTGTACTTGATATGCAAGAAGTTTTTGCTAGTGGCTATATACTCAAGAGATACGCATGATGAAATATTGTTGTTAATTGTTTTTACCTTTAAAGTTTCTTTTAAAAAATTGACTTGGACTTTAACATTTACTGCTTTCCTGACACTGCTAAAAATCTATTTTCATATCACTTCCCTATTTGTTTTATTATCGTTCTTAAATGAAAAGTTGATGATTAAAATTTTATGCACTTTTACTACTAAGTTTTGAATACATGTGGCCTCTTGTAAAAACTGTCATCAGGCACTCCACACATGGCTTATGTCCAGGACCAGATCATTCCAGCTATTATTATAGAGTCATGGTTAACTCAAGGTAGATTAACATTCCCATTATAGATTCTTTTACATGGGGAATTTGGATGGATTTAATGACTTGTCACAAGATAGATAAAGTGATATCAACAGCTTAGTAGCACAGACCTCTTCACTCCATTTTCATAAATAACTCAGGAAATTATCTCATATTCTTTTCATTGGAAAGTAAAATTTATTATAGTATTTCATGTTTGTTTTCCTTGATTGTTATACATTGAATTCTTTTCACCTCAGAATTCTTGCCTATTTTAAAAGATAAAAAAGATTAAATTACTTCAATAAACATAGAAATAGGTTGTACATTGAACCCTTTTTAAAGTTTGAACTACATCAAGTAGTTGGCTCTGAAGATTTTCAGAAGGGTGGGGCCAAGGAATATATTTCTGGGAGAGACTTTTTTAATCAAAACTTATTTCCATATGCATTTTATTTGACCAAGATTGATCAGTGTCTTTATTTTAAAGAATATTTATGAGACAAGCACATTAAATAAAATGAAAAAAAGAAGAAATTCATTATTGTTTTCTTCCTCACAGGGAGATAAAAGTATTTGAAATATATAGATAATTTAAAATTTGTTAATAAAGTTTGAAAATATTAAGAATCAATAAACACAAGTTTCTAGAAGGCAGGAAGTCATGTGTCTTATTTGATTTCCAAGCCCAGAGCTTCATACTTGAGTTGTTATTAAATTTATATGAGGTGATTGCATGCTCTCCCATTAGATATCATAATGGTCTAGAAGGGTCTTCTGGCTCAGTTCAATGGAAATTTGCATCCTCTTCAAATACAGACTCAAGTAGTAGACTTCTCACTGCAACTGAGTGCTTCTCTCCTCCATATCTGCAATTCTTCTCATCTTTGTATTGACTTGAAAATATTAGCTGCTTAGAAGCTCCGTTTCTCTTCCGTTTGACATTTTCCCCCTTTCTGACAAGAACAAAGTAACTAGGTATGGTGGCTTTTGTCTTTAATCCCAGTATTCTGGAGGCTAAGGTAGGAGGGTTGTCCATGAGTTCAAGCCTGAACTACAGAGTGCGTTTCTTATCGGCATGGGCTGGAGTGAAATTCTGCCTCAAACAAAAAAGAAAAAGGAAAAACAAAGAGAAGGAAAAGGAGTAATAAAGTTAGTGCCATTTCCTTTATTCCTAGCTTAACCTCTTCATGGGCAGGTAAAACACAATTTAGACATCTGAAGATCTCTGGAACATCAGTAGTGTTATTTCAATTCACAAAGAGCCACTGTGAAGTGGCCATGCTAAAGGAAGAGACAGAATTTTGCAGAAGTAGGAGCAATCCTCAGGACAGACCCATCCTTGGGTCACTTGTCAGCCATGCAAGCAGTGGTAGGAATCTTCATACTTTCCCTGGGGCTTGGTTCCTCAGCACAATGTAGTGCTCTATGGCTTTCAACCTAGGTTTCCCCTACATTAGTAGAGATCTCCAAAGACACCCCCATAGATTAACTCAGATTACCACATCCTCACCTTACCAGCATGTAGTACTGCTGTTCAGGCTCCCTCGGTGACTCTTGTGTTAGGTAGGCTCACTAACCAAACATGTAGGGTTGCCAGAGCAGAAAAGAAATAGCACAATCACAGTGGAACCCTTTTGAATGAGTCTTCTCCGCAAGCACTTGTAAGGGGATTCTCCCTCAGCAACAATGGAGGTGGAGATGGATGAGCTCATAGAACAGTTAGAGCCTGCAAGGCAAGTTCACAAAATATTGAGCATTTGATTTTAAAAAGTTTTCTTTTGTGCATGTACGTTGTGTGGTCTATGTACGTACATTTGAACATGTGTGTGTAGGTGTGCATGCACATGGAGGCCAGAAGTTGACCCTGGGGGTTCTCTACATCATTCTTTGAGGCACAGTCTCTCACTGAACATAGAGCTCACCAATTCTGCCAGACTACCTAGCCAGTGAGCCCTAGCGGTAACAGATATATGTGTCATGTCCAGCATTTTATTTGGATACTAGAGGTCCAAAAAAAGTGGCTCACGCTTTCACAGCAAGTGCTTTACCTACTGAGCAATCTCTCTTAACAGGCCTATAAACAGCTGTCACAGGTGAGCTACAGGTGTCATATTTTAATTTGTGCCAATATATGAGAGGTCAAGAAACTGGAGAGTCTTCCTTCAACATGTAAGTATACTGGTGGACCATCCAAGCCTATGTCTGTTGGGTTGAAGAATAAAAATGTGACCTCATGACTAATACTTGTGATTGTCCAGTCTAGATGCCCAGTGACAGGTGAATGGATAAAGAAAATGTGGTACATATATATACAATGGAATTCTACTTAGCAGTACAGAAAAATGAAATCATAAAATTTGGAGGAAAATGGATGGATCTGGAAAGAATCCTATTAAGGGAAGCGACTCAAACTCAGAAAGAAAAAAATTGTATCTTCTCTCTGATAGCAGGTCTTAGCATATATAAGTATGTATATATGCGGGGGCAGATATGAATAAAATCTATAAACGTAGTACTGTAACCAAAAGTGAATATAAAGGGATGAGCTAGAAGAAGAGATGGGCAAAAGAATACTTGTGACATGTAAATAGAAGGAAGAAAACTAAAGGGGGGGTGTTGAATGGGGAAGAGGGAGGGGACAGGAGGAAGGATGGAAATCAACAAAACCATATTGTATTTGAAAATGCT
Organism: Dipus sagitta; assembly: GCA_036346955.1. Taxonomy (NCBI): domain Eukaryota; kingdom Metazoa; phylum Chordata; class Mammalia; order Rodentia; family Dipodidae; genus Dipus; species Dipus sagitta. Next base: position 41,039,032 of record CM070774.1, on the reverse strand, counting down.
ATAAATAGAAAATATCCAGCCATAAAAATAAATAAATTCCAAACTATCTGTCTCCTTGCAAAAGCAGCTCTCCTGAAACACCATTACTTATCATTTGGGGGAAGTAGGGAATTTCATAAGAGAGAGAGACTCCTTAATTTTATCACATTTACTATTACTCATTAGGTGAACACCATGTGTTTGACAAACCAGTGTTTGAATCTCATCAAGTTGACTATACTAGTACTTATGAACGTTCATGGCTGAGGATTAAATGAGGGAACATAAGTGGCTCTCTTGCCCAGTAGTGCCCAGGTTACAGCAACCAGCTTTAGAGCAGATTGAATGAAATGTACGCTTGGCTCTTTCTCTGGCCCAGCTTTTGTTTGTTTGTTCTTGTTGTTGTTACTGTTTGATGGTTAAGACTGCCCATCCTCATGTCAGTATTAAAGCAGATTCATGTGGTAGTCCTTCAAACTAGAGTCTCACCCCTGGCTTTCACATATACCTATAATGTATAGTTACAATTTGATCCCACAAGGTCCTGAGAGACCTTGGAAATCTACAAATAACTTATTTCTGTCCAGTCTTATTTAGTGATTAATATATTGACACTATCTTATTTCCTTGTAAATGCATAATTGTTGCAGTCACCAACTAGAGAACTCCCTGACCATGTTAGCCAATATAGAATTTGCTGAACAGAACACTATACTTTATTCATTTAAACTGACTCCCATGGGGCAATCTCCCTCTATTTAAGAAAATAAAGTTGTGACTCAGGAGCTGACTAAAAGGACTGGTGGGCTACAGAACACTTGCCCCCTGAGTCACCAGTTCAAATGTGACCCAAAATTATAAACATCTGAGAGTCATTTGCTAGCCTCAGCCTGCTGAGTGCAGGAAGGACAGCCACGTCATATGCCCCCACATGCCACCACAATTGCTGCTGCTTTCAGTGGAGGCGCAAGCCTAAAATGCACCCCAAATTTACCTTTCTCTCCTCTTTTACCTCCCAGGAGACTGTTCTAATACAAACCAATGTCTGAGATTTATCTCCTAATGCATTATGTGTCTTTTAACTGTATTTCACTGTGTTTTTAAGTGAGTTTCAGCAAGCATTTGAGATCTAGATATTTTTATTTCATCAAAAAAAAAAAATCATTGGTGGGATAGAGAGATAGCTCAGCAGTTAAGGCACTTGCCTGCAAGCCTAAGCACGTGGGTTTAATTCCCCGGTACCCATGTAAAGCCAGATGCACAGTGATGCATGAATCTGGAATTTGTTTGCATTTCCTGGAGGCCCTGGCATGCCCATTCTCTCTCTCTCTCTCTCTCTCTCTCTCTCTCCCTCACTCACTCTTTCTCTCTTTCTCCCTCTCTCATCTCTCTACCTGCTTGCAAATAAATATACATATATATTTAAAAGCCATTGGTGGCTCTGGGGGAATTGTTCAACAGTTAGAGGTGCTTGCTTGCAAACTCTGCTGACCTAGATTAAATTACCAGGTTATCCTTGCAAAGCCAGATGTGCATTCATTTGCAGAACAAGACAACCTGGCATGCATTTGCACACACTGACACACACACACACACACACACACACACACACAATTTTTAAATGTGATTGTTTAGGGAAAATGGTATACTGTGTACACTAACTTCCTAATGTCATAAATAATGACTAATAAAAATCATTAGCATTCACTGAGTACCTATGATGTGTCAGAGATTGTGCTCAACTCTTACATCGATGATTAGATCATACATGGTTTAAAATGTAAAACAATTCTGCAAATTAGCTACTATGACCTTGATCTCCTCAATGTGGATGTATAAGAACCATGCAAGTTCTATGCAGGAACACAGCCAGCTAATGGGAGGATCTGTATTGTGACCTCTAAGCTTCACTACTTCTTTTGTGTGCATACATTTTCCATGTCTTCCTTCTAGGGGCTATTTCTTGTTTAGTTATTTCCCTGCATTGTTCAGTTTGGATACTTTGCCTAGAGGATGAGCAGTAGGGTGACCTTCAGAGTGTACTGATCAGTGAGCAACATTAACTTAATTATATTTGGGGTTAATTTATAATTGTAAAGGCTTACATGTCATTAAAGATAGTCTTTATCTGAGCTTTTTTAGTGGCTTTCCAATTTTTTGTATGTAATTTCAAATATTTCCAAAATGATTCATGGAAAATAGGAATTATTTATAATAGTGATAAATTAGACAAAAGGAAGCCTGAACTATACTCAGAATAATGCATTAGAAAATTAAAATGGTAAACAGATCTCATGTTAACCATGTGTGAATTATCAGAAGACAGCTGTTTGTTAGCCATTATTTTACTTAATTTGATGTCTATGAAAAGAATTACTTTTGTTAATTTTATTTATTTGAGAGAAAGAGTGAGAGAATGGGAGCAGATGGAGATAGAGAAAATGGATGCATCAGGGTCTCTGGTCACTGCAAACGAAACTTGAGATGCATGCACCACCTTGTGCATCTGGCTTACGTGGGTACTGGGGAATCAAACCTGGGGCCTTGGGGTTCACAGGCAAGTACCTTACCCACTGAACCATCTCTCCAGCCCCTAAATCACTTGCTTAAGTACAAATTTTCTCCCTCAGAAGAATAGCTATTTTGTGTGAATTAAAATTCTCTGGCACTAAACTTAAAGTAACAAAGTACAGGAGTTCTTAGGGAGCTAGTTTTCCATCAAATTAGCTTTTTGAAAAATATTTTATTTTTATTTGCTTGAGAGAGAGAGAGAGATACCCAAATAAACAGGTGTAGAGAGAGGGAGAGAATGGGCTTGCCAGGGCCACCAGCCACTTCAAATGAATTCCAGATGTGTGTGTCCCCTTGTGCACCGGGCTTACATGGGTCCTGGGGAATTGAACCTTGGTCCTTTGCCTTTGCAGGCAAACGCCTTAACCACTAAGCCATTTCTGTAGCCACAAATTAGCTTTTAATTGGCTAAATCTCTTTGTCAATTGAAACTTTAAGGAAAAAAATCACAGATGGATTCAGGAGTCAAATTCCTTTATGGAACATACAAAGGTGTCTTATAGTTGCAGGCAGGAAACACTTACATGTGCCATGGCTCAAGTAATGTGTCTCTCTGACTGATCCATGGTTTTCACTCTAGACCCTAGTCAGAAATTAGAACTTAGCAAGTCAAAATTGTTAGCCAATGTATGTCATCAGATGAATAAAGATTGTGTGTCTCTGAGCTCTGAATGGTTATGTACTTGAGTTCAAAGACAAATCCTTTTACATTAACTCTTTCCCAACATAAATTAAATGTAGTCTAGCAATGACATTTGAGGTTAGATGGTCACTGTAATAGCACACCTTAGCTAGAGACCACAGCACACATTGTTTGTCAAATATGCACTTAGACCACTAGCAACAACCACCAACAAAAGAGCACCAACAGGGTTTATGAGGCATGGAACATTAAATTTAATTGGTTATAAACCATAATTAAATAACAAACATATTTTCATTACTCCGTTACAGTGAAGAAGCACACCTGTTAGGTTTAGCTGCAGGAGGGATGTTCACAAGTAAGCAATGGGGTCAGAAGGATTCCCATGCGAGGGAACAACCTGGGCAAAGGAACCTGCAGTAACCTTGGCTACGGTGCCACGGAGCAACTGCAGGGCCAGCTTTGTTTCATCCTGGGTGCTCTCTGCACACAGTTGGGAATCACAACAGCTAGCACAACCCAATCTTCCTCCTTTATGTAACTGCACTTATAAAAGCACTTTGCTTTACCATTTTCCAAAGAAGAATATGTATGCGTGTGTGTGTGTGTGTGTGTGTGTGTGTGTGTGTGTGTGTGTGTGTATATATATATATATAATTTTCTCATAAATTCAGGAAAAATAAGTTTTTTAAAGAAATATTCCTCCACACTGTTACACTTAGAAATAATGGATCCCATTTTATCGGATTAAGTTGAAAGTTATACTTCGGTTGCTGGTGATCTGCAATCTGGATATATTTTTAAAGCCTTATCCTGATTTCAACAGACTATCTAAATACATTCCTGTTATGACAGCAATCCCTCAGTCTGCGTACCACTATTAACTTTGTGCGCCACCAGTTCTCCACAGACCCTTCCTGCTTTATTTCTTTCATGTATGTTGACATGGGTTTTGGGACTCTGAGTAAAACAGATAGTTCACTACGGAAAGATCATTCTATTATTTAACATCTTTTCATACCCCATCATCTCAAATTCTTCCTTGTAATTTCTGCCAGCATATAACCTCGCCTGCTCCCTTTCCCACTTCAAAGAAATTAAATCCTATTTAAACTAACAGGGAAGTGATGGCCTGAAATTATCTTTGGAAAAAATGTAGGATATAATCAAAAGAGAGAAAGTAGGAAGGAAGATCACTTGGACCTTGGGGTTTAGAATTACATTTTGAATGCTCTTGCCAGCAAGCTAGTGCAAGAGTTATTAAAACCACATCTCTGATATATGGCTAGTCAGCCTTTTCCTAGTGCCAAAGAGTTACACTCACCAAAAAGAATCAGTTACAATACTTAAAATATTTACATTAAAATAATATTTCTATAACAAAGAACATTACTTAGCATAAGAAACTCATTTAGTGTAGGTTGAGAAGGATATGTCTTCCTGGCATTGGACAGAGTATCATGATATAATGATTGAAAGTTTTTGTTGAAAATGAATTAGGACTATAAAATGACCCTTACTACATTCTGGAAATTGGCCTCCATGATTTTACATATACTCTTTTATTCTATCTTGAATTTAAAAAATGACATTTTATTTATTTGAGAGAGAGAGAGAATAAGTGCTCCAGGGTTTCCAGACACTGCAACCGAACTCCAGACACATGCGCCCCCTTGTTTATCTGGCTTATGTGGGTCTGGGGAATTGAATCTTGGTCCTTTGGCTTTGTAGGCAAACGCCTTAACCAGTAAGCCATCTCTCCAGGCCCATCTATCTTTAATTTTTAACCTCATTTATAGTGAAAGAGATAAAACTTAAATCCAAAGAAATTAAGGTACTTGCCCAAGGTCCCACCACTAACATAGTGCTTGGCATATTCTCTGAGCTAAATCATTTTGGAAAGTTTAAATTGTAGGAACTGAGCCTACTTGCCTCTGAAGATTATCATACTATACCGTATATTCTATTTTGACAGAAAGAAGGAAGCTGAATGCTGTACATTAGAAGTCATAATAATGTAACTCATCTTAATGACTGGCCTGTTGCCAAGATTCTGAGTGTCCTCCATGAGGCGAGTGCAGGAATAAATGACAATCAGATCTGTTTTGCTTGACTGCTTAGTGACAATTCAGCATCATTTCTATCCTGACAGGTCACATCTCCCAGAATCACCTTCTCCTATTGTTTTATGTCAGAGTTTGTCAATGAAGTGAATACTGGTAAGACTTGGAAGATGCAAGTAAAGGATTAACTTTATTTGTGGGAAGCTGTGACAAGACACATGGGTAGACACAAGGATCACTGAGACTCCTGGGATTCTTGGGAAGTCTCTACATGGCCATACAGACTGAGATATTTAGTAGGAACATTATCACTGCCTGTTTGAAGCATTTGAAAACTATTCGATATGAGTCTCCAGATAGAGATTTCAGAAATTGTTCACCAGACTTCAGAGACAGTCTTCCTGCCTTTAGTTCTCTTAGCACTTTCCAAGTTCATGTAGTCACTAATTTTCATATTAATACTTCCCTTCCCACTAAAAATGGGATCATTCTCTATTCCTTAATGAATCCTGAATGACATACCATCCTTGCCTAAGATTTTCACTTCTCCTAGAGACAGGGTATGCTTTAGACATCTTGAGCCATTGGGGCCTGAGTTCACCAAGACAAACACTATTGGCTATCATCATCTCATTTTACTTTTCTGCTCTTCCTTTGTTGGAGAAGTAACTTGCAGCTAAGGGTGACCCTGACAGCCATGTCAAGTCAATGGGACTTTAGTGAAAGTGGGAGTATGGGCACTTTGGGAAATGTCATTAAGCAGCATGATTATTCCTCTTTTCATACTTCTTCCTTATTGCTGATTAGAAGATAATGATTGGAGTTCTGGCAGCAATTTTGGACCACCATGGAATTTGGGTTACCGAAGACTCATACGTTAGAGACCACCAGAACTACATGGCTAAGTCTAGACATTCACATGATACAGACTGAAAGTTCAATGTTATTAATGCTATTGGGATGTTGATATTGCTATCATAATTAGGACTAACAAATTCATCAACCTTGTAAGATAATTTAATACCTATTAATAATGTAGGAAAATGGGAGATAAAACAGTGGCATTTCAAAGGAATGAAACCAATAAGATATGTAACATTTTTTTATTTTTAATTTTTTAAATTTAATTTTAGAGACAGCAAGAGAGAGAGAGAGAGAGAGAGAGAGAGAACGAGAAATACAACCAGACCAGGGCCTCAGCCACTGCAGTTGGACTCCAGACTCTTGTGCCACCTAGTGGGCTTGTGTGACATTGCACTTGCCTCACCTTTGTGCATCTGGCTAATGTGGGATCTGGAGAGTAGAACATGGGTCCTTGGGCTTCTCAGGCAAGTGCCTTAGCAACTAAGCCATCTCTCCAGCCCTGTAACAATTTCCTGTTCTGGTTCAGGATGCAAGGTCTTCTTAAAGTGCACATAATAAAATGACAATGACTGATATAGACTGATATCTCCTATGTTTGTTACTTTATAACTTATCTACACTCCTTGTTTTCCAAAATTGACTATAGGTAGCTAAGTGACATACTTACAAGATCATATAAAATAAATAAAGAGAGAAAATAAGACCAAGTTAAGACATGGATCAAGTATAGCGGTCCATGCCTGCAGCCACCACTCTGGAGGCTGAGACAAGCAGATCTCCAGCCTGGTTTGCACAAGTACCAGGACAGTCAGAACTATGTAACAGGATCCCATCTCAAAGAAAAAAAAAAAGCGGGCTGGGGAGATGGCTTATTGGTTAAGGCACTTGCCTACAAAGCCAAAGGGTCCAGGTTCGATACCCCAGTACCCACGTAAGCCAGATGCACAAGGTGGTGCATATGACTGGAGTCCATTTGCAATGGTTGCAGTGGCTGGAGGCTCTGGCAGCCCAGTTTTTTCTTGTTCTCTCTCTCTCTCTCTCTCTCTCTCTCTCTCTTTTGTCTCTCTCTTTCTCTCATAAATAAATTAACTAAATTAAAAAATAAAGCAAAACAAAAACAAATCAAAAGGAATAATATATAACTTGCAAAGAATGAGCTATGCCTGTTCAGCATGTATTCCTGAATCCCAGATATTGTCTCATAAACATTTATTTAATAAATGTGTAAATTCTGAATAAAAATTTGTTGATTTTGCCTGTCTGTTTTATGTCTCCTCTTTTCCTTATTTGTCTTCAAGTAAATCCCACTTTATGCAGTATATGTGGGGCTGACTCCACTTCTAAACCTGGGAAAGTTCTGGACATAACTCCTGGTGGTGAGAGCCTGCCCTGTTCTTTTGCTAGGTGGGAATCGTTGAGATGGTAGAACCTTCCCTGGGTCCCTTTTGTTTGATCACAAGTATAATACAGTCTGAAGCTGTTTCACTATGTGGACTTTGTAGTTATCTACACCAGTGGTTTTCCTCTAGGAGCTGTTTTGCTCCCCAACACCACACACACACTATGAGGGACACTTGGTCCTGTCTGAGAAGTTTGCAATTACCACAGCTAAGTGGTTGGTCCTATTCACAGCCACTCAGTAGAATCCAGGAATACTCATAAGCATGCTAAAATATATGGGATGAACTCCCATTCTCATGCCAAAGAACCTTCAAGTCCAAAATGTCAGCACTGCTAGGGGCTGGGAATCTTTCTGTAGCATCGCAGCACTTTTCTTCAGTTAGTTTCCTGTGGGTTGCTTTCAACTACCTACTGTTGATTGGAACTCAAACCTGGTTCTCACTTCTTAGCCGCTCAAATAAACAAAATAGAATGAGCAAGTAGACTCTGAGAGGGGATCACAGCTAGCTGTTCTAGCCAGCATTACTTAAAATGAATGTTGTCCCTGAATCCTCATGAAGGAAACAGAACCCTAGTTGTTTGCAATTATATTCTGACCTTCTTGGAAATGATTAACACTAATATTAGTCAGTCTACACAGCCAGTCACCAAGACTTTATTTCAATATGTTTATAGGCAAGCATGTAGCTGCACTTCACAGAGGTGTACTGCCAGGAAGCTTTGTTTCTGATTTGTTTGCTTAGAAAGACTGCCTTGTCAAATTCACAGACATCTCAAGTTAGTGAGAGTTCTACACATTCACATGAAGAACTCCAAAAGACACAGAGAAATGTGTCATAGGTTATCACTCTTAACTTGTTCAAATGAACCTCTTGGAATAAGGTTTGTTCCATCCAGAATAAGAGCTGCCACTGCAGAAATTAATAGATGAGTGTGCATCTCAATTGTCATGTGGTAACATGTGCAATATGTTGCTCAGAGCAACTGATGACTTTGGGATATTTTTCCATAGCACTCAAAATGCAAATTTGTTCTTCTGTTTTCTGTTAATTGAATAAATAAGACCTCTTCTGTAGCTAAGCATTTTTATGTAAAAAGACTATCAATTCTCCAACAGGAATGTCTTGAAGTCCTTTCCCATCATATGTCATAAAATTGATATAACTATCGAAAATGGAATGACCACTTGGTCAAACAACGATTACTAGGTCAAACAAAACATGTTGAATCAGATTAGGTTTCTGTCATGCAATATATTTGAGCACATGGTTGGAAAAGAGATAATGTTAATAGATTTCGCCACAAGTTCTATAGATGACTCACATTTCAAACTAATTAGTTCATAGATTGCAAATATCCAGTAACACCCATTACTGAAATTCCTTCAGAAAAACCCATAAAGAGTACAAAAAGGTATTATACTCTTGCGAATTTCAAAATACTGGCTTAACACTTGATTACTCACCTGAGATAAAAGGTAACACCCTATTGCTTAAGGCACCACAAGCTGAATATGGACAGAAGCCAGTTCCCTGATGGCTAGCTTATATAGTGCTGGAAAGTGCTACATGAGCTGCTGGGGGAAAATGACCACCAATGCTATGAACAAGAAGGGAACCCTACTATGCAAAATTAACCAGTTGGACAAAAGTTACACTTCTGTGCAATAGTGACCTCCAGCCCAGGTGAATAACCAATGGTTCTATGATGGGATAAAAGAGTTGCTCAGTGGGAAGGAGCTCATAGCTGGTACTGTGAACTAAGTCAAAACCCAATTGGGACAAGAACCATGGACTCCATTGAGAAGGTCCCACTAGTCTTTGGCCAAAAGAGAGGCTATGCCCATCAGTATCTCTCTTAACCAACAATGCTTATCCACGCTAATCTATGCTGTTCTCACTGTCTGTTGGAGAATATGCTTTTCTTTTACAGAAGGTACAGAAAACCTGGGACAACCAAACATATATCAGCATGACTGCCTATCATGAGATGAGCCCACCTCTGGCATGTGATCCAGGGTCCAGGTGACACCACAGAGGAAGTGGAGAGTTGAGCAAGAGGGCTGCTCCCGAGCCTGACAATCTATTCCAGGGTGACGGCAATAGACAGTGAGGACAATCAAAAATGTATCAAAGCAGAACTCCAGAAGTTGTTGAGAGCTAACACTGAATTTGACTTTTAACATACTCAGCAAGGCTCAGGGATCATTATGGAAGAGGCGGTGGAAAGATTGTAAGAGCCACAACGGGTGGAGTATCTAGAGGCACTGCCACCCCACACCACAATGACTGCTGCTCTCAAAACTCATAACCCACAATCCTATGGTGAATACCAGTGACCCCACTGAGGAGCACCCTCAGTGGAATGGGGGCAAGGAGGAGAGGAAGGGTACCAACGCATAATTTGTCTATACTAAGTTTCTATTTAATAAATACACGCACACACATCTTGTAATATTTTAAAAACAAACCCAAGAATCCAGAAATTAATTGCTTGGAAGTTATCAATGTATTTTGATGAAGTAATATTTAATGAATTAGAAAAACTTTAGAACCAATGAGTCCAGATTTGATTTGTATTTATGTAAGCCATACATTTTGTCCTCAATTTCATAATTATTACAAGGTAAAATAAACTAGTCAGAAAAGGTTATACACAGCCTGATTCCAAGTATGCACTCTAGTAAAGAAAAACCATACAAACAGTGAAAAGATTCGTGGCCACCAGGAACTCATAAAGGAAGAGATGAAAAGATAGCATGGGACAATTGTAAGATAGCAAAATGATACAGTATGATATGCTGATAGTGACTATGTGCCATTTTATATTTTATCAAAAACTATACAATATATGCTCCCCAAAATGAGCTTGAGGGCTGGAGAGATGGCTTAGTGGTTAAGCGCTTGCCTGTAAAGCCTAAGGACCCCAGTTCAAGGCTCAATTCCCTAGGACCCGTGTTAGCCAGATGCACAGGGGGTGCATGAGTCTGGAGTTCATTTGCAGTGGCTGGAAGCCATGACACACCCATTCTCTCTCTCTCTCTCTCTCTCCCTCTTTCTTTCTCTGTCTGTCACTCTCAAGTAAATAAATAAAAATAAACAAAATATTTTTTTTTAAAATTAGCCTGAAGGTAAACTGTCGTCTTTAGTGATAATGTCAGTGAAAGCCCAAGTGTTATACAGGAGGCTGATAGTGGGAACAGGGTATGCATTATATTGTAAAATTAAAATTTGTTTTCAGGTAACCAAAAATCATGAGCATTAAACCCTTTAGGAAAATATTGATATGTTTAAATGTTTTTTTAAATAATAATTGTTGTTTAATAATATTTTTATCTCTGTGATTATATAGACACATGTTAATATGAAAAATAATGCTGGAATTCTTAAAGCCTCTGAGAATCATTCAAGCTCACTGATGGATGGAAACTCCTGTTTGAGGGAGACACTCCTTATCAAGCGCTACACAATGAATGATAAGAGTTGGAAACCTAATGTTCTCCTCTGGCCTCCATTTTCACATGCATCTATACACATGCCTGAATACACTCACACCACACATTCACACCATGACACACACACACACACACACACACTACATGTAAAGAAATCAATTATAGATCTATAAAAAAGAAATTTGAAAATGAAGTGGTCAAATCCTCAACAACATCATACCAAAGAAAATATGCAATGTAGAATATTGACTAGCCAGTCATGATTTAAGGGAGAGGCTGAGAAAGAAAGGGAAAAAGAAAGAATACCTAGACTTTTGGGGTGATATTCTCCTTATCTTTGCTATGAGGATCTTTTCATGGGTGAATACCTGATTAACAACTCATGGAACTGCATTTTAAATGCATGCAATTTACTGTGTATCAATTATAGCTCAATGAAACTTTGGAAAGATATTAGAAAAATAAAAAATGTTATGAATTACTTAAGTGTCAACATTAAAATGTTCATTAATGTTACTAAGATAATAGATATTAAATTTGCCAAGTCACTTTTATTTAATCATATTCTGGAGGAACTAGCAATAAATTAGGTAAGAAAAGATCATATGACACATAGATAATATAATTTTTCACGATATGAATGTAAAATATCTTAGAAAGGATATAAAATTCACAAGTAACTAGCCCCTAATACATGAAAATCAATGACTTATATTTATAAAATTAATCCATTAGAAAGTGTAGTGAGGTCTGGAGAGATGGCTTACTAGTTCAGGTGCTTGCCTGTGAAGCCTAAGGACCCATGTTTGATTCCCCAGAACCCACATAAGCCAGAAGCACATGGTGGTATATGTGTCTGGAGTTTACTTGCAGTGGCTAGAGGCATGACCATTCTCTCTCCCTCTCTCATAAATAAATAAAAATAAACAACTTTATTGTCTAATCCACGAGATGCTTGCTGGGTATGTAAGGCATCTTGGGTAGATTCAGGTTAGGTGCTGTAGATGAGTGAGACTATGTGGCGATTTGTTTTTTTCTGTGATTGGGTAAGTTCACTGAGAATGATCTGTTCCAGGTTCAACCATTTTTCCTAGACAATAGGATGGGTGGGGAGGGAGGGGAAGGCAACGCAGGGGGTGGGAAATGCAAATCTACACCCAAACGGCAATGGTACCATAAAATTCTACATCCCAAAAGGCAGACCAAATGGCTGAACCTTCACCAGGCCCTTAGAGGGAACACCTGAGCCACAAGAGGGTATGATGAAGACTGACCTTAATCTTCTACAGCTTCTCTCTCTCTCTCTCTCTCTCTCTCTCTTCTAACTCTTTTATATTAGTTATCTTTTTCTTCCTTTTCTTAGTGGGCACTGACCTGTAACTCCCAGTACCAGCATGGGGCTATCATCCACAATGAGCTTTTGATCAGAGAGACCTACAAGGTTTCCTAAAAGACAGACAGATTTCTGTCAGACTACTTGATGACCCACCAAAGGTTAGTGGTAAGACCCTACTGCTGAAGACACCTTATGTGGTCAACACATAAAATGGAATGGCATGGCTGGAAGCTGGAAGAGAGTCAGTCCACACACAGTCAGCACGTCCAGTGCCAGAAGGTGCTACATGAGCAACTGAGGGAAAATGACCAATATCTGTCCAAGCAATGCATGGTCTAACCTACTTAGCAGCAAATAACCTGTCATGATGCTCACACAAGTGCAATAGTGGCACACAGCCATGGTGGGAAACCAACTGCTCTTGATTAGGCTAACTGATCCCCTCAGTGGTACTGGACCCATAGCTGGATCTGGGAAACAAGTCAGAATCATATCTAACCATATGCCCACTCTCCATAAGCCTGCTCTCCATTATCAAGCTACCACCAATCATGGGCTACAAGAGGGCCTACACCTATTAACTTCTCTATAAAAAAGTAAGGGTTATCTCATTTGCCTGGTGCTAACTTACCCTCCATTTGAGAATCTGTTTCTCTTTTTCAGATAGATGTAGATCCTAAGGAGAGAGCCACCCCATCATACCTCAAAAGGGCCCCAGCTGAAACTAAGAATAATTGGCAAAACAAGCAAGAGTGCTATTTTCTTGGTGAACCAGGTATCAGCACAAGGGTGAAGGAGATCAACACAGAGAAAAATCAACTCCTACCAAATCAGAGATCCAGTGACCCAGAGGCCCTCAACACCTCATCACTGAAGCAGACCAAAAATGAACCCAACATGGCTCAGGGAAATTTTGTGGAAAAAGGGGTGGAAAGAATGTCAGAGCCATATGTTGGGTCATGATATGCAGAGACATTAATCCTACCTATAACTCCAGAATGCGTGACCCATATACCTCAACAAGGAGGGGCCACGGGGAGGGGGTAGGTCATGGATGAGCCTAATAATGGCACCAACTTGACTGTATTCGCTGAGTACAAAACTAATTAATAAAACAATAAAAATAAATAAATAAACAACTTTAAAAAGGGGATGTATAATAAAAAGACATGCTTATAATTTCAATGAAAACAGTGACATACCTAGAAATTTTGCAATATGTAAGAATGCAGGCAAAAAATTAAAGCACATACAAATAGTATTTAGGAAAAAGTAATTTTATGCATGTATCAACTGGCCTTAAGTTAATCCACACTTTAATGTACATTAATAAGATAGAAAAAGGTCTGTTTTCAAACCAAAGAAGCTCATTGTGATATTCTTTTAAAAATTCAAAGTGCATATGATGTCAAATTTAGGAATTTATTCTCTAGATAATTTTTGTATGTTTGAAATAGCACACATTTGGGCTGTTTATTCGCACATAATTGCATAGGAGTGGAATCACCCTAAATAAGCATTAACAGTACCAGCGGTTAGCTATACTTAGTGGAGTACATAGTGAAACATTATGTAACCATAAAATAAGAGTACACTGATATGGAACAACCTCTCAGATTAAGTTAAAAATAAAGAAGCAAAATGTAGAAAGAGTGACTATCATATGTTAGCTATTGGTTATAGAATAAAGAAGTCCATAGATTTTTTATTTTTTATTTTTTTTGCAGACACAGAATAACTGACAAGAGTGCTTCTTGTTGGTGTCATGGAGCAAGGCTTTGTGGGGCACAGGTTTACGTGTATCCCTACCTATCTGGAATTTTCATAAGTGTTTTCATAAAATAATTTGCAGTGGATATTATGTACCAATAAATGAAATAGTTCTTCCTCTTTATCAAAATGTAATGGAACATACCTTTCTGCTTGCTACTCAAGCATGAAGAGCTGAAGTCAGATTTCCAGTAGTCAGGTCAAAGATGGGTGTGGTACCTAGAATCCCAACACTAGGGGCACAGAGACAACAGAATCCCTTGGGTTTACTGGCTAACTAGCATAGCCAAATTGGTGAGACAAAGGCTCTTTAAAAATATGAGGGAGGCTGGGTGTGGTGGCGCATGCCTTTAATCCCAGCACTCAGGGTGCTGAGGTAGGAGGAGCGCTGTGAGTTGGAGGCCACCCTGAGACTACAGAGTGAACTCCAGCTCAGCCTGGGCTAGAGTGAGGTGAGACCCTACCTCAAAAAAACAACAACAACAAAAAATTGAAAATAAGATGGAAAGTAACTGCTGAGTGGCTGGAGTTTGTTTGCAATGGCTAGAGACTTTAACAACCTATTCTCTCCTCTCACTTTCTGATAAATATTTTTAAAAATTTAAGAAACCAACAAATACTACACAGAACTATGAGAATACAAGAAAGAATGCAATTATTGTGCTTTTTAATTTTTATTTAATTTAATTTTATTATTATTAGTTATGTGCACTGTGTGTATACAGCCATGTTGGTACCATCACTAGCCTCCTCCCTGTCTTGTTCAAGCAAAATTCTGTGACCTGGGCCTCTAAGCTTCAGAAGATGGTACCCTGGGAATTCAGGTGGGGGAGCAATGACTCATGGGAACTAAGTGTGCTATGTTAGGAATTGGTAAGTAAATTACAGCATTCCACACATGGTAAAGAAGGCACGTTGTGGGGAGGAGAAAGCAAGATAATTTTCTAGATAATGTAGAGCCTTGTGTACCATTCTTGGAAGACCCTAGACTCTCTTTTTTTTAATTTAATTTAATTTAATTTTATTTTATTTTATTTTATTTTTACAGTCAGTTTGGTACCATTATTAGGCTCATCCATGACCTACCCCCTCCCCTTGGCCCCTCCTTGTTGAGGTATATGGGTCATGCATTGTGGAGTTAGCCCACAGTTATGGGTAAGCTAAATGTCTCTGCATATCATGACCCAACATATGGCTCTGACATTCTTTCCGCCCCCTCTCCCGCAAAATTTCCCTGAGCCATGTTGGGTCTGCTTCAGTGATGAGGTGTTGGGGGGCTCTGAGGCTCTGGCTCTCTGATTTGGTAGGAGTTGATTTTTCTCTATGCTGATCTCATTCCCCCTTGTGCTGGTATCCGGTTCATCAGGAAAACAGCCCTCTTGCTTGTTTCTCCAATTTTTCTTAGTTTCAGCCGGGGCCCTTTTGAGGTATGATGGGGTGGCTCTCTCCTTAGGATCTACATCTATCTGAAAAAGAGAAGCAGATTCTCCAACGGAGAGTAAGTTAGCATCAGGACAAATGAGATAACCCTTTTTTTATAGAGAATTTAATAGTTGTAGGCCCTCTTGTAGCCCACAATTGATGGTAGCTTGATATTGGAGAGTGGGCTTATGTTTGGATATGGTTCTGACCTGTTTCCCAGCTCCAGCTATGGGTCTCATACCAGTGAGGGGATCAGTTAGCCGAATTGAGAGCAGTTGGTTCCCCACCATGGCTGTGTGCCACCACTGCACTTGTGTGGGCATCACAACAAGTTATTTGCTGCTAAGTAGGTTAGACCATGCGTTGCTTCGACAGATATTGGTCATTTTCCCCCAGTCGCCCATGTAGCACCTTCTGGCACTAGACGCGCTGACTGTCTGGGGAAGACCCTAGACTCTCTTGCTTTCATGTGAATCTTGGGAAATATATGTGCAGCAGATTTTCTGGATGAAAGCTGTGTGTTGGGAGGATTATTAGAGTTAATTTAGGACATATAACTAAATAGCTGTTGCTCATTTGTTCACTTATCCATTCACTCAATGCATAAATGTCTACTATGAGCCACATAGGGTCTGTATAAACAACTACTCTAATATGAAGCTTTTATGCATTAACTTATATATCCTGATGCTGAAAGTAATATGGTTCTTACAGAAAAGCAGAAAAAAACAAGGAAGAAATGACTCATAATTCCATTGTTTTAAAGACTAAAATTGTTAAAATTTCATTATATGCATAGCTATTTATGCATGTGATTTTATATGTAGACTATGTTGCTGGGCTTTTTATACAAATGTGTATATGCACACATACTTATGCATTTTACTTTATTTACTTAATTTTGTATTGGATAAATATTTCCTGTATATGTTTTTAAAACTTATGGGGGCTCAATTTATCATCAAGACAGAGAAGCACTTTTTTTTTGGTTTTTCGAGGTAGGGTCTCACTCTAGTCCAAGCTGACCTGGAATTCACTCTGCCATCCTCCTACCTCTGCTTCCTGAGTGCTAGGATTAAAGGCGTGCGCCACCACGCCTGGCCGAGAAGTACTTTTTTTACTACCTACACAGTGTGTATACAGTCATGCACCATCATTAGCTTCCCCCCTGCCAGCCCCCCTCAGCAGCGACCCTCCTAGTTGGAGAATGTGGGTCATGTATTCTGGGGTTATGGGTAAGAGGCAATGTCTCTGTGCATATAATTCCCAACTTGTGACTCTAACAATCTTTCCGCCCCCTCTTCTGCAAATTTCTCTGAGCCATGTTCGGTTTGTTTTAGGTCTACTTCAGTGACGAGGTCTTGTGGGAGCCTCTGTGTCTCTGGATATCTGGTTTGGTAGGAGTTGAGTGTTCTCTGTGTCTATCTCCTTCACCTTCTGCACAGAAGTACTTTTAATATATCACACCACTTAATTTTTAGTTTTATGTTACAAAGGTGGGGCAATGTGCCAGTGACCCAAGGGAAGCAGGAGGAGCAAACTCAGCTGAGCCCCGGCTTGTAGCTACCAAATGCAGCCATGTCACGCTCAAGAGCAATCACAGTCACCAATTATCCTGTTCTCAATTTTTCCCTTTTCAAAATGTCACTGTGGGTACTTACCACATATGTAAATCTCCATATAATCTAAGGCTATATACAGAGCAACATGTTCTTAGGGAAAAAGAAATACCACAACAAAATGTATGTAAATTTTATCCAACTTTATCTAAAAGGCTACACATGTCTTTATCTCTGAAAAAGTAAGTTCATCTCAATTAGTACTTTATTTTTTCATGTGAGAAAATGATTTTTCTTGTTTAAAAATGAATAACTTTTATTCCAGGAAAAATACTAAATATAATCTAGAGCCAACAACTGAACATTGAGGTGCTCTGTTTCTTTAGATGAACTTTTTATTTTCAAAGTAGCATTTGGGGGCTGGGAAGATTGCTCAGTGGATAAGGCATTTGCTGCACAACCTTGAGTACCTGAGTTGGGATCCTCAGAACTCACATAAAAGAAGGACTCTGGATCTGTAAGCTTCAATATATATACCCTCCTCCATAACAGTGCCTGGTCTGGAAATTCACCTCAGCAAATCTGAAGCTGTCTGCTATAGTGCTGCTGCGATTTTGCTTTTTCTGTGTCTTCTGAGGAATTTAAATAGTATTGGAAAAAATTTTGGCAAGAGCCTGCTAAGTATAGGAAGACTAGACATTTGTCAAAAGTTTCTTTTTTGCATTTTTATTTTTTAATTTTTTTGTTGACAACTTCCATAATTTTAGACTATAACCCATGGTAATTCCCTCCCTCCCCCCACTTGCCCCTTTGAAACTCCACTCTCCATCATATCCCCGCCCCCTTTCAATCAGTTACTCTTTTATTTTGATGTCATGATCTTTTCCTCCTATTACGATGGTCTTGTGTAGGTAGTGTCAGGCACTGTGAGGTCATGGATATCCAGGCTATTTTGTGTCTGGAGGAGCACATTGTAAGGAGTCCCACCCCTCCTTTGGCTCTTACATTCTTTCTGCCACTTCT
Source organism: Dipus sagitta (assembly GCA_036346955.1). Classification (NCBI taxonomy): domain Eukaryota; kingdom Metazoa; phylum Chordata; class Mammalia; order Rodentia; family Dipodidae; genus Dipus; species Dipus sagitta. Next base: position 41,020,947 of record CM070774.1, on the reverse strand, counting down.
TCCACAGTGGACCTTGAGCCTTGGAAGATGTGATAGAGATATTTCAGTGCTGAGCACTCCTCTATCACTTGTTCTCAGCACCATGGTGCCTTCTGAGTCATCCCAAGGTCACTGCCATCCGAAAAGGAGAAGCTTCTCTAACCAAAAGTGAGAGTAGCATTAGTATATGGGTATGAACATAAGGGGAGTTCTTACTGGGAAGTTTTGTGAGCACAGTATATACATTTAGCAGACATTACACCCCTAGGACTCATGACTACCTCTGTTGTAGGTTGTCAGTATCAGGGATGTATTCCCTCCCATGGAGTGGGCCTCCAGTCCAATTAGAGAGTGGTTGGTTTGGCCTGTAACAGACATGGCACTATTGCACCCGTTGGCTCATTTGTCCTGGCTGGATAAATTTAAGACTTGCAGTGTCCACTGTTGTTTATTTCTACTGGTGATTTCTCTCTCTCCCGTGGAACTGCATGCAGTGTAGCTTTTTCCAGCTTTCTGTCAGCTAGTCTACATGAAGGAGGATTTCAGCTCAGTTCCAGCAGGATTTCTCAGTGACCTTGCAGTCTAAGTATGTGGAGTCTTCAGCAATAGGGTCTTACCATCTATTCCTGGTGGGAAACCAAGAGCCTTGGAAATGGCCTGTAATGTTTTAGGGGTATCAGTGACCTCCCTGGCTAACAACTCACTGGAAGGTATCCAGTTTCTAGAACTGAAAATTGTCTAGTAACAATCTATAGCTTGTGAGTGTTCTAATGTCAAAAAAGTAGTTTTCCATATGACTTATTTATATCCTCTTAGATTTTTGATTAGCCCTCCCTCCATGTTTCCTTTATCAGTCTCTTCCCCTGACCTCACTTAGACTTTTTCATCCCCATTAATCTGTTCTTCTAATTACATATACATAATACTGTCCTATTAAGTTCCCCTCTGTCCCTTTCTCTTCCCTTTATACCTCTTTTCTAGTTTACTGGCCTCTGCTTTTATTCCTACTCACACAAAAGTCCAATCATTGCTAGCTAGGATCCACTTATGAGAGAGAATATGTGACATTTGGCTTTATAGGCTTGGGTTACCTCACTAAGTATAATCCTTTCCAGATCCATCAATTTTCCTGCAAATTTCATAATTTCATTTTTCTTTAGCACTGAGTAAAACTCCATTGTGTAAATGTGCCACATCTTCATTATCCACTCATCAGTTGAGGGACATCTAGGCTAGTTCCATTTCCTAGCTATTATGAATAGAGCAGTGATAAACATAGTTGAGCAAGAATCTCTAAGGTAGTGAGACAAGTCCTTAGGATATGTGCCTAGGAATGATATAGCTGGGTCATATGGCAAATCTATTTTTAGCTGTTTCAGGAACCTCCACACTGATTTCCACAATGGCTGGACCACATTGCATTCTCACCAACAGTGTAGAAGGGTTCCTTTTTTTCTGCATCTCACCAGCATTTATGCTCATTTGTTTTCATGATGGTAGCCAATCTGACAGGAGTGAGATGGAATCTCAATGTAGTTTTAACCTGCATTTCTCTGATGGCTAGGGATGTAGAACATTTGTATAGATGTTTATATGTCATCTGTATTTCTTCTTTTGAGAACTATATTTAATGCCATAGCCCATTTTTTAATTGGATTGTTTGATTTATTATTATTTAGTTTTTGGAGATTTTATATCCTGGATATTAATCCTCTGTCAGATGTATAGCTGGCAAAGATTTTCTCCAATTCTGTAGGTTGCCTGTTTGCTCTATTCATAGTTTCCTTTGCTCTGCAAAAGCTTTGTAATTGCATGAGGTCCCAGAGGTTGATCTGTGGCTTTATTTCCTGAGCAACTAGGGTTATATTCAGAAAGTCTTTGCCAAGACCAATATGTAGAAGAGTTTCCCCTACTTTTTCCTCTAGTAGTTTTAGACTTTCACGTCTGATATTATTAAGGTCTTTGATCCATTTGGACTTACTTCTTGTGCATGGAGAGTGATAAGGATCTATTTTTATCCTTCTACAGATGCATATCCAGTTTTCCCAACACCATTTGCTAAAGAGGCTGTTTTTTCTCCCAATGAGTATTTTTGGCATTTTTGTCAAAGATCAGGTGACTATAGCTACCTGGACTCACATCTGGGTCCTCTATTCTGTTCCATTGATCTACAGGTCTGTTTTTGTTCCAGTACTATGCTGTTTTTGTTACTATGGCTCTCTACTATAGGTTAAAATCAGGTATGGTGATACCACCAGCCTTACTTTTTTTGTTCAAAATTGTTTTAGATATTTGAGGGGTTTTTTTTTTGTATTTCCAAATGAATTTTTAGATTGTTTTTTTCCATTTCTGTGGAGAATTCCACTGGAATTTTGATGGGGATTGCATTAAATGTGTAGATTGCTTTTGGTAAGATTGCCATTTTCAGAATATTTATTCTTCTAATCCAAGAACAAGGGGTATCTTTCCATTTCCTAGTGCCTTCTGCAATTTTTTGCTTGAGTGTTTTAAAGTTTTTATTTTAGAGATCCTTCACTTCCTTGGTTAGGTTTATTCCAAGGTACTTTATTTTTTATATGCAATTGTGAATGAGAGTGCTTCTCTGATTTCATCCTCTGTGTGTTTTTTGTTAGCTACATGGCTATAGGTGTTTATCAGCTCTAACAGTTTGCTGGTAGAGCCTTTAGCGTTCTTTATATATAAAACCATATCATCTGCAAATAATGACAATTGATCTCTGCCTTTCCAATTTGTATCTCTTTTATGTATATCTCTTGCCTTACTGCTATGGCTAAGACTTCCAGTACTATATTAAGTAAAAGTGGGACAATGGACACCCTTGTCTTGTTCCTAATTTTAGTGGAAAAGCTTCAAGTTTTTCTCTGTCTAGTATTATGTTGGCTGTAGGTTTGTCATAAATGGCCTTTATTATGTTGAGATATGATCCTTCTATTCCTAGTCACTGCATGATTTTTACCGTAAAGGTATGTTGGATTTTGTTGAATACCTTTTCTACATCTATTAAGATGACCATGTGAATTTTGTCCTTCAGTCCATTTATATAGTGTATTACATTTATCAATTTGCATATGTTGAACCTTCCCTCCATCTCTGGGATAAAGCCTACTTGGTCAGGGTGAATGATCTTTCTGATAAATTCTTGTATTCTGTTTGCAAGAATTTTATTGAGAAGTTTTGCATCATGTTCATGAGGGAGATTGGTCTTTAATTTTCTTTCTTTGTCATTCTGTCTTTGTCTGGTTTTGGTATCAGGATGATGCTGGCTTCATAGAAGGAGTTTGGTAGGATTACTTCTTTATATATTTTATGGAAAAGTTTGAGAAGCATGAGTGTTAGTTCTTCCATGAAGATCTGGTAAAATTCCCAAGTCAATCCATCTGGGTCTGGACTTTTTTTAGTTGGGTGATTTTTGATAACTGCTTGGATCTCCATACTTGTTATAGGTCTATTTAAATGGTTAATCTAATCTTGATTTAATTTAGGTAGGTCATATAAATCAAGGAAATCATCCATTTCTTTCAGATTTTCAAACCTAGTGGAGTGTATGTTCTTCTAGTATGTCCCTATGATTTTTTGAATTTCTCTGGTATCAGTTATGATGGTGCCTTTTTTACCTCTAATTTTATTAATTTGTGTCTCTTCTCTATTTATTTTGGCCATATTTGCTAAGGGTTTTTCAATCTTGTTTATCCTTTCAAAGAACCAACTCTTTGTTTCATTGACTCTTTGGATTGTTTTTGTGGTTTCTAGTTCATTAATTTCTTTACTAATCTTTATTATTTCTTCCCATCTACAGATTTTTGGTTTGCATTATTCTTCTTTCTCCAAGGCTTTAAAGTGAAGCATTAAGTTGTTTACTTGCAACCCTTTTAATTTCTTAATATAGACACTTAAAGCTATAAATTTCCCTCTTAGAACTGCCTTCATTGTGTCCCAAAGGTTTTGGTATGTTGTATTCTCATTATCATTTGATTCTATGAATTTTTTGATTCACTTCTTGATTTCTTCATTGACCCATTCATCATTTAGTAATCTATTGCTTAGTTTCCATGATTTTATGTATGTTCTATAGCTTTTCTTGCTATTGATTTGTAGTTTGATCCCATTGTGATCAGATAGAGTGCAAAGAATTATTTCAATTTTCCTATATTCGTTAAGATTTGCTTTGTATCCAAATATATGCTATATTTTAGAGAATGTTTCATGTGCTGCTAAAAAGAATGTTTATTCTGCAGAATTTGGATGAAATGTTCTGTATATATGTGTTAGGTCCATTTGTTCTATGACCTCATTTAATCCAGGTATATCTCTGTTTTTTTTTTTTCTGGGATGACCTGTCAATTGATGAGAGTGGGGTATTGAAGTCACCCATTACAACTATGATTGGTGTTATCTGTGACCTTAGTTTTAATAGCGTTTATTAGATGAAAGTGGGAGCCCCCATGTTAGGTGCATTTATGTTTAGGATTGTAATGTCCTCTTGTTGGAGTGTTCTTTTAATCAATATAAAGTGACCATACTTATCTTTCTTAACTAATTTTGGTTTGAAGTCTACCCTGTCAGATATTAGGATAGCGACACCTGCTTATTTTCTAGGCTCATTTGCTTGAAACACTGTTTTCTAATCTTTTACCATAAGATAGTGCCCATATTTTGTGGAAAGGTGAGTTTCTTTGAGGCAATAAATTGAAGGATAGTGCTTTTTAACCCATTCTTCAAACCCATGTCTTTAGTTTGGGGCATTGAGACCACTGATATTAAGAGTCATTATTGAGCCAGGCATAGTGCTGTATACCTTTAATTCCAGCACTTGGGAGGCTGAGGCCAGGGGATCACCATGAGTTCAAGGCCACCCTGAAACTGCATAGTGAATTCCAGGTCAGCCTGAGCTAGAGTAAAACCCTACCTCAAAAAAAAAACTTATTTTTGAAAGGTGTGTATTTATTTTTACCATTTTTATTGTGTTGTAGTTTTTCCAGTTTTACCTTTGCTTTATTGTATTAAGTAGAATTTGAGTATGTTTTTTTTTTTAAGTTCCTTATATTTGTGCTTTTCTTTCTCTTCAGCATGGAGGATCCTTTCAAGCATTTTTTGTAGTCCTTGTTTTGTCTTTAAATATTCCTTTAGCCTGCTTTTGTTGTGGAATGCCCTTATTTCTCCTTCTATTTGAATGGATAGCTTTGCAGGATAAAGTAACCTGGGTTGACAGTTGTTATCTTTCAGAACTTAGAATACGTTGTTCCAATCCCTTCTGGCTTTTAAAGTTTGTGTTCAGTAATCTGATATTATCCTGATGCACTTGCCTTTGTATGTGACTTGATTTTTCTCTCTAACTGCTTTCAAAATATTTTCTTTGGCTTGTGTGTTTAGTAGTTTAATTATAATATGGTGAGGAGAGGTTCTTTCCAGGTTTTATCTGTTTGGTGTTCTAAAGGATTCCTGTACCTGCACTCTTTCCCAATTTGGGGAAGTTTTCTTCTATAATTTTACTGAAAATGCCTACTATGCCTTTGGAGTGAAATTCTTCTCCTACTATACCCTGAATTTTCATTTGCTCTTTTGTTAGTGTCATAAATATCTTGAAATCCTCATTCATAACTTCCTATTAGTTTGTCTTTCTCTTTGTTGGACTGTATTAGATCTGCCACCTGTTTTAGTTTAGATATTATGTTCTCTCCTTCAGTCATTCTACTGGTTACATTCTCCACAGAGTTTTTTATTTGACTGGCTGTGTTTTTCATTACCAGTATTTCTGACTGGGTTTTCTTTATTATTTCTACTTCATTATTCATGTCTTGTTTTGGCCTCCTTATTTCATTAATTGATTTCCTGTGTCTTCTTTGATTCCTTTAATTTCCTCTTTGACTTCTTTGAACATATTTATAATCACTCTTTTGAAATCTTTCTCCGACATTTACTCTAAATCAGTCTTAAGGGTGGTCATTCCCCAATGAATGACAGAAGAGGAGACAAAGGCACTATAAATCAGGAAGCAACAAATGACAAGCCCAAAATATAGCTTATTTAAGAATGGCAAATCTGACCATCCATCAGATTTATCATATAATTTACCCTGACATGGAAGGCGCAATTAACACTTTTGACACAAGCCTATATACCAAGCTTATTTGGCAGGTACTGACCTGGTGTAATCCCAGTTTCCTTTTGGGGTGGCTTTGGTCTCATTAATGCTATGTGCCCACTTGGGTCCCTCTTTGGTGCGCTGTGGGCTCAGGTAGGATGGATAGGTCAGTGGGTCACAGCTCTGATCGCCTGTGCCTGGCACCATGTAGGTAAGTTCCCTTCCCCAGGTCTCTGGTGCTTGTGCTGGTGGTATGAGAAGGGGAGGCTGTGGATGGTGGCTGAAGTTCTCCCATTGGTCCTCATGATCCTCTTCTTCATGAGCCACTCTGCTAGTCCTCGCCGTTCTCCCTTCATATTTCTTGAGTTTGCAAAGAGTCTGGTGTAAGTGGAAAATCCCCTTACCTGGCTTTTCCTACAGCTCAGGCCAACCTGGTGGCTGTGTTAACCTGATACTGCTGCTGCTGGGCCACTTCTGCCTGTGTCTGTGGTCTCTAAATACTCTGGATCTCTCCTACTTCTCTGCTGTGGTTGATAATGTCTTGTACACCTTCAATTTTTAGTGGAAGAGTGTATTTTGCTGTTTTTTTTATGCTTATTCTCCCCTAGGCTGTTTTGGCATAGTTCCTACACTGCCATCTTAACCGGAGGTCTCCCAAAGTTTCCTTTTGAATAGTTTTTTTTTATGGTTGAACTATAAATATTAATCTTACCATTCTGTCATAATTCACTATAAAAGGTTTTCATATCATACTAGTTGCCATTACTCAAATTATTTCAGAAAATCAATTTTAAGAAGAGTGTGATGCTCAAATGTACTATTTAATTATAAAGTAACTCAGTAGAGAAAGAAAAAGAAAAACATTTACTTATCACTTGCTCTGAGCTACAACTATTATTTAATTCTTATCATTGTCCAATTTTATAGTACATACATCAAGAGAGTAAGTAATTGCAAAAGGATGTTAACAGGTAAATAATATAGTCAGAAGTTGAACCAAGTCTTACAATTCTGAAACCCATGACCTTTTTAAAATATCATCTTTCTCAGGAATAATAAAGTATGACAAATATCACTTGGAATATTAAATTTACAGAAAATTGTCCTAGGATAGAAAAGCTGAGCCAACATGAGTCTTTGCTAAAAATTAAGTGATCAGAATCTTCTTAAGGGCTATTTCTGCTCAGTGATGATAAGTCTATTGAATGGTATAGATTTGTATTTGTCTTAACAGTCTCATCATGCACACAATGTAATTTTATCTGAGGCATCCCCATGACTCTTTTATCTACCTTCCCTCCTGATGAACCTTTACTTCTTTCCATTTCCTTCTCCTTGTACTGTTCCTGAGCTACTTTCATATTTTTTTTTTTTTTTTGGTGACCCAATGAGTTTAACTTGGGCTGGTTATATGAGCATGCGTTGAGGGTTGTTTACAGGAGGTAGACAACCTACCAGTGTGTACACCTCTGAAGAAAATGACTCCCCCTCTTCTAGCAATCACTGATTGCCATTAGCTTCTCATGGACGAAGTAGGGCCTCATGAAACTCTCTACCATCCAGGATGGAATATTGAAGATCCTAATCTTAAGCAGGTCATGTGCAGCTACCACAACTGTTATCAGTTCATAATTGTAATGGTAATGTCATATACAGAAGGTAGTGTATCACAGCCCTCCTCACATCCTCTTGCTCTTATATTATTTCTGCTCTTTCTTTCATGGTGCTCATTAGGCCTTGGAGAGGGAGATACAGATGAACTGTTTTGCATGACAGGCACTTATTCTCAGTGCTTTGACCAGTAATGAGTCAGTATACACTCTGCCACTAACTGTAATAATAAGCCTCTCTGATCAAGGATTAGGGAAGCATTAGTATATGTATAAGCATAAATACTTAAAAGTTGACAACAGTAATAGATTCCCCCTAAGGGCCTATGACTTACCCAACCATAGGCTTTTGACCAGGTTCAGAATACAAAGCAGAAATTTCTTCCAGTAGAATGGGCATCAAATCCAATCAGAAAGTGGTTGGTTGCTATTATGACAGCAATGCTATCATTGAACCAGTGGGCACATTCTGCCTGGCAGGTCAGTGTTGTAGCACATAGGGCCCATAGCTGGATAACGACTTTTAATGACTTTTCTCACCTAGGAGCTTCATAGCACCTTTTGATATGAAGAAAACTAGATAGCAAGGAGAAAGCTTCTAGCTCAGTTTCAGATTTATTCTTCTTTATGCTGCAGTCTGTGTTCTGTCTTCAGCAATGGGGTATTACCATCTACTTCTGGTGGGCACTAAGAGCAATAATCATAACTAGTACTGTTTGGGGAGTCTCTGGGGCTTCCCTGATAAATCACATGCATGGCATTGGGATTTTCCTTTTATAATATATTGTTTCCAGGTCCAACATTGTCCATTCATACAAGGTAGAAGGCCAACTTTTACACTATCTGTCTCTTCTCTGTAGAGTGAAGTGAGCAAGCTCTTGAAACTTGTTAATTCAATTTTCCTTCCCCTATTAGTGTTCTTTTCCCATCTATGGCATTTACTCAAATGTTAAAAATACAACTAGAGCCAGGCTTGGTTGCGCACACCTTTAATCCCAGTGCTTGGGAGGCAGAGTTTGAGGTTACGTAGTGAGACTACATAGGGAATTCCAGGTCATCCTTCGCTAGAGAGAGAACCTACCTCAAAAACAAAAACAAAAAACAAAAAATACAACTAGGGGGCTGGAGAGATGACTCAACACTTAAGGCACTTGCCTGCAAAGCCTAAATAACTGGGTTTAATTCTCCAGTATCCATGTAAAGCCAGTTGCACAAAGTAGCACATGCATCTGGAGTTCATTTGCAGTGGCTGGAGGCCCTGGTGTGCCCATTCTCTTTATCTGTCTTTCTTCTCTTTGTGTCATTCTCTGCTTGCAAATAAATAAAATATTTTAAAAAAATACAATAAAACTTCAGTGAGGCATAACTTTGGTACTATCCTGTGTTGGATAATACTATTACTAAAGGCTTGTTTCATGTGTGAGCAGGATTTTCTTTGTTTGCTTGTTTGTATTTTTTTTTTACTTTTATAAAGTAAGTTGTGCTTTACAGGAAGTTCTGGACTTTGCCATCTGATAATGCCACTGTTGGCAGTTGAGACAGGTTGCAGAACTTTCTGTAAGTGGAATTTTGTTTGTTTAAATAAAAAAATACTTCTGAAAGTTCTACTTACCAAATCAATGACAATGTCAAGGATAAAATAACAGCTGTGTGTTTAATGCACAAAATAAAGACTTGAAAGCCATATATTCAAAGACAGAATCATTATTTAAGTGCCAATGGGATTACACACAAGGACTGAGATAAATAAGCCGTCAGCAGTGAGTTGAGGAGCAAAGATTATTTTCTTTGAGAGAAAGGTTGCTTAAAGTCATAGACATTCCAATCAGTTTCAAAGGAACATTTCCAAAATGGCATGTTAACCTTCACATTACAAAGATATGCAGAACATAAAACAACTTTAGGAATCATATAGTTTCTATAGTGTTGTAAGATATTACACATGAAAATACTCTTTAGGTTGGGTTGGTTACTTCTGTGACTCCATCAGAATTACGTAAGCACGCAACTGAGAGCATTCCCTACACATGGTTCAGGTTAGTAGAATTGCCCTCTGACATGGCACAGGGTGATTTAATGTGCAAAAGTTTAGAAAAAAATCTGTAGGCAAAGCAACAACAAATGGGAAGCAACTTGAATTCCTTGGGGAAAGTTTCTTATGTATACAAAAGATCTTATTTTTATATTTGTATTGAATTATATTTATTTTACATATTCTAGAATGCCCTTAGTAAAAAGAATACTGTTGTGTATGCTGTGAATGGAAACATTTCCCCTTGGAGAGTATATCATGGAGTAGCTCTAGGTAGAATGACCTAAGGATTCCTGTGGTGCACGTTCAGGCTGATGGCATGATAGAATAATGAACTGGATGTTAATTAAGCAGTGCTTTCCCTTGCTGTAGCCGTAGGTGGTCTTTGAAGGGATAGCATCTTTCCATTCCTCTCCATCGTTGTCATCAGATGAGAATGTTCACCTGAGGTGTTGTTAGAAGATGCACAGACTAAATATTCCAGTTTGGGAGCAATCTGTTAAGCCAATTATTTCTAGGAGCTGAAAGACCATGCCGCATTGTGTGCAACTCTTGTTCAGTCACTCACAGTATTCCTCAGAATTTGATTCTGATGCTTTGCTGCCATCTGAGCAAGAGAAGGCATTAGTATTATTATCATTATCATCATCTCCTGGTCAACCATGCCTACCAGATGCTATCAATAATAAGATATGTTTAAGGAGGAAAACACACACACACACACACACACACACACACACACATACACACATGCCTTTTGGAACCAAGGAAACAGTACCCTTTTGTTGTTTATTTGATGATTGCCTCTTCCCTGTTCTAGAATGTCTGTGGTAAGAAGAGTAAGAAAACTCTTAGATCAATAAATTAATGAAATTTGTTCGAAGGCAAAGAGGTTGCAAGTGGAGAGTAAGATGGTAGAGCATAGCTATTAGGGAAACAAAATGTTTGGTAATTCACAGTAGAGAAAATTAAAACTTATACCAGTCAAGCTGATTATTGATGGGTTTCTCTCATTATTAGCTTTTTAAAACAATAAAAAATATCTGAGCAAAACAATAAAAAGACTTGATTGGTAATATCAAGACACTTCTGTAGTATAGAGAAAGGTTTTGTTCAAATTAACAAAAGATTTCAGAATATTAGCAAAATGTCTAAAATATGTAGATGTGTGTTCTTTATTTTTTAATGCTCTATTAACTCTTTGTTCTCACATTATCCAGTGAAAAAGTACTCTTAATTTTTGTATAGCTATATTGTTTGAATTAGCTTATCATGTATCCTTAAGGTTTTTTCAGACATCATCAATTTTGTTTAACCCTCTCTCAGCCCCTACCACTCCCACAACTTGCTAACATGTCATTAGAAAGAAGTTGGATAGTCTAAAGACTAATTTAAATATTGGGTAGAAACTAGTAGGAGAGAGAGCTGAGTGGTTATACTAAATGCATAAAGAGGCTGTCCTAGATAAAAAGGAGCCATGGATCAATGTGCCAGATTAAAGATACCAAAAGTTATTTTCTAGAGAGGCATTTTTAATAGATACACTGTGAGGGAGAAATAGTTGAGTCTTTTGGGCATATTTCCATCATTTTCCTAAAAATTGGGAAAAATCAAACGTACTACGCACATGTTTTGGTATTGGTCAAGGCTTAAATTATCTATATTTAAATTTATTCATGAATAAATGTAAAAGTCCCTATATTTCCAATAACTTTCTAAATTCCTGCATATGTTTAGAACTTATTTTTAGAAGGAAAACAGTTCCATAAACTGTGTAGGGTCATACACTGAAAGGAAATATTTATAAAAATATGTCTCTAGGAATATCTTATAGAAAATTACTTATGAACTCTAGTTCAATTTACACATTACAAATCACATTGCAAAACTTTTTTTTTCCTTTTCCTAATAGTATACAGTCTCTTGATTATTAGGCATGATCAGCCCTAACTTAAAAGTAGAAACTTAAATCAGTGACTTTATTTTTATTGCCAAATGGAGATCTGAATTCATATAATAAGAGAGCAGTGGAGATGAGATATGACAGAATTCATTAATGTGCCAAGGATGTGGCCAACTTGTCTACAACTAGTTAAAAGGCAAATACACAGATTGATCATTTTTCTTTCCAGGACTGTACGTCACAATACACATGGCCTGTTTCCTAAAACCTTCTGTCTAATGTTTAATAGATTGATGGAACTTCAAAAACAGCACACCCGACAAGCCTGCTAGACAAGAGGGGCCATGGAGATACTGCAGGTTAGGAAAGCGAAGCTGCAGTCTGAGCTCAGAAGAATTCGACTCTACATTTTCCCTTTAAAGTAACACTTTCCTATGGATGCAAAAGGAGTTAGGGCTTGAATCTGAGGCTATAAAAACTGAATAACAGGAGCCATTTTTATTTATTTGCAGTTTCTATTCACAATGGAGTTGCTAGTTTTTGGAAGCAGGCCTGGCCTGCAGGTCAGCTTTACATTCTCCTGTTCTTAGTGAAGCAGCACGGGGGTATGGTTAGGAGTGAAAATCCCAGGCTCCAATGCCTGCTGTGTCTATAGCTTTGGGCAGAACAAACCAGCAATCCAGTGAGTCCCAGTGTCTTGGTATCAGGACACTTCCCAGGACTGCTTCCCAGGAGTCCCTGGGAGAAGAAGATGAGATCTTTCAATAGAAAAACTTTGGAAACAAGAATTATTCTAAAGCAGGATAGTATCTTGAAAGCCCAAGTGTGAATTTTAGTAGACTGCATAAAATATCTTCCTGGCTCCACCTCAAGGTTCTATCAAAAAAAAAAAAAATGGTGCATTATTTGCATGGAAAGTTAATAGATTATATGTTATTTCCTAATTTTCCATCTTTATTTAAATGGATGTATTTGTACCATTTTCCACCCATTTCAACTCCTCTAACATCACCTGTTCTGTATTCATATGTTTCATGATCTTCAGTTTTCAAGGATTTACACATTCTGGCTGAGAAAAGCAAGTAAATTGGGCAAGTTAACTTGTCTTGGAGATCTAGTCATAACTCACTTTTCACATGGTTGAGATGCTTTCTCACCCTTTCTATTTTATTATTGTCAAATCACAGACACTAGCATAAGATTGGGGAACCTACAATCCCCTTTACTAACTCAAATTTTAACCTCATGATATTAGGCAAGAATGCAAGTTGTCAAACATGAGCAGGGCATCTTAACTTCAGGAGATGCCCAGAGCCACCCAGAAAGAGTACTTTCATTGCCTTCTCCTGCCTGCTAACCAAATCTGCCTTGACTTATGCAGCAGTGTGCTGGGTTTTCTGTCCAAGAAAGACTAATTGGCGTGTCACATATCATTTCCCTGAATGACGAGCACTGTGAAATCTAGTGCATAATATGCATTATATATGCTTTGAACTGTGTACACTTAAATACACACTACTCAACATTTTATTTATGTTAGAATGTTTTCCCTAATTTGCAATAGTTTTAAGTATATTAACTCATTTTTTGTAAAATCTCTCAGATCCAGAGGCTCACTTTAACTCCTATATTAAGAATAGAGAATTGGGTTTACAAAAGGGATAGAAAACGCACTCAAGGTCACAAGGGTCATAAAAGGTAATAAAAAGCCCGAGCACCCACTCTCCTGGCTGCTGTCTCGGCTCCCACAAATTTTATGCCACCCATCTTCCTTCTCTGTCCATCTGTTCACTTATTCATGCAGGCCTTGGCATTGTCTTTAGATAATCCAATACAGCAAAGTAGAAAACAGAGTCCCAGCTCTGGCATAAAGTGTAATAGCTTCCTTGACTCAGTTTCTATGTGAATAGTTGTAAAATATGTGAATTTAATTACTTTTCATAATGAAATTCAATGGGAATGTACAGCAATAGAAAGAGCAAGGGCTGTATACTAAAACAATTTGAGGTCTGCATATTGATCCTTCTTCTTATGTGAATTAGGAAAAATTATGTAATTATTTTCCTTTATTAAGGAGGGGAGCTGGAGTTCCTAGGGATTGAACCAAGAGCCTCCCACATGATAGCCAAGCATTTGACCATGGGGCTATCTTCTCAGTTTTTGTTTTGCACTGGAGACATGCACTCCATTAAGTTGCCCAGGCTGGCCTTGAACTCACTCTACAGGCCAGGCTGCCTGTGAATTCACAATCCTTCTACCTCAGCCTCCAGAGAAGGTGAGATCATGGGGCCTGCACCCTCAAGCCTGGCTAAATTACATAAATGTTCAGGTTTCCAGGTTCCTCTTATGTAAAACCAGAGATACTAACATTAACTTTCGAGCATTCTTATAAAAAATTAGTAAAAGAGTGCACATAAAATTTTTGCCAAATGGCAAGCCCTCAATAAATGTCAATTATTTCTTTTAGTGTTAACACTTGTCATATTCTAAAGACATACATTATTTTAATAGCAGTTTTATCATTTATATAAAGACGTTTTTTAGTTTTATTAACTTCAAAGGGAAAGCATTAGACACATTAAATATTTAATTTTAGCTAGTAAAAATGGTTTCACAGAACATAGTTATTTTATTATTTATACAATGAAATTGATTACATTCTCAGAATTTAACCAAGATGAGATCATGAGGATTTTTTATTTGTTTGTTTGTTTGTTTATTTGTTTGTTTCGGTACTGAGGATGAAACCCAGGTCCCCATGCATGTTAAGAAAATGATCTACTGTGGAGGAACATCATCATTCAGGAGATTTAATAATAAGGTACGTGAACATTTCTTAATGTTTGCATCTTTTCTTTCTAATAGAAATATGAATATTGACTTGAAAAAGTCTTTATGTCAAAGAAAATGCAATCTTGTCTCAAATGCTTATCCTTTAAATGAAAAGAAGTTGGTCCCTGTAGAATAAAAATATCAATGCTCTTCAAACAAATGAGGCATAGTGTGCATGATTTTGCATTGTGCATTTTGTTTCATTAAAGTTTGGATATCAGAGTATATTTATCTTTAAAGCAATTCTGACATTATTAGTCTATAGGATTTTTGGTAAAACTTAAACCAAAATCATCATCAGAAAAAGGAATAAAGAGGTCACATAACTATATCAGTAGGGGAAAAAAATTCTCCAGATACAAGGTCTATGAAGGCTTTACCGATTTTCTGGCACGGCTGTGTTGGATTACAGAGAAAAATCACACAGACAGGAAAATAAGACATAAAAAGCTTTCTCTTTGTGTCTCTCTTGTTATAAAGCAAGAAACATTTGGATATCCTTTTAAATTTAAATTTTTTATTTTTAACACATATTAATTTGAAGCATCATTTCAAGTCCAGGTGCCATGTGGAAAATGATTGATGTTTCAGGAATGGGAGAGGGGTGAATACTGGGAGACATCCAAGTTCTAAGCATCTAGAAATCATGGGAAAATACCTATTTTTTTCTAAGAGTAGATCTACACTGAGAATTTAATTCTATTTTTGTTTGTTTGTTGCTTCATACATCTAAAGTAATATTATAAGCAGTTTTCAGGTAAACATAATTAATCTTTGACCCTATCAAAATAACTACCCAATTAGCTTATCTATATTTTCGTTTCCTAAAGGAATAAAAGCCATGTTTAATGTGTGTTTCTTAATACTTATTATATTCTAAACATATCTTAATTCTGTACAAAAAGAATTTTAATTTTGGTTTATTTTATAAAAAGTTAAGTAAAATATTTTACTTTAGAAAATACTGGAAGATGAGATTTAGAAGTGAGTAAAAGAGCATTTTCAAGACTTTTGTTTTCAAAAGTTAGAGCATGTATCTTGCCATAAACACTTGAAACTACCTCAACTATGAAGTATGCAGTATAACAAAATAAAAGTATTGATAATTAATACAATTGATGTTAGTAAAATAATCATTACATTTTTATACACTGAAAACTTTTCCTTAAAAAGTCATTATTTTGATACCAATTTTGGAGTATCTACATAAGAATTGGATTCATAATAAAAGTCATCCTTGAGATATATTGTTTTTGTTTGCCAACATACATAATTTTAACAATTGTGGTTTTTACTAGGTAAGTTGGTCTTCCTGATAATTGTAAATCCCCAGTGTAAAAGGCTGCTATTTCTAAAGCTTTTTGCACACTAGTTAATAGTTAAGGTGAGCATGTTGAATGTATTCCATTTCAGATGGAGATAGAAATGGTACCTGATTTTGGAGCTAAAGGGGATGAACAATAGCAAAATTGTAGTGAAACTTCATTTGGTCTCTACAAAGAGAAAAAGCAATTAAACCACCAGAATTGCATAATTGTGGTGAGCAGTTATGTTTTAGTCTTTAGTTCTGCTTGGTCTAAATTGTCATTAAATCATGCACAGGAAGAGTTGGGCTTCATATTAAGGTCTTAGTGAGACCAAAACCAGACACTCAAAGCAACAATGAGAGTTTGAATAACCCTAGTGAACCCTATGTAGAATTACTCAAGTCAGATCAGAAATGAAGGTTAAAAAAGTATGAGTGAAATGTGAGGATGGTCTAACTTCTTAAAAATTCCAAGCACACTTCTCACCTTCAGTTATGTCTATCACTACTATGATCATGTCACAGATTTAAAGGAGGAAAAGGCATGCAAGTCATAAACTTGTAGGTCTTATGATTCTTTCATTATCTATTTATCATTACTTCAAAATAAAACCCACAGAGCACTAGTTCAGTTGGTTAGGGAAGATAGCAAAGATAGTTTGGTGTTTGTTTATAAAAGTTAACTGCATTCTGTGCACTGACCAGGAACAGACTAAAGTTAGTTCTATGAAAGCATTGGTAAGGATAGACCATTGACCTCAAAAAAGTGAAGTTAGTCCTTAATAATCTGTCACCACTAGAAAATAATTCCCATGTTGTGTCTTCTTGGTTGTTAGCTTATGGTGTCATTTTTGTACCATTCATAGGCCATTTGTAGGGGGTTGAACAATTGGATATCTAAATTTAAAGTGTAGTTTTGTATTATATTTATTTGTTGCACTCTTTGCTATGAGTTGGTTATAATTATGTTTGGGGTTTTATGCTTTAGCTTCTTTATACGAATTCTTTTAATAAACTATCTGAAAAATATTGAAAACTATTGGCTTACATAACATCCTTATAAGCATTTTTTATTCCCAGTACTCAATTGAGCACTCTGAATGATTCAGTGATAACCAAAGCCCATGATATCAAATAATTCAAAAGAGCATTAAATACTTCTTATTACACAATAATGTTAAAGTTATTTGCATATTTATTATTCACGTATTTGTTATTTATTGAATATCTGTTATGTACCTTGAATATCTGTTATGTATCTAGGGTTTCCTAGATAGCTGTAAATTGATAAAAGCAAACACACTAGACATGTGAACACATCTACCATTACCCACCTTAAGCAAATGCAGTGTTACTACATTATATATGAGAAGTGAAGGAAAAAATTTTGTAAGCCAAATTGTGTTTCTAGCAAGCTAGATTTTGTTATATTGAGAAAAGGACTGAACCTAACATATTACATTCTAGAGCTGACAACAGCAGTTAAAAAGAAAAAGTCTGTACTTGTACAGCTCTGGCTCCTGTTCATTTTGTGATTATTATTATAAGTCAAAAGTCTATACCAATAAAAATGACATCAACAGGAACAACAATAACCATAATATGCACCAAATATTGTCTGCAATTATATTAACAGTGTATATTCATTGGAGGGAGTGGGTGAGAAGAGTTGGAGGCTAGCTGACTCAATAAACCCTCAACAAGGAACAAATCACAGTGGCCCTTCAACTGCTATCAGGTTGCATGGCACTCAGAGGAGAAATTAAAATTTGGTTTGCAGCCTGAAAATAGAAATTCCAAGTCATGGGTAAGAACATTAGTGAGCACCATATTGTAGGAAGATTTAAAAAAAAAATACTGACAGGCCTTAAAGAGACATGAGATGTTTTATTACCTGAACAATAATAATCCAATTTTTTGCTAAGCTAGGCAGCATATTAGACTAATAAAAATGGTGACAGACAAATCTATATGTTTGAGCAACTACATTTTGTTATCTTTGAGGGAGGGAAAAGATATAAAAAATATAAAGTATAAAGTTTCATCTGAAAGAAGCCTTATTGTTAATGTCTTTTAAGGTAAGCAATTACTTTCAGTGTAATTCAGATATTGTAAACAAAGATGATTCTTCTTTTGTGTTCAATTATGTATTAGTGACCAGTGTAGTTAAGTGCCTGTGACAGCCCTGGTTTTTCTGTCCAGTTGTAAAAGGGCAGTTTGAACACTCAAAGCAGATTCATAAACACATCTATTCCTATCTATCTAATACAGAGCTACTATATCATACATCAAATTTATATATTTATAAAATGAAAGATATACTAATGTATGACTGTATAATGCACGTCAAAGTCATATAAAAATGTTTTAACAATTAGAATGGTTTACTGATAGTGATTTTATTTCTGTCTGAGGTTTGATTGCTTACACCCTGAATTCTGAGCATTTCACTCTGAAAACAATTTTGTGGAATAAATGCTGGCTTAAGGCAAATTCATGGTCAGAATAAGCAGGAACTTAGCAAGTATTATTCATAAGCAAGTTTTATAATAAGGTATTGTAAATGAGTCAATATAAGATGGCATTGTAAATCTATGAATAGAAAGATTCTTGTGTAACTAACTTTCAAAAAAGATTGAAAATCAAACAAGTCTAGCATTGAAAAAGATAAAGAGATTACATGTACGCTTTCAAGCAATAACAATCCAATGATAATGCAGAAAACCTAAAGTTAGAGTACTTGACCCTCATGCTCAAATGTCATCTATCAGGTTGTTACTCTTTGTAATACAAATTCTTAAATTCATAGAATCAGACTAGACCCCATCAACATTCACCTGATTTATTCTTTGTTCCTGGGTAATACAGAGAGAAACTATATAAAAAGTCATTGCAACAATCAAAAGATCTATGAGTACTTGAAAAGTACTTGTTCACCTAGGGGAAACTTGCACTATTTAAACTGAGTAAAAGCGGTGTTTGTACTCTCTACTAGCTGAATTGAATCTGCTATGTAACCTGAAAGAATTAACTTTACAACTGTTTATTATATACTTTAGCTTACTTTTATTTGCAGTTGGACTTGCATTTTCCATTTTATTTTAATTACTGAGGTTTCTCTTATTAGAATATGATCCACATAGCTATTGACATGACTGCATGCTTCAGATATTAGTAATCTAAATTTATGAAATATTTGACTCATGGAAAAATGGTAAAGGATTCAAAATATACTCTCTAAATACCGACATTTAGACAGCCAAGTATCACCTAGAGCTTGGGAAAAACAAATAACTTGGTTTTATTAGGACTCTACTAGCACATAAAATCAGAAGTGAGACTGACACATTTCTCCTGAGACTAAGGCCACTTAAAGTTCTGTGAGATGCTATGAAGAAAATGCATAAGATAAATTGTACATACACAGTGATAAGTATTTAATCTTGGGGAAAAAAACCTCAATAGGCGTATGTCCTAAGATTAATGCAAAAATATTATGGACTGAGATTTAAACCAAATTGGTTGTGTATGCATTTACTTATCACCCAGTAGGCATGGCAGAACTCCATCTTATTATGTTTAAAAGTATAAATCTCAAATTTGTACGTCATATGGATGGAACATATCCAGCAATAAATATGCAGTTTAGAAGAACCTTTGCAACGCTGTAGAATAATTTGGACAGCTGGTGTTATTGGTTGATCTACAAGGCTTTTGGTGTTCTTATCAATCTGCTCTTTTACACTTAATTTAAATTTAGTATAAATATTCACTGTCAAAAATTAAATTGGGGAGAATGATCTCACATTTTTAACTCAGGATGCAAAACCAGAATATTAGCAGAGAAAGTGCATACATAGGTGAGTTTTATGGTTCTAACAGGCATGAAGACAAAGAAAGTGTTTCATTGTTTTTGTTTATTCAGACTTAAGTGAAGGTCTAAGATGAGAAAAAAATCTAACTTCTAGTTCTGTGGCATACATGCTCATTTTATTAGGAAAAAAAACATGTTAAATTACTAATAACACATAACATTTGTTGAGTGTGCTCTACTTTCCAAGGCATTTACATATTTGTTATCTCATAACAGCTTTGGGAGATTAGAAATAAATGTGGCAAAAGGCAATTATGGTAGATAATTTGTAGTGTTATAAATGAGCCTTGGATTGATATTGGTAAGGAAGACAGTCTTTAAGCCTTTATCATTCATACTCTGGAATACAGATTCTTTGCAGCATATTGGTATATGTATTCATATAATGGATCCTAAGTGAATTATTTTCTTCTGTTTCCCTGAATATTTGTGGCACCTACACTGGTGTAATTTCTGTAGCCCTAAGGGACTGTCTTCATGAAGCCTCATCATATCATTTCTGTCTATTCCCCCAAAGCAACATACGTCTATGGCTAAGGTACTTTAGACCTTGGCATGCTTGCAGGGCCAACTTAACAATGTTTACTTCCTTGTTCAAACAAAGCAGCAAGTCTAAAACACTCAAAAAATATGACCACAAAATCTACCTAGGAAGAGAACAAAAGAATAAAGCAGAATATGTTTTGCATGGTTCATTCTTACAAACTAAGAGAAACATCAAATGTGGTCATTTAGAACAGAGAAACACAGTGTAGAGTTGTATGAGTGTGTAAAAAGGCTCATGGAATTTTGCAGAAATGAGGAAAGACTATAAGAGCTACAGTTTGGGACATCATACACAAAAGCATCGTCTGCCCCAATATCTGACTACTGCTCTCACAATGTATAACCTCAACCCCATGGGGAATACCAACAACTGAGAAGGGACCCCAGTGGAATGGGGGTAGTGATGAGATAAAAGATGATATTAACACATGATGTATCCATATTAAGAAATATATATATATACATACAATAAAAGGTCAGCCAGGGGAAAATCTTTAGACATTATCTTGCAATTAAGCAAGTTGCTAACTTGAAGACAGGTGGAAGCCTGGAGTCAGCCCTAGTTAGGAAAAGTCAGGGAGCAGAAAAAGAAGAAATCATATAAAACTTTTATTTTTTGTTAAAAGATAAATCAAATTTTTTACTAATTACAGAGCCTAAATGATACAAAATCTTTCAGGCAGGGACAGATAAGCCTGTGGAAATAGAATATCAGTTTTACTCATTGTTTAACACAAAAACATCTGTAGAGGGCTGGAGAGATGGCTTAGCGGTTAAGTGCTTGCCTGTGAAGCCTAAGGACCCCGGTTCGAGGCTCGACTCCCCAGGACCCACATTAGCCAGATGCACAAGGGGGCGCATGCGTCTGGAGTTCGTTTGCAGTGGCTGGAGACCCTGGCACGCCCATTCTCTCTCCCTCTCTCTATCTGCCTCTTTCTCTCTGTCGCTCTCAAGTAAATAAATAAAAATAACAAAAAAAATCTGTAGATTTTTTTTTTCTAAACTTTGCTACACACACACACACACACACACACACACACACACACACACACACTCCAGTGAGACATCCTTCAGCTCTAATGTCACAATGATGACATTATTGAATGTTTATCTAATGAGAACTATAATATAACCTGATCAAAGAATGCAATCTGGAGGTGGGAGGAATGCAGAGGTGTGTCAGTACTGATGTCTGACAATAGACTTCATAATAAGAGCTAAAGAGATAATGTCCACAACAGAATATTCAGGAACTTGAAGGCTTTAAAAGGAAATAATCAGCGTAACAATGTGGTATGATAGCACTTGGAAAGTTCAAGGGTCTAAACCTTATATATTTTCACTCTAACATTTTTGAGGATTTGGTATTTTAAGAGTAGTTTTAAGCAAATTGGGGTTATTCCCACTTTTAATTCTAACTAATGAAGTACTACTGATACAGAACCTGAATAATAAAGAGTAATAAAGGGGTTGGAGAGATGCTCAGCAGTTATGGCACTTGCCTACAAAGCCTAAGGACCTAGGTTTGATTCTCCAACACCCATGATGAAACTCTAGATGCACAAGGTGGCACATGCATCTGGAGTTTGTTTGCAATGGCTAGAGGCCCTGATACACCCATTCTCTCACTCTTCCTCTCTATCTCTCTGCCTCTCTCTCAAATAAATAAATAATCAAATATTTTTAAAAATAAAGAGTAATAAAGGAATTGAGAAAAAGCCAGCACATATAAGGCTTGGCATATGAAAATATAAGGTCCACATGATCATCACAGAGGGATTAGGGATTCTGGGAAAGAAAAATTATTTGAAAAGTGATAAAATGATAAGCCCGTCATTGGAAATATTTATCACATTATAAATAAATAAGTAGAAAAGTAAAACAAAGCATTTTAATATACCCCGTTTGGTTAACTCTGAGGAGCCTATTTAAGTGTATATATTTTACTTTATATAATATTTAAATTCCAGCATCTAATTCTCTAATTCTTTTTTGGAGAATGTATCTTTTGCCTGACCAGATGGCAATGAATCAGCCAATAATCACGGAAGGCACATCGTAATACATTAACATCCTAATGACTTATTGCATATCTGCTTCCAAAAATCATAATCAATAATAAAAATACACAGTTATCTGGAAAGATGATGACAAGATCAGGAAAGATACTGATATGGCATTTCCATTGCCCATCTCTAGTGGAAACTCTCCACATTGTACCTTATTCAGAAATCACAGACAGATTGAACTGCCTGCAAGTGGAATCTTGAAAGATGTGGTTTCAGTGAGTCTTCACCTATGGGGTGGGATTTTTGGTGAGGCAGCTGCCTTTGAGACATTGGTTATTCCTGTAAGTAACCTTCACCCTGTTCTGTAAGTAACCCCAATAAACCCATTGGTTCACCAAAATTGGTTTTGGTGTAATGGTATTTAAGTCTGTCGTCTGTGCCCTATCTGAGAGAAGCCATGTTCTCATCACCCCAGGAAAAGGTTTTCTGAGACACATGTATGCTGTCACCCCTTTGACCTATTATTATGTCTTACCCAATGTGAAGCTGCAAGAAATTTTGAATAAAAAGTTGAATATTCATGATGCATTTGTTTTATGATTTTCATGTTATTGCTCCAGTAGAGAAACACAAACACAACGGCAAGGAATCAGACAATTCTGTAAACTCTGTTATGAAGAATGATACTTCATCATCCTCTTTTCTACCAGGTACTGTTTTCTACAGGCACACATTGGTTCTTTTTGCTAAAGATTTGTAAAAATTCTTTTTTCCTGCTATGCAGTATCTCATCTTTCATATGTGAAAGTTAAGGCTTTATCTGACCTACTTCCTTATCCTACAACACATGCATTTCTTTATCGCCTCTCACCTCATCTTCCCAACAGCAAGGTAATAACTTCTTTTTTAAAAGTTTATGTATGTATTTATTTATGAGAGAGAAAGAGACCGAGAGAGAACCAGCACAGCAGGGCCTCTAGCCACTGCAAACAAACTCCAGACCCATGCGCCACATTGTGCATCTGACTTACATGGGTAGTGGGGAATCCAACCTGGTTTCTTGGGTTTCGCAGGCAAGTGAGCCTTAACTGCTAAACCATCTCTACAGCCCAAGATTGTAACTTTGAAAGGACTAGTATTCAGGGCATGTATCATCGGTACTAAAACCCTCAGCTTACATTGGAATCATGTACCACTGGTTTTTGGTAAGTTAGTTGCCTGAAAAGAAAAAAAAAAAATGTTTTGATGTACATGGTTTGCTAAATTCCCTGGGGAAAATACTCTTGCCTTGGCCATGGTTAGAGTACTGATGGCATTAAATGTAAAATTTGGAAGCGACAAGCATATATTTAACCCATAAGCTCTCTTTCTTTGCATGAATTATGCCACTTTGTGTTGCCTTCTTGTCCCCTTTACTAGGCTAGGGACTTGTAATAATGACTAGCACACTCCCCCAACAATGCTCCTCTCCTCTAGACACACAGCTGCATCAGATATCCTAGAGACATAAGAGTTTTGGAGAAGGGTCTCCCTATGATATTGTGTCCTGCTTGCTCTATATGCCTAGTACATCACTTTTCAGGGATCTCTCTACACTCTCATTCTGGGGACTGTCTTTCTCATCTTGGATCCTTGATTTTTCTGGATACTAGGTTTTTTCTATTTTCATTATTTACTACCTCGTCTTGGTGAACCACTACCTCTTGAAGTTGCTAGGACAAATTTTGAGACTTTGCCAATCTCATGATGTCTTTATTGTCCTTTTACCCTTGACTATTAGGCAAAGTAGCTCTATGAATCCAGTTTGTAAGGCACTTCTCCTTTATGAGGTTACAGGCTTAGATTCGGTCCATACTAGCTCTAAGTGTGAGTGTTGAGAAGTATATTTGGACTATTTGTATGTGATCTTCTTTTCTTCTGTTGGAATCTCAAAATCACTGTATCAAAAATTTGTTTTAGGGGCTGGGGAGATGGCTCAGCAGTTAAAGACACTTGATTGCAAAGCATTCTGGTCAAGGTTCAACTCTCCAGCTATGAACATAAAACCAGACAGACATTCAATTGCAGTGGTGATAATTCCTTGTATGGCCCCCTGACACATGTATAAATAAATTAATAATTAATTAAACAAATAATTCACTTTGAAAATTAGGATGCATTCAAAGTATCACTGGTAGGTTTTCTCACATGCTAATGTGGTTTATGAATAGTAGAGAAAATAGTTGGGTAGAATACTACCTAGAAAACACATGACTGACTTTAATCTCATAGTCCCCACAAAAGTGTAACATATATAAATCTTGTATTAAGATGGGGAAAAACTAAAACTCCAAAGAGGAACTGATAAAGTGTTCATTAGTTCCATATTGATGGGAAAGGGTAAGGGCTCAAGAATGTGAAGAACTTGATTATTTGGAATAAAAAAGGAAAAAAAATGACAGTTTTTGCCAGACCATAAAGATTGCTTTTAGAGCTGGAGAGATGGCTCCGTGAAAAAAGTGCTTGCCATGTGAGGGTGAAGGTCAAATTTCAGATCTCCAGAATCCGTGTAGATACTGTGTAGGCATAGTAGCCAGTTGTAATCTCAGCTTTCAGAAGACAGAGACAGGGAGACAGGTGATTCCCAGGGAAGGCTTGCTCTAGACGAGATGAATCAGTGAGCTCTGGATTCATGTGATACCCTGGCCCAGGAAATAAGATAGAGAGTGATTGAGGAAGATACCTATAATCAACCTCAGGAATACGCGCACGCACGCACACACACGTCTACCTGCCTGCAAGTGCATCCACACACATAAGACATGGGCACATGTACAATACACAAATGCATGGATGAAAAAACACAACAGGATTGGTACTTCAAAATCAATGCTAATGGATTTCTATTAGAGAAATAGATGTAAGAAAACTGATAATCCTACCTCACAGATATTTTTGTTATTTTAAATAATGTTTATAATAAAAGTAATACATGACCAACAACAGAAAATTCAAATGGCCACAGAAGATATTAAAATGGTAAAAGCCTCCCATAATGCATAGTTCCATTATTCACAGGTTTTTTTATGTTTTACTTTTATTTATTTAAGAAAGAGAGAGAGAGAATATGAGTTTGCCAGGACTTCTGGCTACTGCAAACAAACTCCAGACTCATTTTCCACGCTGTGCTTCTGGCATACATGGGTTCTGGGGACTAGATCCTGGATCTTTAAGGGCTTTGCAGACAAATGCTTTAATCCCTAAGCCATCTCTCCAACCCGATTCATGGGTTTTAATCTCCTAGATTACAGTTAATAGGGTATTAAAATATTTAAAATTAGCAGATTCAATAGCTGTTGTAGTCAGCTCCACATTGCTGGAATGGACATATACTGTGTAGTGAACAATTTAAGTTAAAATAAGAATTGTTTGAGTTTTCAGTCCTTGTGAGTGGAGATAGAAGAGCAACATGCACAAAGATTTAAAACATGTGTACAAGCATGGTGAATAGTCAGTGAATTGTTCAGTGTAGATTTGAGTATTAAAGTGATTAAAAGAAAAAAAAAACAGTTAAAGAAAGACAGGCTGTGGCCATAACATACTATCACTGGGATGCCAGGTGGAGAAATTTACTTTTCACTGGAAGGAAATTGGGAACTTGTTAGGGTTTGAATCAGGGCTGTGGCATGGTCAGGGCTCTGTTTATGGAGACTGGACTGGCTGTACAGTAGAGTATGAATGCGGTGTTGCTGAACAGATGAAACCATGCACAGAACTGTTTTAGTAATTTCTGAGACAGGCCATGAGTTCCACTGAAGTCATAAATTCTAAACTATAAACATACCATTGAAGTAATTTCTATAGTTCCAAAATCAAGGAAAGTTTGAGCTTTTATGTCACTTGAAATCTTATTTTAATATGAGTAATTTATTATTTGAAAGAGGGAGAATGAGAATGAACACAACAGAGCCTCCTGCCACTGCAAACAAACTTCAGATGCATGTTCCACTTATGCAACTGGCTTTAAGTGAGTACTGAAGAATCGATCCTGGAAGACCAGGCTTTACAGACAAGCTCCTTTAATTGCTGAGGCATATCTCTAGACCTTGAAACCATTTTAAATTATTTTTGTAACATGCTATGAGAGTATTTTATATTTTACTAATGAAGTTTTGTTTCACTGTCTTTTAGTATCTCCAATGATGATTTTAAAATATGGCTTCCCTATAATAAGCAATCCAATAAACTAATTGAGTCATATACTAGCTGTTGGATTAAGTCGGCATAGTTCTTGATCATTTGATTAGTTCTTAATGTATTAATTGTAAACTTAAGGTTCAAAATGTTGTGATAGAATATATACAGGGCTCTGTTATTTCAAAGGCACAATATGAAGTGCTCATCATAATCCAGTTAAAAATCCTAAATAGCAAGAATGCTGGTCTCCTAGACGGAGTAATTCTAATTAACCTTATAAAAATGAGATTTGTACTGTATGTGGAAAATTAAGGATACAAACAACCATTAAAAGGAAAGCCTAATCACATTATAATAATTATGTTCAACTGACACAATAGGCCATAGTCACATAGCAGTAACATATTTTAAATGGCATCATAAATAACATAAAATAGAAATGTTATATTGTGTGATTATTTAAAATAACATTTTAAATTATCCTTTTAAATAGTCAAAGTTATTCTGTTAACATGGAGATCTAATTTGCATTCTGTAGGAAAAGGACAGCCTGGATTTTAAGCCAAGTTCATATCCAGATATGACCAAATAAGTGAAAGTATGTGTCATTGAATTGTGCATAAATATAAAGCCATTTTAGATTGTTAAGGGCAGGAATAAGAAAGAGTGGAAACTTTCCCCTGGTAGCTCATGTAGTGCTTTCCAGCACTAGATGGGCTAACTCTTTGGGGATTGGCTCTCTTCCAGATTCCAGTCAGGTCTCTGTGTTCTATGCCAGCAGCATAAGGTGTCTTTAGCAGAAAGGTCTTACCTTTTACCTTAGGTGGGTAGTCAAGTGCTTTAACAGAAGCCTGTCTTGTTTTGGGGACCCCGTAGGTCTCTTCTATCAACAGCTCAATGTGGGTAGCACCTATTTCAGGGATTGCGAGTTATAGGTCAGAGCCAAAGTTTTTTAGGTGAGGCTTTATCCCACTCTCTCCAGAGCCCTTCTTTTCAAATGCTCTCCCTATACTCCTGTTAAGGTACCAGCTCATTTTGGGTTTAGTTTTGTGTTTATGTACCCCCTCCCTAACCTTTCCCCCACAAACCCTTCCATCCCTGTCTTCTGGGCATCAAATTGCCTATCCAGTATGCCAGCAACTCAAGGTGATCTGGGTTAGAAACTGCAGATGAGTGAGAACATGTGGAGGTTGTCTTTCTGTGATGGTGTGTGTTCACTGAGTATGGTCTGCTCTAAGCTCATCCATTTTCCTACAAATTTCATTGTATTTTTTTTCTACTGCTTAGTAGAATTCCATTGTGTAAATGTACCTCAACTTCATTACCCATTTGTCTAATAATGGGCATCTGGGTTGATTCCAGTTCTTAGCTATTGTGAACTGGGCAGCTATAAAGATGGTTGAACAAATATCTCTATAGTGAAGCATGGAGCATTTAGGGTAAATGCCCAGTAAGGAAATAACTCGATCTGTTGGTAGTTCTATATTAATCTTTTTCAGGAATCTCCATATTGACTTCCATAGTGGTTGTACAAGTTTGCATTTCCACTAACAGTGGATGAGGGTTCCTCTATCCCCACATCCTCACCAACATTTGTTGTTGTTTGATTTTTTTAGAAGATTTCCATCCTTACTGGAGTAAGGTGGAATCTCATGGATTTTTTAATTTGCATTTCCTTGATGGTGAAGAATGTTAAACAGTTTCTTAAGTGTGTGTTAGCTGTTTGTATTTCTTCCTCTGAGAACACCCTATTCTGTTCTCTACCCTATTTTTTTAGTGAGTTGTTTGGGTTTTTTTATTTTTTTTATTTTTTCTTTATTAGTTAGTGTTGTATTCAGTAAATACAGTCAGTTTGGTACCATTATTAGGTTCATCCGTGACCTACCCCCTCCCCTTGGCCCCTCCTTGTTGAGGTATATGGGTCATGCATTGTGGAGTTAGCCCACAGTTATGGGTAAGCTAAATGTCTCTGTATATCATGACCCAACATGTGGCTCTGACATTCTTTCCGCCCCCTCTTCGGCAAAATTTCCCTGAGCCATGTTGGGTTCATTTTTGGTCTGCTTCAGTGATGAGGTGTTGGGGGCCTCTGAGGTTCTGGCTCTCTGATTTGTTTGGCTTTTTTACTGTTTAGTTTTTTTTACTTTTTTTTAGAGTCTAGATATTAGGCCTCTGCCACAGTGTGAACAAGCAATGGTCACAGATACTCAGAAGCAAGCAGCTTATTAAGAAATGTGATGATGGTACCCAGCCTTGGTGGGTAACCAGGGGCTTTCTGATTGGCTAAGAGTTCTGTTCAGTTTAAAGGAACCCATACCTGGAACTTGGAACCAGGTCTGAATCCTATGGAGACAAAGATTATGCTGTCCAATGTCAAGCTACCACTTTGGCTAAAAGAGTGGCTACATTCATCAAAATCTCCCTAAATTATCAACACATCTCCAATTTAACCTATGCTGACTTTACTCTCCCTTGGAGAATCCGTTTTTCTTTTTCGGAAGGTAGCAAGACCTGAGGAGGTAAATCACCCCTGACATCTCAGTCAGAGCCTAGATGAAACCACACAGGAAATGGGAGATGATCAAGAGTGCTGCTTCCATGGTGAGCCTGACACGCAGCACCAAGGTGAAGGAGACAATCGCTCAGGATACTCAGTACACCAAGGCAGAAATCCAGAGGCTCCTAAGAGCTCATCACAGAAGTAGTCTTAAAACACACCCACCAAGGCTCAGAGAATTTTGTGGAAGATGGTGTGGAAAGATTGTAAGAGCCACAGGTTGGGAATGTCCTGCTCAGAGACATTGTCTACCCCAATAACTTGCTGCTGCTCCTACAATATATAACCTACAACCTCATGGCGAATACCAGCAACCTCACTGAGGAGAACTCTCTATGGAATGGGTACAGTTGGTAGCAACACATGATGTATCCATAAAATATGTTCTTAATAATAATAATGAGGAGGAGGAGGAAGCAGGGAGGAGAATAAACTTGGTACCAACATGTGATGTATCTATATAAAGTATTTTCTTAATAATAATAATAATAATAATAATAATAATAATAACATTGAAGAAGAAGAAGGGTGGAAACTGAGTTCAGCTCTGCTTAAAAGTTTTCTTTGTCTCCACACCTCGTCACTGGCCAGTCTAGTGCTGAAAGTTTACAAGGTAATTTATCAATTGGACTCCAGAGTCAAGAAGAGCCTAGTACCTCTGTGAATTTAGCAAGTTTCTTCAGTACATTCAACCTCAGATTCCTTATCTGTTATAAGGATACTATGTACTCTGAGCTCAAAGGGCTATTGAAAGTTTTGAATCTTCTTAAGCATAAAATAAGTGATAGCAATTAATTTTAGCATAATAATTACTTCCCATCTTAAGTTTTATTCTTAAATAAATGATATGCTCATTGAAGGATAATGAGATGGAAGAAAGTGAAAAATAAAGTGTAATAATGTAATTATTATTCTCATCCCTTTCCCACATCCCTACCCAGCATTGGCTTAAGGAGAAATACTTTGATCAGAGAGACCTACAAGGTTTCCTAAAAGACAGACAGATTTCTGTCAGAGTACTTGATGACCCACCAAAGGTTAGTGGTAAGACCCTACTGCTGAAGACACCTTATGTGGTTGACATGCAAAATAGAATGGCATGGCTGGAAGTTGGAAGACAGTCAGTCCCCAGTCAGCCAGCGCATCTAGTTCCAGAAGGTGCTACATGGGCAACTGGGGGAAAATGACCAATATCTGTCCAAGCAACTCATGGTCTAACCTACTTAGCAGCAAATAACCTGTTGTGATGCCCACACAAGTGCAATAGTGGCACACAGCCATGGTGGGGAACCAACTGCTCTTAATTTGGCTAACTGATCTCCTCAGTTATGGGACCCATAGCTGGAGCTGGGAAACAAGTCAGAACCATATCCAAACATAAGCCCACTCGCCAATATCAAGCTACCATCAATCACGGGCTACAAGAGGGCCTACACCTATTAAATTCTCTGTAAAAAAGTAAGCCTTATCTCTTTTGTCCTGGTGCTAACTTACTCTCCATTGGAGATTCTGCTTCTCTTTTTCAGATAGATGTAGATACTAAGGAGAGAGCCACCCCATCATACCTCAAAAGGGCCCCGGCTGAAACCAAGAAAAATTGGCGAAGCAAGCAAGGGTGCTGTTTTACTGATGAACCGGATACCAGCACAAGGGGGAAAGAGATCAACACAGAGAAAAATCAACTCCTACCAAATCAGAGAGCCAGAACCTCAGAGGCCCCCAACACCTCATCACTGAAGCAGACCAAAAATGAACCCAACATGGCTCAGGGAAATTTTGCGGAAGAGGGGGCGGAAAGAATGTCAGAGCCACATGTTGGGTCATGATATGCAGAGACATTTAGCTTACCCATAACTGTGGGCTAACTCCACAATGCATGACCCATATACCTCAACAAGGAGGGGCCAAGGGGAGGGGGTAGGTCACGGATGAACCTAATAATGGTACCAAAATGACTGTATTTGCTGAATACAAAACTACCTAATAAAGAAAAATAAATAAATAAATAAAAGAGCTAGAAGATATAAAGTTAATAGTGTACAAATTAGTTTTTACTACAAGTGAAGTTAGCATTGATAAACTTTTAGGGAATTGTGGGGATTTTTAATAAATGTGATGTTAATAGAAATAGTAGATTTCCTATTTTTATAGAAAAAATTTCCTTGAGAAGCAAAAATTCACAGAAGAGAAACATTAGAGTAAGAGAAATATCTCGAATGCAGGTGAAATTGGATTATGAAGCCCAAAAAAGTGCCTTTAAGATTGTTCACAGACAAGTGGGTGAAGTCAGAGTAGAGGGCAGCATAGCAATTATTAAAATTCAGTTACTGTAGTGTAAAAACTCCTGTACATTGAGGTACAAAAAGGTATTTTTGTACTAAGTAGAAGTAATCAAATAAGCTGCCAGAAGTAGGCAACATGTGTTGCACGGTTTCTAATAAAGTTGGTGTTCTAACTATATTGATAGAATTGCAGTAGTTCAAGATTTCAGCCCATAGCCTCTTCAAAGGTAAAAGTTATACTGTATCTTCCTTCAAATATATTTGTCATGTTACATTAAAAAAATCAAGACTTGCTTTCAGAAGGTGAGCCACTTAACATTTAATTGACTTCACTCTGTGGTTATAAATACATTTACTCAAAGTTCTTTATTATTCCTCATTGAACCAGATAAACTGAGCATAATTCTCTTAAGAAGCTATCCATTAATTTCAGGTCAAACTGAAATTCCCTCTGAAAATATGTACTGTTCTCACTAATATTTTGCTCTATATCAGTGGCAAGAGGTAAAAATATATTTACAAAAGAATATTTTTAAAGTACCTCCTACTTATTATCTAAAGTCATAACACAGAGTTACTCTTGTAGTCACAGTTTTGTCCATGATCTCCTTTCACATGGCCATTAGTTACTGGATTTTGATGGCCCAAAGCAGAGTTGAATACCAAAGTTGACAGCTATAGGATATGAGATCTACAGATGCAATTGCATAATGTACATTTATTATATAAAGTACATTGCTAATGTTTCATATGAAGAAAATGCAATCATGTGGAGCGGGATATATGTCTTTGAGAATCCTGAGTAAATATGTTTAATACATATTTTCAAAGACATTGTATCTTGACAGAAATTTTTAGTTACTAATTACCTGTATATTTCTTTGCTTTGGTGTGATTTTGCATACATGTTTATGTGGAGGTAACTACATTGACATTTTTTCCTTTCAGATTCTTCCTAAATGACACCAGTGATCTAGAAATAAACATATTTTGACAACAGTTGTTTCTATAGTAACATTAATTTGTCAATATTTGTGGTGATAGAGAATATAAAAGTTGAAGACTTCTTGAAATATACCAGTGATAAATGAATAGACGATAACTGAAACTTCTTGAATAGATCAAAAATTGATCGTTACAAAAATGACTGCAAAACATTCTCTATGCTTGGTGGGACAGTGTTTCAAAAACTTACTGGGCATTATTCTTGAGATGAATGCCAGACTGTACTATCTTCACAGCCATTACCAGATACCCTGTCTGCTGCTTTCTCCTGTGCTGCTGTTTATGAAGACAGGTAGTCAGGTAATCAAAATCACTTCAAATGAATCCAGGGAGCAGCTGCTTTATGTATGAGTCTGACATCATTAGAAATATATGGCTTCACCTGAACTGGAAAGAGTTATTTTGTCATCTTTCCTGGTACATCTATCTCTGGTTATCCGCAGTACCTAAGAGTGGCACACACTTAGGTAAAACAACCCCTTTAAGTTGGGATTAAGTCAAGGGTAGGACAGAAATAAGTAAATCAGGTCCTGTTCTCCAATACTGTGGTTTATGTAAAAAAAAAATCAATTATATTTTCAGTCAGGCGTGGTGGCACACGCCTTTAATCCCAGCAATCTGGAGGCAGAGGTAGGAGGATCGCCTTGAGTTTGAGGCCACCCTGAGACTACATAGTTAATTCCAGGCCAGCCTGGACCAGAGTGAGACCCTACCTCAAAAAAAAAATCAATTTTATTTTTGTCTACCAGCATGAAATAATTGAAAATTTTATTAAAATTCATTTCTAATAATGTAAAATATAGAGTGAGCTTAATGAAAAATATTTGAGATTTTCTACTTAAAATTTACAAAGTATTATTGATTGAAATTAAAGAAAACAAATGAAAATGGAGACAAATACCACATTCTTAAACTGTCAAGTTAATATTACTATCATTGTTTTAGAATACTCTCATTGTATTTGTAAAAAGATTGCTATAAAACAGTATGCCATTTTCCACTGAAGCAGTGTCACCATCTAATGTTTACTGCATCTCTGGATTGTGTCTTTTGTTTCTCTGTTTCATTCAGCCTTGTGTTACACTGTTCATCATATCAAACTGCAAAAGCATCTGCATAGCAAATAAAAGAATCCATAAAATGAAATGGGGGAAATAAAAGTAATTATAAGACATGTATCAAGTGAGAGGTTAATATCTAGGGTTTATTTTCAAATACACAAAAATAAATAGTAGAAAAGTGACTCAATATGAAGAGAAATTTCTTGTAGGAAAGCATAGAAGTGGTATCAGGCATATGCAAAGGTACTTAATATCATTAATGCACACAGAAATGCAAATCAGAATGCCATCACATACCACTTTATACTTCTTAGTATGGCTAGTAACGGGGAAAAAAATTGAAAGGAAACAAATCAAAAGGTATACTGTTAATCTGAAAGTAGATTGGGTACAGCCATGATTGAAAGCAGTAAAGAACTCAAAAACTGAACTGCCACATGACCTAGCAAGCCCTCTTCTGCATAACGAGGGCCACGGAATCTTCACCTTTTAAGATGTACCTGCACTCCTGTGTTCATCACAGGATTGACTTTGTATGCTTGTATGTGTATATAAATATTAAGCATTCGGAATATTATTGAAAGAATCATTATTAAGAGTGCTAGTTTGTAAATGCACTCTGCCATTTGCCACAACATGTGTTACTCTGGAGGGCATGATGCTAAGGGAAAGAAGCAAGACAGAAATATGACTATTGTGTGACTCCACACTTACATGTGGAATCCTAAAATAAAGAAAAGTAGAGTAAAGCAGAGGTTATTGGGGACAAGAGAGATAAGGATTAGAGGCTACAAAATTGTAGATATATAGTAGGCATGAGTTTAGATAGCTCATGTGCAGCAACTTCGCTATGGGGGACTAGTATTTCACAAATACTAATTAGCTGCCCTTACCACAAAAGAATATAGGTAACTTGGTAAGTAACAGTTAAGTTACTTTGCTTCAGTCTAGTCTTCATTTTGCTACTTTTCCTATTATATCACATAATTTATCTTAAATGTACACAATAAAATTTATTTATTTTAATTATCATGATACAAAAGGTAAGATATGAGTCTCCTTTAAAACTAGGTGAATTAGAGTAATAGTGATGACTCATCTTTGACAATTTACTCTTCTCACTTGGCTTTTTTTTTCCTCATTGTCCATCCTACTAACAAAACCTACTTCCTCATTAAGCTAAAAAGTACTCTATATATGTGCACATTACTATTGAAATAAGTACTTTCGTCAGGCATGGTGGTACATACCTTTAATCCCAGCACTCAGGAGCCAGAGGTGGTATGATCCCCATGAGTTCGAGGCTACCCTGAGACTACATAGTGAATTCAAGGTCAGCTTGGGCTAGAGTGAGACTCTACCTTGAATAAGCTAGAGAGAGAGAGAGAGAGAGAGAGAGAGAGAGAGAGAGAGAGAATAAGTACCTTCCTAGGGATGTTTTAAATAATTCAATGACTGTAAAAAGAAAAGAAGCCTTAGCCAGGCTTGGTGGCACACACCTTTAATCCCAGCACTCAGGAGCCAGAGGTGGCATGATCACCATGAGTTTGAGGCCACCCTGAGACTACATAGTGACATAGTGAATTCCAAGTCAGCCTGGGCTAGAATGAAACTCTACCTCAAAAAAAAAAAAAAAAAAAAAAAAAAGAACCCTTATATATGACTAGGGCAAAGTTTTTTTTATAATTTGATTTTGCAATTGAAATGTCTGGTGAGCTACTAAGTTTATAGATTCAAGGATATGTGAAGAAATTTTCAAATTCTCTAGTGTTCCATGTATCCTAAATTAAAACAAAAAAAGAACAAAAACAAACAAACAAAAAAACAATGTGTGGTATGATTTCCCACAGCTGAACAGTAAGCCTAAGCACTGATTGCAATTAATGACTCTACAATGTGGTCCTGAGAGTAAAGAACCATGTTCTAGATCAGCCTGCCTTATCGTGTGAGCAAAATCACTGCATTCCTTAGAGCCTCTGATTATCCAGTCAGGTGGGGACTGTAGGTCAGAGTTGACCACAGGGAGCAGCTCCTAGAAGTTTGAGTTACTGAATGAAAATTGTAGATAATGCCATCAATAGTCTTTGCAGAAGGACAAGAAAATATGATAATATACTATGTAGATTAACTAATGAGTTAATAAGGCAATGATTAGTAGGGGTTGTTTGAATGACAAGAGCATTCAGACACTCCTGGGCCCATAATCTGAATTACCTTTCCAAATATAGTGGATTCATAATAAAAACAAATTATATACATCTAACTTAATAACTTAGTGTTGAACACTGAAGCTTCATTTTTAGCCAATTGTTTCTCCTACTGTTTTATAAATGACCTTGGTTTGGGGTCATCTAAACAGCATAAATGTTCCAATAAGAACCAGTGCCTTGGTACTTGGGAGCAGGGTCAATATGTGCTCCACAGAGGTGATTTTTACTAGCCCAAGTCTCTGAGTAGCAATCATTTGAGTCACATAAGCTGGAATCTGTAGTTCTGTTATGGCGAAGGAAAGCTGAGCCATCAACCAACTTCCCTACCATCATTAAGCTTTTGGGAAAAATCATGATTTAGTCTATAAATTTACTTAAGGAGCTGAAAAAATTCATACAAAAGACTCGCATCCCTTTAAAAGTTAGCAATCTAATTTAGCAATAATTCATGATACATTTTAACTAATCATAATATAAACATGAAGGAAAGCAATTCTTTTATACTTTGGACTTGTTAGAATGTCATTCTATTTTCTACTCTGTCTCAAACTTGCTGTGTTCAATTGATTTATAGAACCTAATCTTAGGGTGAAACAAAACAAAACTCCAGAGGAGGGTATGTGAGTTGGATTATAGAACTTCTTTTTCCTCCAAAAAAAGAATGCTTGCTGAAGTCTAGGCTAATGTGATGATTAATTTTAGAATTGTTCTTGACCAATGTCACTATAGCAATGAAAGTAAACTATGAGACTAGGGTACCGCCAGAGGGGAAAAGTTCATTAAGAAATAAAAGTAAGGACAAAATTTCTCATTAAAGTGGCTAACCAGGGTTGTTTTATGAGAAGATGGGTTAGAAGAAATAATAGAGGGTTGCCATGTATTTTAAAGAGATGAATTCAAATATGAGTCATAGATTCCGGTTTCAATAAAATTTTGTGTGGAATATAAAAGTTTGGTTCCATGGAAAAAAGGAGAGTTGGTGGACTCTACTATAATATTTGTCGTATTCTAACATGAAACTTGACTTGCCCACAAGTGGCAAGATGTGTACCATTAACTTGAGAATTTGAAGGAAAGAGCTAGTTATTTTCTTTGCCTCAAGCATGATCCAAAGCAAAGAAAATCCTGCTCAAGATTTTTCTATATAAATCTGAATGCAAGTTTTTAAAGAAAACTAGATTCTTGCATAGTGCCAAGTAAGGAAAGGGATTGTGCTAAGAATGATGTGTTCTCTTAGAAATTAGCTGACACATGTGGGAGCTGGGAACTTCCTCAACTATGAGAAGAAAGTCACTCCAGCTTATTTACAATAGTCCCATGTCTTCCTACAGCTACCCTTTCAGAAGTATTATGTAGACAGAAGAAAGAGAGGATCCTTGATTCTTTTGAGATTTAAATAGGTACCTAAAGCATGCATGATGTGTTATACTCCATTTTCTAAAGGAAAAGCCTGCCCATTATTTTTTTATAGAAAGTGTTTAGTCCATTTCAAAATGTGAGTCAAAGCAATGCATCTCATTATGAAGGACTTTAAAGATGACAGTAGATGGGAGAACAGCTGCTTTTCCCCAAAATGCCATTTGATATTTATAAGTTTTGGGTTGAAAAGTCAAGAATCTAGAGAATCTGGTTTTGAAATCTTGTGCAAATAGGCTAATGTAGCTGGCTTGTAAATAAATTGACAATTCACTCAAATCTTAATTTTTGCCCACTCTGAGCCTTGCATTGTGTTAGGTTATAGGAAAGTTGCTGGTCTAGAGATCCAGAATATAGCAAAAAGAGGGGCCTGAGGAGGAGGCTCACTTTTATTTGTGATTCATAAAATAGTCTAGAAAGGAATTTGGTGTTCCTTAGGACATTTATTAAGACAAGATTAGACAAGTGGTTCATTTTCATGTTTGCTGAGCTATAAGAAGCTAAGGAAATATGGAAGGGTTGTGGCCTGGAGCTAGTCTTGGTCCATAGCAAAATTGTATTTGCTGAATAGATGTCTTTAATGAGCAAATGGGACAAAGATAAAAGGAGACTGGAAAGAACCATCTAGGTGACTCAGACCATCGTACATATAGGATAAAAGTTCAGACAACTAATGATAAACTCACAGTACTTGTATTATACAGGTCACTAGCATTGCATCATCTCTTATGAAACCCCTTTCAAGTACAATGCTACAGATTTTTTGATTAGAATATATAAGCCTTAATAACTGAGCCACTAAAAGGCGAGATGGTGTAGGCCCTGCTAAGGAGATATCAGGTAAATGCGAGATAGCCAAAAGAAATAAAATACCTTTAGGTCAAAATAAAGGAGATTCAAAATAATAGGCTACTTGGGAGAATTTTAAAGTAGGCAGTAAGTACCAGATCCCATTTCATTAGTAATAAGGTTAATCCTAGAAAAGAATTTGGTCAGTCAGCCCATTCCATCTCACTGACTTCTTTTTTGAGTGATTTTCCTTGTTATTGTTATTTATTGTTTGCTTTGAGTTAGTTATCTTACAAATTAATTATTTTTTTTCTCTCAGTTGAGCAGTGTGGTGGAAGTTCAGTTGGATCCAAATCCAAAACTGGTTGATTGTAAGCTTTGCTGGTTAGTGGTGGCTTGTCTGGGTTTATCTTGGGCACAACTCATTTTTGAAGGTCCCTTTCAGCTCTCTACATTATTATTACACACTGTGCCAACCATGGTGGCCTAATATTAACAGCGTGCCACTTCTGGATTACTGTTGCAGAAATAGGACCTACTGATTTTATTTCTTTTATTGCCCATGACCCCACGGAGGAGCAGATTGGCTAGGAAAAATAAATAAATAATGTGGCTAGCAAATGCCTCTAGTGCTTATTTTCCCCCACCCTTTCACTCACTTCCCTTTACCCTTACAGTCTCAATCCCAATTCCCATCTATTTTGGTTTCAGCTGATTATATTGTTCTTTTATTTAATTTTTCCCTTGCATTTTCCATTCACTTAGAACAGAATCCCACATTAAATGAGGCTCCAGGCTCACTTAAGGATGCATTTTGCAAACCAAATAAAGTAAAATCATGAGTAAATTCCAAATGTTTTATTATGTTCCTTTACACGTGTACAAATTCCAGTAAGGCTCTGCTTATAAAACCAGTTCCAAGACAAGGATTCCAGATGCAATTAATAGTTTTTAACCATGCCATTTAAGTTTATAAGAAAGATCTAATATATTCAACTTTCAGGGGAAAAATGTTTAGAGACAATTTGGATATACAGAAGCCAAACCAGAACTTGTCACAAATTGCTTAGCATATAAGAAAATTATAAACTTAAGGACAAATTGGTAGCTATTCAAGAAAATATAGGGAAGGGCAAAAGAAATGGTTTCAAAATTACCAAAGTCTTCTAATCTATTTTATTTTCATAAACTGTACCATAGAAGAGAGATTTTATCAGGAACACTACCAAATGTCTTGATCTTGGAGATGGGAAATCTTAGCCAGAAGAATATTAACTAGCTGGTTAACAGAGAGGAGGGGCTATAACTCTGGCCTTGATACTTGTTGAAGCCATAGCTACCATTTCACCCCAAATTAACATTTCAATTCAAGATCTAGCTAAGGTTGAGATTATTAGCTTCTTGTTTATGATTGTTTTACAGTTTGGACCTCTGTCTCTTTGATCCATGTTGCCTTCCAGGTTTTCTGAACTGATGTTATTCTTTATTTAAAGAGTCAAACTCATTTTGACATACTCTAAGAGAGATGTATAAGGCAGGATGCTACAAATTAAGGAAGTCCATATACATATTTTGCATATACATAAAAGCTGTGCTCACTATATGCTATTAGATTTCAAGTTTATATCCATTTTTATAAAATCTCAAGTTCTCTCTCTCTCTCTCTTACTGTGACACACACACACACACACACACACACACACAGCTTTCTAGTTTCATTTCCACTGTCCCTCAGCTTACTGCCATACATGTCAGTCTATAGTGGACAAAGTATTCATGGAGATTCATACTCAGCTTTTGAACTTTGGTACCTCAAATTCCCACCATGACTACTTTGAATGACTATTAGGAATAGAAGTAGTTATAAAAAGTTGACGGATTCATCACTCATTCATGCAAAATAGTGAATGACATGAATTAATGTGATACAAAACAGGAAAAATTAGGTACCTTTTAGAGCAAAAGAACTATTAGAAAGGGAAGAGCCTACTAAAACACTGGCAGGTTGTGAATTTAAGCTGCAGCTACTAGGCTAGTCATAGGAAGACATGGGGAAAGAGAGATTTTTCAAACTGAGAAAAAGGCAGAAGTAGGCCACATGAAAAATTATTCACTGCATGACTTTTGTCCTGAGGAGATGATAAAAGTATACCAAACAAAAATGTTACCTATTTGCTTGAACAGGGCCTAAATAGAAGCAATGAAAGATGAATCTCTGATTAATAGCCTTGAGGGACAGGTTGAATGAGTCATTGTACAAAATGTGCAAAACATATAATAACATTCACAAACATGAGCCAGTTAAGTTATACAGCCCTATCCTGCTCAAGTAAAACAATGTGTGAATGAATCCAAGCCTCTTTGACACAGAACATGAAGATTTTTCTAAATTAATTGTGGCTATAACTAGGTATATTTTTCAGTATAGTGGTAATATTCTTTTCAAAATCATGATCATGATCTTAACCTCAGTAGAATTTCTGAGGAAGGCAACATAGCCTCAAGATGTTCAAAAATACTCATGTGCTATGTGAATTTTCTATTCCATGAAGCTTGTAGTTATATTTTACAATATATATCATGTTTTGCATTTCTAGAAACTTGGAATGTTCTCTTGAGTACTGACCACATGCCATAAACTCATTAATAAGTGCCAAAGCATTATTTGTTCAAATTGGTAAAATTGTTCATATTAATTTCTTCTAGATTTAAAAATATTTTGATTTGAGAGATTCAGTAATGTCTATTGCTTAATGTGTGTCAGGAAATCCTGTATGCTTGTATTCATTTAAGTATCACAGAAAATATAATCATTTATAAGCTTTGATATAATTATTATACTCTAACTCAGCTTCATCTAGATCTATCAATACCATAAACAATCTGACAATTGAGAAAGATAGTTTCTATTCACAGCTGATCTTTCATATAACAGAAGACAATATTGAACTTCACAATCAACTTTATTTTGATATCAATTGTATATTTTAAAACATTCAAATGTAAAAACCATAATACTTAGTTTCAATAAAATATAGTATAGTTAACCACCTCTCATCCACTTCTACATAGTGAAAATACTCATCAAGTTTATGTCCCTTTGTCATTATTTACTTTTGAGGGGAGCTCATCTCAGCTTCTCATACTTGCTCCCACCCTCTGTGTATCCAACATGACTGTCTAGGTTTGCTTACTTGCCCTTCAGTAGCCTTCCATGTTCAATGACTCTCATTTCATTGCTTTTTCCTTTCAAAAGTCTGGATGTTTCGCATTACTCCTTGACAATATTCATCCATTATGTTGTATCTTTTCACTGTAACTTTTTCAAAAGTGTAGCTCCAAGTCTCTACTTAACTGCTGTCCATGAGGTATTCAAATTCTGTACCCTGGTTGAATAACCCATCAGTTGGATAAAGCCACTCTTTATAAGGGCCTAATGAAATTCTAATTGGCAAATCTACCATTAATTTCTTTGTCCCTTTTTGAAGTAGGGACCCATTCTAACCCAACCTGACCTGGAACTCGCTCTATAGCTTAGGCTGGCTTTGAACTCATAGAGATCATCCCACCTCATCTTCCCAAGTGCTCAGATTATAGGTGTGTGCTACCACACCTGGCTCAACCACTAGTTTCTTTGTATACTATTGGATCTTGTGCATTTGGTCTCTGGTTTTGTTGGTTTGTTCTTCAGGACACTGAAGGGGCACTGAAGCCAGGGCCTTGCACATGCTGGAGATGCTCAAACTCTAAGCTACATCCCCTTTGACTCACTTATTCATTATGTATTACATGTTCATTCATTCATTTGGAGATTTTAGCAAGGATGTTACATAGTTTAGGCTGGCCTGAAATCTATTATGTAACCTAGGCTGTCTTCAGTCTTGTAGCAATCCTCTTGCCTCATCCTCCCAAATGCTATGATTATAAATATAAGCCACCATGCTAACCTCCTTAGTTAATCAGATGACATCCTTTCATTTTATGCATTCTTATTTCCCTCCTCTCATCTAACACATACATTTCTTACTTTTTAATTTATTCTGCTTTGGCCTGTTCCCTCCATAAAAGTAGCCATTTCTATGTACTCCTTATCAAAATTGCAAATGCCAACCCATAGCATCACCCATCACGTAAGATTAATATTTCTGAAACTATGATGAACATGTGGCATCTCTTCCAGGTTTTCTCTTTTCTTGTATTTATTTGTCTTTGGATATCATGAATGCTTGATAACCAAGTGGAAATGGGCAACAGTCACTGCCAGCAGTACTACCCCTGTGTTTGCTATTCCCACAGTGTTTGGAGACCAGTGCAGTGCCACACTTCCAAGCATTGAAACACAAAACCTTAGACTCTTTCAACCTATTTTCTCTCACCTACATTAATTCAGTATTGAAAAATATCTTGTTTCTGTCCCTTGGTTCTTTGCATTCTCATAGCCCTTACACTAGTAAATTGTCTTCTTGATTATGTAAATGATCTCCCCAAGTTGGTCCCTGCACCTCTGGTTCTAATCCATCCCTCCTCCAACATGGCCTCCTAAAAGTACCACAACTCTGATTATAGCATGCTTTAGTCAAATTTATCAACAAACATTCATTAATAACTCCCTAGTAATTTACCTTAGTATTCATAATCCATCGTGAACATGTCCCACTCGCCCACTTGACAAGGCTACTACACTTTACTGTCACTTAACTTGCAACCAAGGATGTCTGAAACACAAACTGGATTTTCAGAAATTCCTCAGATCCCCTGTCTATACGAGCCATTTTTTTTCTCTATAGCTATTATCTCAATGCTTTCTCCATTCTTCCTACTCATTCCTCATAATCCCTGCCTCATTTAAATCAGCATACCCCATTTCCTGTTTCATAAACAAAACAGAGGCTTTTGATAGGGACTCTCAGATATTCCCATTCTTATATATCATGTACTCTTTGATATAGTTTCAAGAAAAAGAATAATTTCTTCCTGGTCAGCATCCATTCCTCCATCTTACTCTGCATCCTACAGCCTATGTCTTCAAAGTCCACAACCATATTTTTATGCATTCTTTATTCACCAATGACTGTCCATTCTTTACCTGTCTTCTCCCTTCAATCCAGTGTAATCCAGTGAATACATCAAATTTAAAAAATGAACCCTTTCTTGATCTCAATTTCCTCTGGTTATCATTTTGACTTTCCTTTCTTTATAGAACCAATATTCTGAAAAATAGGTGGTATTCATTGTTTCTGTTTCCCTGATGTATATTCACTATTCTAAGTAAAATGTGGTTTGTATTTCCATCACTATACTAAAGCTACTCTTGCTATGGCTTCTAATAGTTTCCTAATTGCTAAGTCCAACAGACAATTTGGTTCTTTTTTGCCACAGTAAAAGCTGTTCACTAGAAGTATCATAATTTTGATTTAACACTATTCTATAGAGCCATACTCATAACCTAGCATGGCATCAGAACAAAATAATGAACTTAATTAGAGAGCCCAGACATACAGCCATGCAGTTAAAGCCACTTGATTCTTGACAAAGGATCCAAAACTTACACTGGAGGAAAGTTAGCACTTGTAAAAGCAGTGCAAAGAAAACCGAGTATCCACTAGATCCCTTATTCTTACCACTAAACTAGATCTCTTATTATTTTTATTTTTATTTTATTTTTTGGTTTTTTGAGTTAGAATCTCACTTTAGCTCAGGCTAAAGAATTCTCTATGTAGTCTCAGGGTGGCCTCGAACTCATGGTGATCCTCCTACCGAATGCCAGGATTAAAGGTGTGCGCCACCACTCCCGGCAGATCCCTTATTCTTACCCAATGAAAAACAAATCAAAATGGATCCAAGACCTTAACAAAAGACTTGAAATGTTGAAACTACTGGAAGAAAACAGGAAAGGCACTTGAAGATTATATGTGTTAGCCAAAATGCTTCCTGAAGGGATTCTGATTACTGATAAAATAAAAGAACTGACACATGAGATTGCACCAAATTTAAAAAAAAAGAACTCCGCATAGCCAAAGAAAAAATGTTAACAGGGTGAAGAAACAATTTACAGAATGGGAGAAATCTTTTCCAAATACTCTTCTGACAGAATATTAATATCCAAAACATGCAAAGAACTCAAAAAATAGCAATCCAATCAATAAATGAGAAAATGAACTGAATTTTCAAAAGAAGTCAAATGGTCAAGAAATACATTGATAAGTATTCAACAACTTTAGCCATCAAGGAAATGCAAATCAAAAGTACATTGAGACTCCATTTTATTCCAATCAGAATTACTGTCATCAAGAAAACACATAGTTGGGCTGGAGAGATGGCTTAGCGGTTAAGGACCCCGGTTCGAGGCTTGATTCCCCAGGACCCACGTTAGCCAGATGCACAAGGGGCGCACGTGTCTGGAGTTCGTTTGCAGTGGCTGGAAGCCCTGACATGCCCATTCTCTCTCGCTCTCTGCCTCTCTCTCTCTCTCTCTCTGTTGCTCTCAAATAAATAAATAAAAATAAACCAAAAATTTTTTTAAAAACAGAAAACACATATAGCAATACATGCTGTAGAGGGTGCAAAGTAAAAGTAACCCTTATTCATCATTGATTGGAACATGAAGTAGTCCAGTCATTATGGACTCTACAGCACCCCCACCCCCTCACATACACAATCGGAAGCATTGTTGGCACCTAAGATTGAAATTATGTAATTTGTCTACCTAAATACTTCAGGGCTGATTACCAGTGCCCTCCAAGAATCTTTCAAGAAATAACGATGCCTGAGCTCCACCAGTAGAATTCACATTCAACTGGTCAGAACGAGAATCTGCTTTCTTGTTCTTAGAATTTCACAGATGACTATAAGAACCAGCCACAGTGGATAAGTACAGGTTTTTCTTCTTTCTTCCTTAATATCAGAGTTTTCTTCAAATCTTCTATTGTCTACACCTCTTTGA
Source organism: Dipus sagitta (assembly GCA_036346955.1). Classification (NCBI taxonomy): domain Eukaryota; kingdom Metazoa; phylum Chordata; class Mammalia; order Rodentia; family Dipodidae; genus Dipus; species Dipus sagitta. The sequence continues at coordinate 40,976,314 of CM070774.1, read as the reverse complement.
ACTTTGACTGTAACATGTAAAACCTTTTGAATACATACTTCTGAAACAGTTACAATACATGCCCAGGACAATTATTAAAACAAATCCAAACCTTGTTCATGAGGAACAAAATTATTGTCAAAATTCAGAAGAAGAGAGCTTTGTAAAGCCCTAAAGCAAAAGACAAAACAAAACAAAACCAAAAGGCTAAGAATTGTTTTTTTGCTTATAGATTGGAATTGGAAATGATGAAACAAAAATGTTTCTTCTAATTTGTGAGAAGTTGTGTGCAGGATATTCTTCTAGTCCATTCTCCTGTGGATGGGTCCCACTAACCACCTAATCACAGCACTGACTAGATTATGCTCTTGCATAATCTCCCCACTTGCATCTTCCTTTTCTCTGTGTAACTGATCTTGGCAGATACTCACAGTGTTGTGCTAAATGATGAAACCATCTTCTCTTTTTGCTTTTCAACACATCTGGGAAAGATACTCTTACACATACTCATTTTTAAAGAATTTGAATGCATGATTTAAAAGAAAAACCAAGAAGAGGGGAAATTGGTTAATAAAATGGAACTTGATTAACTTCTGCCCTTTGATCCTTAAGAAACTTTAGGACAGTGACATTCATGAGCCATGCTCAAATGCTTTATATTCAAACACACACACACATACACACGCACACATACTTGCCATCCAAATCACTTCCATAGTCCTCTGTCCATTCCAACCTGAGTATTTTCCAGGGAAGAAAATATATACTAATGTTCTAGATGCCTTTAGCAAGACAGACCTCCCCATCAATAATATGTGTAGAAACCCTGTAATTTCTCCAAAAGGAACATCTGCCTCCAGGCTACAGATAGGTTTAAGGATCTGGCCAGAGTGATTCACAACATAGTATGTGCCAGATGTCCCCAAACAAGAAGTAGGAGATATATAATTCAGTGTTGATTTAGAAAGGTACCTTTAAGGCTTATTTCTTTGTGTGTTTGAAATAGGAAGATATTTTATGTACTGATGCATTGATATGCAGAAATTGTGTATGCTAGCACACATGTATGTCTGTACTTGAAGCTAAATTCACACAGAAGAATTTTCTTTTTTTAAAAAAAAATATTTATTTATTTGAAAAAGAGAGAGAGAGAGAGAGAGAGAAAGAGGCAGATAGAGAGAGAATGGGTGTGCCAGGGCCTTCAGCCACTACAGATGAACTCCAGATTCATGCACCACTTGGTGCATCTGTCTTAAATGGGTCCTGAGGAATCAAACCTAGGTCCTTTTGGCTTTGTAGGCAAGCACTTTAACTGCCAAGCCATCTCTCCAGCCCCACACAGAACTTCATAATCCATTAGTAAGTCACAAAATTATTTTGTGTCAAGCAGAATTTTTTTTAAAAAAAGAATAGAGAACACCAGTTTTCATTTTAGAAGTTAAATCTAAGTATAAATTTGTGACTACAGTTATATATATTAATTTGTAAAAGGCATCATAAGTTTACAAGTCTGTTAAATGAAAAGAAACCAAATTATGCAAAATATCTATAAAAGAAGACTGAACAAGATTTTTTTTGCTTATTTCTAGGACCAGTGAGTCCCAGAAAGTTACAATTATAGAAATATATATAAGCAAAGACCGTGTCCTAGGTTTTGCTGACCAGACCTAACCATCTGTGCAAAATCAACAGATAGCTGCTCTTCCCACATCTTATGGACATCTTAGCCTTGTCTGTTAAAGAATAGTATTGAAAAAGCAGAAAATAAATATGTAAATAAAACCAATAAAGATTCAGGAAAAATACATAGCTAGAAAAAACACAAAGACTGCTGTCTTTGAAAAGTTTCCTTATTCTATTTTGGGATCTCATCCCCCATGCCAAGTACTCTCACCATGAATCCCTATCACTTGGGGTCATCAAATCTGGTGCCCAAGTAAGACTGGGACTCTTGAGCAGTGATTTCCTTTTCTACCCCCACAAAATGTACCCACTGTGTCTGCTATTTTCTCTGTCTCAGAAATAAGAGGTTTTGATTAGGTAACAATGATAATAGTATTTGAATACAGTATATTGCAGAATATCTTTATCATTTGACAGGGGTAACCAAATAGCATGAATGCTGTATATTATTTAAGTTGAGCCACTTACTGTTTCAACTTAAGGAATAGTGAAGTGAACTAGATCTATATTAGCCTCACCATGATGGAACTTTGAGTCTGTCAGCAAAAGCAGATATTAAAACAGTAACTTCAACATATAATTAGCATTAAAACTGATAAGTAAAGGGGTTATGGGAATTTAGAATGAGATAATTTAACCAAGGCTACTGAGTCAGCCAAGGATTCAGAAGCAATTGGATACATGTGAATCGAGGCTTATGGATAAATGAGCATTAGCTAGGTAAGGGAGAAGAGCCAGGGGCTGGGTCAATGTCTGCAGACAGACTGTATCTTTATTAAGTGTGCACCTTTGAGAAAAAATATACTCTTCTGAGTCTTAGTTTTTATATATACAAAATAATGGTAACAAACCATCCTCAGGGAATTGTGCATAACATGTTAACCACAGACCTAGTACTTAATGCTCAGTGTGAGGCCACTTTTGTGATAGATAGTGGCTGTGGTCTGGTGCTGGCAGTGGTGACAGGGTACTCAGACAGGGGAATACTGATTAGTAGGATAAAGGCAGGATTAATGTGAAACTTTACAGTAGCGGATATTATGGTAGAGTTACATATGTATAAGCCTCTCTTATCCAGATACAAGCTACTTGAGCAATTAAGGGTCCTATACAGGCCCTGGAAACAGGTAACCCCCCTCATCATACAGGGAATATATGTGGAGGCCCAGTATAACCCCAAGAAGTGCAGTAGCAGAAGGTCTTTCTTCAGATCCCAAATCAGAGACTCCTGTTTTTGTTAACTCATTATCCTTTGTATTATACTTGACACTGAGACATCCTTGATCTTCCCAAGAGACTCTAAATATATTTGGGTATTTGAAAATGGAGTTCAAGAAGACTGATGAGAACACTTAGACAATGGCCTTTTTTAATTCTTATTTTGTCAAGTCGCTTTTTTGATATTCACCATGCAGCGTGACTAGAAACCACTTTGAAAAATACAAAAATTATTCCATTGTATTGATCCAGTGATAAGCAAGTAATGACCATGCAGTTGAACATTTCTCAAGCATCAGTGGAAACCCATACTTCAAAGACTGTTCATCTTTCTGCCATAGAAATTAAATTATATTTATGATCATTATTTGTAACAATTACAATAAATAGTCCATTGTAAACTTTTTCCATTTAAAGTGGCCTGGCATTGAAAAAAAAAAAAAAAAACCCTGTTCAGTGAATCATAGTGTTCCAAGAATGTACCAAAACAAAAAGACCAATTATGTCAAACCTTGCTCAAAGGCTTCCAAAGCCACTGTAGAACCCTAAGTCTTAAATAAATAAGTCCTTAACCTGAATATAGCCCTCTGATTCCTTGTGCATAAGAACCGCCCCCCATTTCTAGGTAAAATAGTGTTTATTCTATTTGTATTTTATTATTTATCTGCCTCATTTTCCTTTCTGTTTTGAAAACTCACTGGATCCACCACTTTTTGTAATGCCTTTTCTGAAGATGAGTGTAGAGACTGAGAACACAGACTTCAGACTCTAAAAGCTAAAGGGGCATTCTGACTCCACTGTGTCTGGACTGACTACATGACTTTGGTCAAATGACCAAACTATTGAAAAACCACACTTCTTTATTTGAAAAATAGGTACCAAATCTTCTGCTCAGTTCCACTTCAAAAAAAAAAAAAAAATGGAGTAGACCCGGACAGTCAAATTTCTGAAGCTATTGTGGATCAAGTAACATTTTAAATCAAATGAAGGCATCAGACATTTCCCTAGGATAAATCTGTAACATATCTACTAATTGTAATAAACCTTACCCTGTCCATTGGTCTTAAGAGCTAAGGATTTTAAATTTTCAGTCTACCCTTATAGGTTTTCCAGACTTTTTCTGGATATATAAGCCATCATTTCTTTTTTTTTTCTTAATTATATTCAGAAAATATCTACTTTTATGTCTATATTGCCAAGTGCACTGATGATGTAAAAATAACAATGGATGAATGCACCAACCTACCCACATGAGCAGAATCAGCATCACAAACAATATTGTCCACAGTGCTTCCTTCATTGCCTTCCTTACTGCAGAGCAATTACTATGACTCCATTTAGCTTAAGGAAGTTATTGATGAAGGAGTAAGCACCATTATTTTTTTTTTGTTAAATAGTTTTGTACTCAGTGAATACAGTCAAGTTGGTACCATTGTTAGGCTCCTCCATGTCCTACCCCCTCTCCCTGGCCTCTCCTTGTTGAGGTATATGGGTCATGCATTGTGGAGTTAGCCCACAGTTATGGGTAGGAGAAATGTCTCTGTGTATCATGTGTATCATGACCCAACGTGTGGCTCTGACATTCTTTCTGCCCTTCTTCCACAAAATTTCCCTGAGCCATGTTGGGTTCATTTTGGGTCGGCTTCAGTGATGAGGTGTTGGGAGCCTCTGTGTCTCTGGATATCTGATTTGGTAGGAGTTGATTGTTCTCTGTGTCGATCTCCTTCACCCTTGTGCTGGTTCACTGAGAATGATCTATTCCAGGTTCAACCATTTTTCTTCACAGAGATAGAAAAAAATGATCTCAAAGTTCATATGGAAAGGCAGAAGGCCTCGGATATCCAAGCATATCCTCAGCAAAAGAATTACCTCTGGAGGCATCACCATACCTGATCAAAAGCTATATTATAAAGCCATAGTAATAAAAACTGGCATAAAAACAGGAGTATAGACCAATGGAATAGAATTGATGACCTGGACTTTGGGTCAAGCGCTAACACAATTAATTATATTAGGACTCAAACCTTGAGCCACATTCAGTATATGAATGGTAAGAATATGTCCAACCCTTCTGCTGCTTCTGAAGTACAATGGCTTTCTTGGTGAAAGAACCTTGTGTTTGAGCTATGACCCACTACCTTTGATTAATGCCCCTTAGTAGAACACCATCCTTACTTGCAAGGACTGACCAATGAACTAATGTAATTCATATCACAGTATGGGCAAAGATTTGGGAGAAAATTGGCTCATAAATACACAGAGATTATCGCTTCCAGTGGGGGAAAAGCATTTGGTGGTAACAGTAAAATCTGTGCTTTCAAGCAAAAATAAGAGTTTCAGAAAGTATGAGCTTGAGAGCTTCCATAGACTTTTCTATTGAGATCAGAGGCAAAACTAACCAATACGATTTTTTAAAGGTTTATTTATACATTTGAGAGAGAAAGAGAGAGAGAGAAAGAGAGAGAGAGAGAGACAGAGAGAGAGAATATGGACATGGCATTCCAGAGCTTCTAGCCACTGCAAGCAAACTCCAGACACATAAGTCACCTTGGACACTTGGACATCTGGTTCATGTGAGTACTGGGGAATCAAACCTGGGTCTTTAGGCTTTTTAGACAAACTCCTTAATGGCTGAGACATCTCTCCAGCTCCTGGTTTTTAAAATATATGGTGATACACATCAGCATTAAGGACCTGCATTACTCAGGGATGTTATCCAAATGAACAGTGCATGGTGGTACCGAAATATGCTTGGGTAAAACCCCACTTGATGAGCCATTCGGGTTTAATCTAAAAGAATTCAAAACACATTAATAATGGTTTCAATCACACATGGCCTCTATCCCTAACTAACAACGATTTGTCCAGTTTTGCCATGGTAGGAAATCAGAATATCCAAAACAAGAAAAAGGGAAAAAGAAGCCATTAATGTATCTCTCCCTATTGAAGCTATGTGACTGAATGGGTTTATTCAACTAAAACAATACCATGTCACAGTTTGAATGTACAAGTGGAACTGAGAAGCCAGTGACTTCTATTAAGTTGGACAGTAATGACACACACTGGCAAAATTATCTCTTTTTTGGTATATATAGTATGTGGTGTGTGTATGTGTACATGTATTTACAGGTATGTGTGCATGCACACAGGAGAAGGCATGAGAAGGGCATCAGATGTCATCTATCACCCTTCCACCTTGTTTTCCTGGAGCAGTGTCTCTCCACAAGGACTTCACTGTTTCTCAGTTAGACTGCTGGACCAATGAGTCCCAGTGAGCCTCCTGACTATGGTCTTGTCAGCACTGGGGTTATAGGCATGCTTTTTCTAACTTTTTTTTTCTGACATGGGTGCTAGGAATTGAACTCAAACCCTCATGCTTGGGAAGCAAGTGTTCTTTCTCACTGAGTCATTTCCCAAACCTGGGACTATTGGGCCTTGAGAGGCCCAGGCACCAGGCCTAGTGGAACTTCCTGAGCCTAGCTAAAGTTTGGCAACCTGTCTCTGGCCAGCTAGGACTCAGCAAGACGCCTAATGGCTTCTTGCCTGCTACTTCCGCATGGGAGTTGGAATTATCATTTCAATAGTCACAGTTTACTATTGGCCCTTACCTCTCCCCCCATCCTAGAATCCCCGCCTTCGTTCTCAACATTATATAGGCAACCGCCTGTAACAATAAAGCGAGTTCCTGCTTCGACAAGACTCCCGACTCAGTGTGGTTTTTCTCCGGTGACTAGGAGAGGTTCTGAGTCATCCGACGCTCATCTTCCTCCTTAACCCCTTGGGAGGAACCAGTGGGCCTGGTCCTTCCTCAGCACTACCTGTCGGGGGGAGCCAGGCATGGGACTTGCAAAATGATTTATAGAAAATTTATATTATTATTGCTGGGACAAGACATTTAAACAGAAGGAAAAAGTTTTAATTCACCTTGCAGTTTTGAGGGTTTTCATCTTGGCAGGAAAGACATGGCATGCTACAACAGGAAGCCAGTATCACACAAATCAGTGGAGTTAGGAAGTAGAATGAACAGAACATGAGGTACTGCTATCAGACCTTAAGGCCTAACCCCAGTGACATACTTCCTCAAGTAAGGCTTCACCTCCTAAGGATTCCATAACCTTTCTAAACAGCTCCACCAGCTGATGATCAGTTGTTTAAGTGTCTATGGTACATGGGGGTAGCATTTTACATTCAAATCACCACCACATTTCTCCCTTGATCCCCATAGACAAATTTTTAATAATTTTATTTATTTATTTGAGAGAGAGAGTGAGAGAGAAGGGAGAGAATGGGCATTCCAGGGCCTGTAGTCACTGCAAACAAACTCCAGATACATGCAACAACATATGCATCTGACTTACATGGGCTCTGGGGAGTCAAACCTAGGTTCTTGGGTTTTGCAGGCAAGCATCTTAACCACTTATCCGCTTCTCCATCCCCCGTAGAATCATTTTCAAATGAATTAATAAATAGTTTTAATTTTATTCATTTTAATTTCAAGTACAGGAAATTCTGCAATTAACTATAAGTCAGATAAAATTCAAAACCAATTCAATACTTATAAGAGTGTTAAGGGGTCTTGAGGAACAAAAAGTTAAGAGGCATGAAAGGAAAGATGAAAAGTGTTGGAGGGAATGGAAGGGGAGAGAGCAATGCATTGTATACATGTATGGATATGTCAGAAATAAGAAAAGGTCTTTTAAAAATACGAACCTCGCCGGGCGTGGTGGCACACACCTTTAATCCCAGCACTGGGGAGGCAGAGGTAGGAGGATCGCTGTGAGTTCAAGGCTACCCTGAGACTCCATAGAGAATTCCAGGTCAGCTTAAACCAGAATGAGACCCTACCTCGAAAAACCAAAAAATAAAATAAAATAAAATAAAATAAAATAAAATAAAAATACAAACCTTGAGAGGCTTCGTGGTTCTTGTATTAAAGCAGAGATTAGCTGCAGTTTCAGCCACAGTAGCCTTGGCCTCCTCCACTAAGCTGAGTCTGTGCGAAGAGACCTCCTTATCTCAGAAAAGTAGGTGAGGAAAACAATGCTGCCTAAAATTACAAATATAAGTTATGTTTCTTGATATTTTATGCCCCCTCAAGAAGGTTCCTGAAAAGGTAGTTGCAGATTTAATTTTTACAAATTAAATTGTATTTTGATGTTCTGAGATGTAGTACCTTTTGTAAAGAAAGCACACACCTATTTTTAGAATATTTTCATGTTCCCCTTTCCTCAAAAGTTCCTTTTTAAACAATCTAGTATTTTATGGAAACATTGGTTTATTAATTAGAATAAGAACTGACTGTCATGTACAATCAAAAGATTCAAAAAGACTTTCATATGATGGGCATAATGGGTGTAGGAATATTCAATATGGTGAATTTAAAACTGAATGAACACTTCCCAGAAGCATATACAAGCACTGGGCTACAAATGTAATTTCTTCTTAAAACACTTCCCTATTCTTCTTTCCACTCCCTTATTTCTTCCTCATTCTCATTGTTACCCATATGTGCATCTAAATGTGATTCCAATTTCCCTCCTCTCCTTGTATTCTTCCAGAAATCCATAATGAACCTGACACCTGAGTCTGTCCATCATTCTTTATTTTTTTAATTTTACTTAACTGTCTGTTCCTAACATAGTACTTTGTTTATTTAGTAAAAGCACATTGTGCCAATGCCAGAGATAAGACCATATAGAAGAGACTAGGGATTCAGAGAGAAATGAAAACACATCCCTACCCTTAATGAACTCTCAGGTATTTGGGAGGAGAAAAGACAATGATGACCTGTGGGTTTTATCTTTTTCTTCCTCATCTTCATTTTGAACTACTTTGTAATGTATGGCTATATATTATTGCATTTTCTTTTCTTTTCTTTTCTTTCCCTTTCCTTTCTTTTCTTTTCTTTTCTTTTCTTTTCTTTTCTTTTTCAAGGTAGGGTCTCACTCTAGCCCAGACTGACCTGGAATTCACTATGTAGTCTCAGGGTGGCCTCAAATTCATGGCTATCATCCTACCTCTGCCTCCTCAGTACTGGAATTAAAGGCGTGTGCCACCTCACCAAGCTATGTTATTTCATTTTTAAATAAAGTAAATGGAAAACAGAACAGAAAAAGTAACAACCAAACATTGTGAGCTGAAAATATGAGACACTGAGCTATCACCTAAAGGCTATATGTCCAAAATCATATCACAGGGCTAAGCCCGGTTATACCCTGTGCTTGAACACATCTAGATCAAGGCAGTGTAAGCTTATTTATTGTCGTCTGGGAACATGCTTCATGGAGTTCCCTTAGAATCTGTGAAATTGAATGCATCCAGTTCAAAACCATGGTCGGTGCCAGTAAGTCTCATTGGAGATCTGGCAGCGTAGATAAAACCTCAGGAACCTGGGATTTACAAAGCCTTAATTCCAGACTTTTCAAGGTCAACTCAATCCTTACAAACATCACACAATAACTCTGAATAATGTGATGTTTGAAAAGTGTCTCCTGACAAGGTCCAAAGACCCCAGAAGACAATGGGGACAGTGACTACACATTTTGCCTTTAGAGTCATTTTGTGGTCGGTTGGTCACGCAAAGAGGGTGAGTGAATCAGTGGGGCCTCTTCCTAATTTACTGGAAACGCCTCCTGGGGTCCAGCACTGGAGCCTGGGATCCCAACAAGCCTCCTCATCCATCTTTACCCTTTGGCTCCATATGAAATACTAAGAGGGTGAAATATGGACTACAGTACATTGGCATCCCCAAAGCAATGAATCCTTTCCATGGAGCAGGATTTAATTAGGCAGTACAGGAATTTTACTCCAGTCTTGCCCATGTAAAAAGTGAATGACAGAAAAGTTAATAATAAGTGTTTATGATCACACAGCTGGAAAGTTCTACCCCATTATTCCAAAGCCGATAGTACTGTGTACTTTTGAAAACAGCATAAGAAAAACAATATAGAAGCATAAGAAGAAATACCAATTCAGAATGGCAAATATTATGAAATATTTTTAAAATATTTTTATTTCATGAATGAACATTGTCAATATGGGACCTTTTGTTCAAATTACTGTGGCATTATAAAATATAGATGTATTTATGTACTTGTATATCTGTGTGTGCATATTATAATGCTCTGTGTATGGCATGCACTAGTAATTGTCACACATGTAAAGTTGCATGAGGCATTTGGTGTCAAGTAAGCTTATTTACTACGCAACCACACTGAATTAATTGCCAGCAATGTTTCCTGGCCTTAGAAAATAATGAAAATGGGGGCTGGGAAGATAGCTCAGATGTTAAAGGTGCTTGCTTACAAAGCCAGCTGGCTCAAGTTTGTTTTCCCAGTATCCATGTAAAGCCAGATGCATAAACTGGTGCATGCAACTGGCATTTGTTTGCAGTGCCTGGAGGTCCTGGTGTGTCCATATTCTCATATTTTCTCTCTCTTATAAATAAAGAAAAAAAATTAAAAGTAATGGAAATGAATCACTATTGATCTAGTCTCATAGTAGTAGTGTTCTCCTAGTCATGCAACCCAATCTTAAGAGGGCTTCTGAAAAAATATTCTCCCCTATAAAAATTGTGAATGCGTTTGACCCCACCATATGAGGATATGATATCTGGAGAGGTGACAGTAATTTTGAAAAAAATTAAGTGACAATGCTGAAAAAGAAAACAAGCAATACTCATAGCAGAGGGAAAAAAAAACGGGAAAACCTGGGGTGTCTTGATGGCTTGAGGAACTCACAAAACTACCAGCTTGCACCTATCTCAATATGTAACAGCTCTCTTGGTGAGACTAGCAACATATTAATGTTAGGCCACTTGTGAATGTAAAACCCTGAACCAACTATTCTCCATAAACCCCTACTGGTAAGCATCCTCCTCCCATAGGATTCCCATAGCATCTGATGCCAGGCCAGCGTTCTGTGAGATAATGTCTCATGGAACCACCACATGGGTCCCATATCTGCTTCTTTTCAACAGCAGCATGAATTCACCCACAAAAACAACCCCACGGCAGCAAGAACCTCCAAATGCATTGACATAGGGGAGTAAGAGTCATTTAAAAATAAGCAGTTGAGTGAAAGCTGGGTAACTTCTGCTTCTTGATTGAATATACAATAGAGATAAGTGATGAGGCACTCCAGAGGTGCACAGAATCACGCTCTTTTCATGACTCCTTCTTTTCATGATCTCAGAACAGTTATGTGAAGAACGCTCACGTTCACATTATAGTTAGGTGCTATGCATGTGAACAAGGAAAAGAGAAGCCCTCTCACGGCACGGCATTGCACTCGCTCTGTGTGGTGTGTGGGTGTACTTAAACAGATGCCTATTTATACTCAATCACATATGGAAGCTATATATGAATTAGGTATCTATAATACAGATATTTTAAATATTTGTTTACCACCAACTGTTTAACTGGGGTTGCCATGAATAGAATAAAAGATGTATTGCTAAATATACAATGTAGTTGTGCTTAGGATCTGGTATAGTTTACTATGATTTCTTTTTATGGACCAAACAGAGAAAAAAGCCCACCAAATTTCTTAAATAATAACATTAATGACAATTATTAATTTTATAATTTTTACTTCTTTATACTTCCTGTGAGACAACATGGTCAATACACATTATATATTGTTTTAAGACGGACAGGAAATTATCTAGTGAGAGCATGGAATGTCAAATTAAGGCAAATTATCATAATAGGAAATTATTACCTATTTTTTAAAAAATATTTGTATGTTTGGTTATGTCCAGCAAAAGTGCAGATATTGTAAACAAATATAAACACATCAGAGATAACACTAAACTACTGAGTTGAGGAGGAAGAGTCTGCCAGGAATAGGCACGTATATTTTTAAGCATACTGCTTCAAAAAGCAGGATGTCAGGATGTTGCATCTTTAATTTTCCTGTTAATTATGGATTGAGCATTGTCGTGAATCTTGTCCTCAAAACCGAGCTCAGAAAATAAGAGCAGATGCTCATCCCCAGGTTTGGCTCATGTGGGAATTGAATGGAACATATTGGTTTATAATTAATGTAATTTGTTGGATTATCTTTTGTGGAAGAGTGAAGGTAAACAACCTTGCAGCATTGTGGTAATATCTTTGGAGCTTGGAGATTCTATAGTCATAAAGGGGAAAGAAAGAATGAACAATGAGAAAGAAAAGACTCTTTCTGCCAGATTACAGAGAATTTAGAGACGTTTGTCACATTCAAATGTATTTTAATTAATTCAAAGAAAAAAATTAGGTGAAATATCCTAAAGAAATGATAAATGGTGTGTAAAGTAACAACCGTTGGCTCCTCAATGGAGAGTTTAGGCAAGCAGAGTTTTCTTTCCTATCTGGTTTATGTTTATTCTGAAATAAATGGGCAAATAGAAAAAAAAAAAGAACATTTCCCTCAAAATAGGGAATTGGGCATGATACGAAACTCACTGATGTGGAGATTTACCTTTTGCAAGTCACTTTGTTATTAGTGAGAAATTCACAGAGTCATTTTGCCAAGGAGTCTTTTCTCTATTTCCCATGCTTCCATAAGTAGAGATGTTATCTTCATTTTGAATGAACTCATTTGTAAAAAAAAGAAGAAGAAGAAGAAGAAGAAGAAGAAGAAGAAATAAATCTTCCTACATGTAACTTCAGTCATGATAAGTAGTTTTGGGGTAACCCTTTCCAGCCATAAAACAATCCCTCTGCTTCACCATATGAGGGGTAAATATATATAGCTTCAACTTTTTGAGAGTCTCCACTTATTAATTTTGATATTTTATATACTAATGTCATTTTAAAAATTGAGTTAGCCAGGCGTGGTGGTGCACGCCTTTAATCCCAGCACTCGGGAGGCAGAGGTAGGAGGACAGTGGTGAGTTCGAGGTCACCCTGAAACTACAAAGTGAATTCCAGACCCTACCTAAAAAAAATAAAAATGTAAAAATTGAATTACTTAGCTTTTAAAATAGTTTAAGTTTGAAACTTTATGTCAAGTTCCTATGAGTAAAAAAAGGAACCATGAATGCTGTGTGAAAGCATTTTCAGGTTATTTACCATTATGTCAGTGTCTGGCAGTTTATTGCACTATCAAAGGATTTTTTGAAATAATGGTAGAACAGTTTCTCAGGTGACCCCAGAATCTATAGAATGAGGGTAATTTTTTAACAAATTACTATGTGTGCTTGTTACTCTTATTTTAAAGTGTAGTTCTATTTCTGGAAATCCAGAGAAGCCAGAGAGGTGACCTGGAAGTCAATGCTGTGGTTTTTACAGGATCCTGGATTCTGGGCCACTTGTGATGAGTGAGGCAGTACAAACAGAGGGCTTATGCTAGTTTCTTCTCAGAGATCTGCCATTCATCCAGACCTGAGTGGTAGTTAATGCTGACAGGTATATGAGGGAACTCGAGAACTACTGGAGATGGTGCCTGATTTGTAGTTAGAAAGATGCAGTGAGCCAGACCTAATCAAATAAAGCAATTAAATACCAAGCCCTGGGCATAACCTTTACCAAACACTAGTTGTTAAAGTAGAAGTTTTAACGGCAGAATCATCTGGGAAGATGTGATGGAGATCAAGGACAGGTGATTTGCCTCAGGTAAGTACTAAGTGGGCAGATGAGTGTATTTAAGCCAGCAGAGAGAAAGAGACGGAATGGAGTATATCAAGTCTGTCAGGGGAGGGGGTCATCACTTCAGAGTCTCTTCTGAGATTGGGAAAATGTGAAGGGATGTCTACAGAAGTAGAAGAAAGAAGGTGAAGTGAAGATGCAAATCAATGGGTGGTAACCTTGATTTTTTTTTAATTTTAAGAACAAAGTGAGGTCACCAGCTGAGCAAAGGAACAAGGAGGGGAAGTGCTAAAACTGGAGGAGAAACAAATTCTGTTGCAGCGGAACATCCTCCTTCCACGGGTTCATCTACATGAAACAAACTGCTTATAAGGTATCATGCTTCATGATCAAATAACACAATCATTATCTGGCTCTTATAAATCCCCCAAAATACCAGGATTATCTGGGGGCTTGAAATGAAAAGGCCTTCAGAGAAGAAAAGAAAACAAAAGAAAAGAAAAGAAAGAAAGAAAGAAAGAAAGAAAGAAAGAAAGAAAGAAAGAAAGAGAAAAAGGAAAAAAAAGTGGACAGATTGACCAATATAGAAATTCTGGCCCTTTTCCAAAACTGCAGCATGTCATTGGCAAAACTTGGATGTATGAGCCAGATCTCAATTCAATTCTATTTCTGCTACCTTCTACAGTTTCTCATAGAATGTAGGTATTTTTGTCTATGTTAAAACAAAGAGCTATTTTGAAACATTCTATTATTTTTAAAGTGTAGTGAGAAGAATCTCTAGTACCTAGTTTACAGAAGCTTGACTGGCTTCTTTATTTGTTGTAGGGAATAAATAATTTGTTTCTAAGGACTAAAATCTTTACCAGATGGTTATTTGCAATTGTAAATAATAAAGATCTCTGAACCTCTCATCCCTTCAGACATGTGTTCATTTAAAAAATCTGCTGAATGCTACTCAACCTGTACTATTTGATTGAGGACTACATCACAGATTATAGAAGGTAGAAGGCAAGCAGTGTCCAGGCAAGGGTGTACAGTGTCCTACTCAGGTTTTCAAAATCTCTTCCCCTATGTATCTCTACATCACCAGGAAACCCATGCAGTTCCCATATTCTCAAGTCTTTCATATTCTACACATACATCACTGCCATGTTCCAAGGGACTAAACATTGTAAGGATTCTTTGAGCAGATTATAGTTTGTTTTTACTCTATTTAGGACACCAAACCCTATATACTAGTTATATGGAATATAAAATAATTGACTTTCTTTCCTTTCTGCATCCATACAAATATAAATGATGTACAACAATAAAACAGTATGAACAATGTTGGGGGAAAATAAACGTTGGGGGTAACTATTTGGAGATTTATCAAAAATCAATGTATCAAGTGGACTTCCAAAAACTTGCATAAATAAAGAATCAAACTACCAAGAGCAAAAAACAAAGGACTAAGGGCATTAGGAAGCAATTAAGAAAGAAAGGCTATCATGAATCCAAATATGAAGACATGGTCACACTTACAGATAATGAAAGAATACACTCCTCAGTGCCAGTGAAATACTGACTTCTAGTAAACATGAAGAAAACCACACTTTGATTCATTGCTTGTAGAAACTGTAACTTACTAAGCCTTATGGTAGAATATTTGGCCATATATATATATATATATTGCACACACACATACACACACACACACAAACAGAGAGAGAGAGAGAGAGAGAGAGAATTGGCACAAAAAGTTTATCCCAGTGAAATTTAAAGCATAAAGGAAGTGTCTAATTATCTATGGGGATAAATTGTTAAGAACATTGAGCACAGTTATATAATGGGGTTATCTATATCCCTTTAACAAGATGATATGCATGCGTATTTCATTAACATGGAAGCTCTTTAGATATCTTTAAAGTGCATCAAGAATATTTGTTACATTCATTGCATCAAAGTTTCATGTTGGATGCCATTTATCTAACTACACACATATATGCACATATATGTATATCCAGTATACATATTGAATGTTCTTCACCTGTAGATTTTGAATTGTATGTCTATTTTAAAGAGAAGTTCAGAACAACATTTACGAAAAGTTGGCTGTGCTTTCTAAGACTAAAAGGTAGAACATGCAGTGTCATGCTTAATATCTTCAGAATAATTTCTGTAGTGGTAAAACTTTTGATTGCTATATTTGAATAAAGGCTGCATTTATTTAAAACCAGAAACAGGAGCTGGAGAGATTGCTTAGTGGTTAAGTGCTTGCCTGTGAAGCCTAAGGACCCCAGTTCGAGGCTCGACTCCCCAGGACCCACGTTAGGCAGATGCACAAGGGGGCGCATGCGTCTGGAGTTCGTTTGCAGTGGCTGGAGGCCCTGGCGTGCCCATTCTCTCTCCCTCTCTCTATCTCCTCTTTCTCTCTGTCTGTTGCTCTCAAATAAATAAATAAAAATTAAAAAAACAGAAAGAAATGGATATATTACCAACCCCATTATTTTTTGTAAACAAGTGCACAGATGAAATGCTTTGGTCAGGATCACTGAATCCACGTCCTTACTTGCAGTACTTTTCTTCACTATACTCCCTGAGCTTCAGTAAAGTACCCACAGAAAATAACTAATTTAAATAGCTATGGCTTGATGGTGCAGTTTTCATTTCATTTGTACTTCTTATGCATTTTAGTATACAACTCTTGCTTCAAAAATGAAAACGTAGGGCAAAGTTAACGGAACAAAGATGTGTTGAGAATAATGAAACTGCAAAATTAGTGAAGATCCCCTAAATTCTTCAAGATTTATATGCACCATTTTAAGGAACTATTTTTAGGTCATATGAAGCATAATTTTCACAGACCCTTCAATGATGCTCACACAATAGCAATGGATTTTGTGACCTCAATGTTGGGCCGAATGTCCTAAGTGGAATACATTTTCAGTTCAGAGATCTGTTTTTCTAATGAGTCACAAGTGCAACTGCTATAGGAGCATTCCCATTCCATATTCACAAGAACACTGTTCAAAGAGAATGAGAACCTTATTGAAAATTGACGAGTTTCTGATATGGGATGTTCAAATTTTCATATCCTTATAAATTAGGAAATACTAGAATGAAATGACCAGATGTTCAGCTTCCTTTCTGGAATTTCAAATGGATATGTGTGTGCATGCATGCACAGAAACCCTTCCTCTGAAGAGTAGAGATTGCTCCCCAGAAAATGTGTGTTCTAATGCTGTCACTGACCTTCATTTATTATCTATAATGCTTACATTTCCATACTTGGCACTTTATGTCTTCTTTCATACAGGCTACACAGATTTCAGATTCATTCTGAAAGAAAGGAAACTTGTTTTCTCTCACTAGAATTTAGACTGACTTTCTAGAAAATGTTAAGTTAAAATCCATGAAACCTCAAAAGAGTTTTAAGATTGTTAATTTTTCCATGTTTGTTCTCTAGAAGTCAAAGGACTGACAAGTAGATGAGAGAAGAAATTGGTGGCTAAAGCTTTGCTTCAAGTGTGTCAGTTCATGTCAAACATCAAATGTCAAACATATAAAATGATTTTAGTGTACCTCATACCAGGAGCATCAGGAGAAAGAGAAAACTTCTCAGAAAGGAAACCACAGCTCAAAAAATAATTCTAACAGCTGATGGCAATGCACTCCTGTGAGGCTATTGGGAATCTACATGACTGTATTAGGAATGTAGCTAAGTACCATTTTAATAACAAGTCTCCAATAATATTTTAGTTCATAAATTACATTTAAAAAATTAAAGTGCATATTATTAAGTAATAGTCAAGGCAATATCCTCCTCCAGACCATTCTATAATAGTCATCGCTGCTTTATTTCCAGCCCTTTACTGATTCACAACCAAACCTTTATTTGTCACATTTTGTCAGAAAGCAAATGAAAAACAAACTGTCTTTTTGGCTGAGACAGTGAATTCTTTGTAAGTAACATAATAAAAATAAACTCACCTTTCAATGACTTACACTCTACCATAATAGGGAAATGGACCATTTTTCTTGTCATTCTTTTTAAAAATATATTTCTTATAAGAAGTAAAACACATTATTTGTGTAATTATTGGATGTTTAAACTTTCTGTCCCACAAAGCTTCACTTCAAAAACAGAAGTTTAGTATAAACCAGCCTCTCTCCAAGGCTGGCTGATTTGAATAAGAACTATCTTCTCTGAACACTATCACAAACTAGTTTTTATAGCTAAAAATATCACCTCTCACAATTGTTACTGTGTAAGTTAACACAGCAGATTTCCAGAGGGGATAATAATTAAATTAAAATTTGCTCATGTATGAAAAATCTCAAAATATATATAAAGGCAGAATCAAGATATTGTAGATGCATGCCTGATATTGAAAATCTATGGCTGGAAATGTCATAGGTTCAGGGAGGAAGCTATCAGTATTATTTAGCTAAATGGATATGCTGTGCCCATTAAATTGTCCTCTATGTATTTTGTTTATGACAATAGCTAGGTTAATGTTGTCTCACCTTTGGTCAGAGAAGCTTCTATTTGCACTTGACTATGACTACTAGGAATACTCAAAACTCCTCAGCAGACTGCTGAGTATAAGTGATTAAGAGTGTTTAATGCACAAGGAGACATTTGTATCATTCCTCTGAAGCCCAAGGAACATTTCACAAGAGGAAGCACAACGAATGTAAGAACCAGCTGGGCGTAGTGGCACACTCCTTTAATCCCAGCACTCGGGAGGCAGAGGTAGGAGGATTGCCGTGAGTTCATGGACACCCTGAGACTACATAGTGAATTCCAGGTCATCCTGGGTTAGAGTGAAACCCTACCTTGAAAAACAAAACAAAACAACAACAAAAAGAGAGTAAGAACCAAAGGATGGATTAGAGTGTTTTGGAACATCTGTACATGAAGTGGCCTTGCATTTATGACCTCCATATTAAAACTGTCATTAACCACACAAGGCTCACATAATATTGGGCCCATCAACATTACATCATGGATGGTAAAAAGGGGCCTACAAAAAGTCATTAAAGTAGAGGAGGGCTAAGTTGGAAAGAAGGAGTAGAAGTAGAATGAGGCAAGTAGACAAGAGAAGATAATGGAAGCGAATTATGACCAAAATTCATTATATGTATGTGCATCTATGAAAAATGTCAATAAGAGTTTTTTAAATTTCCACCCCTTGGCTGATTCACAACCAAACCTTTACTTGTCAAATTTTGTCAGAAAGCAAATGAAAAACAAACTGTCTTTTTGGCTAAGACAAAAGTCCTTATAAAAACTGATGGTCATTCATAACAGATTGTAAAAAAAAAAACAAATTATATTTAGTCTTTTATATTCATAGATCTATATCCATAGATTCAACCACCTTGGTTTTTGTTTTTTGTTTTTCCAAGGTAGGGTCTCACTCTAGCTCAGGCTGACCTGGAATTCACTATGTAGTCTCAGGGTAGCCTTGAACTCACGGTGATCCTCCTACCTCTGCCTCCTGAGTGCTGGGATTAAAGGCATGCACCACCACACTCGGTGGATTCAACCAACTTGGAATGAAACTCTCCCCTCACTGAAACAAATTATATCTATATTGAGTATGTACATATTTTTACCCTTGTCATTATTCTTGAAAGATATCTCAAAGCACACTAACATTGGGGGCAGACCTTTATTCCCCATTTCTTTTGCTTCATTATGTAGAAAATTAGGCCTCTCCTTGTCTTGCATTTAATGAGTTTGAAAAGGGAAAGAACTGAGCTTAAGATCTCACACAGTAGACACCATGAAGTATGTTGTTGGTAAGAACAGGGAATTTTAGAAGCAATAAGAGGAAGGGTTGGGAGAAACACATAGGGGGAAGAGAGAAAAAGAGAAAAGAGTCAGGCACAGTGGCACATGACTTTAATCCCAGCACTCTGGAGGCAGAGATAGGAGGATTGCTGTGAGTTTGAGGCCAGCCTGAGACTACATTAATACAGATCAGTCTAGGATGGAGCAAGGCCTTACATCAAAAAACATAAATAAAATAAATAATCAGGCTGAAGAAATAAAGGACAGAGGTTGAAATGATAAAAAGTGAGGAGGGACACTGTTGCGTTGGTGCCTCTGGCCAAGAGAGAAAGCTAGATCTCTGGTTATCGGACAAACTGTAAACTGAATTCACATACTGCTATTGGGGTTGCTTGACATAGAAAAGAATTGTTATTTTGGTGACGCTAACAAGAGCAAGCATATAGGAAGTTCATTAACAAAATGATGTGCGCTTATAGAAAGAAATAGGAAATTTCTCAATGGAGAATTTCGACATCCATTCTCTGTCTAGCATCCCCTACTGGCAGAATGAACTAGAATTCATGGTTAAAATGCATTTATGGCTGGATGAGTCACTGCCCTTGAGTCATGAAACAGTATAGAAGGTGGCCTAGAAGGGAAGAGAAAATAATTGAAGAAATGGCACACAACTGTCTTAAGAATAGTTTTCCAGATGGTTATTATTCTGTGATTTTTGAGATTTTTTTCTTATTATAACCAGAAAAATAAAGAAGAAAAACCTCCCAATATCCTTTTCTACAGTTGTAATCTCTTTTAAATTAGCCAACTTACTGGAAAAAAAAAACTAGATTTATAAAAAGCAATTCATATTACTTAAGAAAATGTTATGGAATTCTATTCCCTCTTAAATCCCCTTTTTACTTTTATTTGACAAGTATTTATCATATATCTAATAAGTCAAAAATTATTCTAATTTGCTCAAATGATATCAAGTATGGAATAGATTTGAGCCACAAACAAAGATTACTTATATTGGTTATGATGACACTAGAACACAGTTAGAGATAAGGCAAGAGTCTGGAACCATATTCAGATGCATTCATTTTTTTCTTGCCCACTCTCAATTATGTTTCTTTCAACTTATTCCTAATTTTTAAAAATAATGAAAGGTGTATTATATTCAATTAAAAATCCAACAAATCTTTCCACTTAAATAATTCATACACAACAATCATACCATAAAAAATGTCCTTTCCCCTTTACTAACTACTGTCCCCTTAGGATGTAAACAAATTTAAAAAAAAAAACTGTGGTGCTAAGAATGGAACTTAGACCTTTGCAGGTAATAGGCAACTACTGTACAAATAAAGTTAGTGTAAGAGAGAGAGAGAGAAATCAGTGTGAAGTTCGAAATTTAACTAATTTAGTTGCTCTAATTATGTTAATATGTGTATCTTTCTACTACATAGTAATAGCTTAAGTTTAATTTTAAAGCAATTTAAAGGGAACCACTTTAAGTCTGTACCAATCAAAAGAACAACTATAATTTATATTTTAATCATAAATGCTTTTTGGAACCACCATGGCAATATTTTCCAAGATGAATTTTAAAGATACTGTGAAAAATCTCAATGTAGCAGATGTACATGGCGACCCCCCCACACACACACACAAAATGTCACCAATATTTTCATTGTTGTTTATAAAATAATCTAAGAAACAACTCTTACATTATTGTTTTAACATCTTGGGGAGAGGTATGATCTTTAAAGTTTTAGAAATTTAAAAAATATTTAAAGTTAAATAAAAACCTGTATAAGCAACTAACCCGGAGCTTTCTATTATAATTAAAGTTTTGTAGTTATGTTATTTTATTTATTGCTGAATCAAAAGTGACAAAGAACTCCTTAGTATTGCCCAGCAATTCTGCTGTTTAAGTCATTGCATGCTAGAAACATTCATGCTGCATAAAATGGCCTCTTGCCTTTGTATGTCCTGCTGTGCATAGGCTGGAATTGGGCTCATAATTATTTCTGCTGTTTTTATGCTGCTGAGGCAGAAACATGAAATGTCTACATATGGTTAGGGCCTAAGTAGAAGGCTATTCATGGCTTGATGTACCTCTCTTTTGTCTGTTTCCCAAGAAGTTGGTTTCCCAAGAAGATGGTATCATCTCTTCATTCTGAGATACACAAGTGAAGAAGCCATTCATTTTCTATATTAAGTGATATTTTAGCCTGAAAGACTTCTTAATCTAGCTTGACTGCCTCTCAGAACCAATCTCAGTGTTTCCTCCCCTTATCTTTTATGGCCGTCCAGAACCACCAAAGCCCAACTCACACCCATTTCCCTCTGACTGGCAAAGTCATGTCAAGACCGGCTACACTCTGTCTTGTAAGTCAGAAGAGTTGTATCCAGTGTCAACATTGGGTCCACCTCCTGGATTGTCATTGGAATGGTAATGAAGGTCAGTGATGAAGGTCACATTTTAAAAAAATTTTGTTATTTTTATTTATTTACTTGAAAGCGACAAACAGAGAAAGAGGCAGTTAGAGAGAGAGAGAGGATGGGCGCGCCAGGGCCTCCAGCCACTGCAAACGAACTCCAGACACGTGCGCCCCCTTGTGCATCTGGCTAAAGTGGGTCCTGGGGAATTGAGCCTCGAATTGGGGTCCTTAGGCTTCGCAGGCAAGCGCTTAGCCGCTAAGCCATCTCCCCAGCCCAGGTCACAGTTTTTTATGCTAGAGAATTCTATGTCAAGACTGAACTTCTCTGCCAAATACTTTTCCTTCTGGACATCGGTGCTCCCTTCCAGTCATAGACTACTGAATAAAAACTATTTTTAAGTAACACTGTATTTTGACACAAAACAGCCAAAAGTTTTTTTTTTTTTTTTTTTTTTTTTTTCTAGGAGAAACCTTGGTTTTATCTCAGCCCTTCACCCACTCACCTGTTACCTTTTTCAAAGCATCTGATCTACTGTTGGTTCATCATTCATCCTAGGAGTGAGTGTGATGGAAAGTATTTCCATAATAATATCAATGCAAATATATATGTAATCACTTGGGTGACACTAATAAGAAAAGCAAGCAGACAGGAAGTTCATTAAGAATGCACTTATAGAAAATAAAAGGATGGAACAAGGAGGAAGAAATCAGACATCTATTCTTTGTCTAGCATCCCCTACTGGCAGAATAAACTAGAATTGACGGTTGAATTGCATTTATGCTTGGGTGAGTCATTACCTTTGAATCACGAAACAGTGGGGAAGGTGGCCTAGAAGGGAAGAAAAAATAGCTGAAAAAAATGGCAGACAACTTTCTAAAGAATAGTTTTCTAGTTGCTTATTAATATGTAATTTTGAAATGTGTGTGTGTGTGTGTGTGTCACAAACACTGAACTGAGACTGGGGGAACAAAGAGAACTGGGAGGAGGTAAATATAGCCATAGTACATGCTATACTTGTATGAAAATATCTTTGTGAAACCAATCAGTTTACACAATAAATAAATATATGCCAATGACTTTTTCAAAAAGAAAAGAAATGCTTCCTGCCAAATGTGGTGTTTTGTTTTCTAGTCATGAGGGTGGGCTGCCTATTCTAAAAGTGACTGGAAAGTGGGAAGGAGAGGAACTTGAAAGCAAAACAGATTTAGAGTCCAGTTTAGTAGGCAAGATTATTAGAAATAAAATCCTTTTGTAGCCTGTCATCTTGATGTTATGAAACTCAGTAGCATGTTTTTTCTCCATTCAAATGATTTTTTTTTTGTTTTTAATAAGTTTGGCTAAAACTATAAATGCTTTTGGCGGGGTCAACTTGAACTTGTGGCTTTTCTGAGCCACTGGGGTCTACACCTCAGAGAGTTTTCTGTTTTTACTGGAAGTTTAAATTTTGTTGACTGAACTGGCAGTTTCTTTGTGAGAGCACTGGAGTCCTTTAATGTTTTCTTTTTTTGGTCCCTTTTACTGTTTAAAAGAATGACTTGAGGATAAATTTGGTTCTGTGAGTAGATAAATAAAGCTGACAAAATTATAAATGACTGTGTTAACTGGAACAGGAAGGGGAAAATAATGAAGAATTAATTCTAAAAAGAAAACAGACCCCTCAGTGAAATGCATGAAACCCTAAAGAAGACAAAAGCCACTTTAGAAAAAAAAAATTTTAGTATTTTAAAGAAAGGAAGCAATTGATTCTTCCTCTTGGAAAATAAAAAATAATAAAATAAACAACATGATGAAACCACTAAAAATAATGTGATAGTTCCTTCACATCTGATTTACAGCAGTTAACTTTCTCCTGTGAGGTATTCCATGTTGTAGTTATGTAGCTAGTGTAACTTAGTATGTTAACATAAAAATTGTACCTCTTCATGGAAACATGAAGAATAAATAATTAAACTTATGTGTGATTATAAAAGAATGAGTCACAGAGACTAGAACTTAACTGTGGAAAATAAATAGTTGGCTATAGATTTAAGTGGGCTGTGAATCAAGTCTCAGCTGTGAACATCAGAATATTCACCTGCTGCACACACCACATGGGGGTCACGGAATCGTGTGTGCACAGGCTGACTGACACAGTGAGGTAGAATGTAAGTGTTCTCTGTCTCCTTTGAAGCTTCCAACTGAGAATAGAGGAAAATCCACTAGAGAAAATAGACAAAAGTCAATTACTTTTATTTAGCTCATAATTTTGCCTCGCTTTAATACATTGTTTTTTGTCTTTGGAAAATATTTTGAGGCTTGGGGTGCTCAAATTATTCTGCACTTACTGAAGGCCAAACATAGTAACCACAATAGTTTGTTCCAATTCTGCACTCTGGTGAACAAGAGGCCACCATATATAGCATTCGTGTAGTACCCATTTGTAAAGAATATCTGAACAACATTTAAACCAAGAGCATTATCTTACTGACTCAAAAGACATTTAAATAGTTCCTAGTGTAATATAATTCTGAGAGGTTTAAAAATATATACTGTTGATGCATGCATCTGTGTGTCTATCTCTCTACATATGGAAGTGTACAAAGAATGGTGGTAGACACAATTCTATAATTTTGAGTTAACTCTAAATATTAATGTACACATAAACAAATACCAAATAGAACACTTCTGGAGTGAACACTTTTGGAGAGAATTTAACCAAGATAAGAAGCTTAGAACCATGCCGTGCATATTATAGCTGTTCACAAAGCATTGGCCCTTTGTCCCTTACTCTATTTCCTTCATAGAGGCAAAGTATTTAGTAATAGAACCCAGGAGGACTCTGTAGAGCTTATTCACACTTTGCTAGAATTGCATCTTTCACAGCCTGAAGCTCTTAAACTTAACCAGCCTAACTTTCCAAATGCTTACATTCCTTACCTGTAAAATAAGACAGTACTCACCATATAGAATAGTACATGTGGAAATATTATAAAGATAGAGGTGTATAAATAGTGCTACAAGCATAGTAAGTGATCACTGATCTCTCGAAGTTCAATCTTGTGTCAGTAACCACAAGATCAATTAAAATCAACATTGTATACATAGATTATGACTAGGCTGAAGCCATTCATAACTAGTCAGTCAGTTTTCCCTTCACTGACCTGAGAGATGCTCAGTGTACATTACAGGATTGGTTTGGACTTTCTGTAGGCAGTTTTAGGACAGAAGAATATGATTTGGTGCCATGAAGAAAGACAAGAGATTAAACCCAACTTAAGTCATCTAGTGTCTGTCTTCCAGTCTTAAAGTTTCATGTTCCAGGTGTTTTATAGATTAACCTTTTGGTTTTTTAAAAAAATATATTTTATTTATTTATCTGAGATACAGAAATATGAGAGAGAGTGAGAGCGAGAGTGAGAGCGAGAACGAGAGAGAGAGAGAGAGAGAGAAAATGGGCATGCCAGGGCCTCCAGCCACTGCAAACGAACTCCACATGCATGCGCCCCTTGCACATCTGGCTTACGTGGGTCCTGAAGAATTAAACCCGGATCCTTTGGCTTTACAGGCGAACTCCTTACCCGCTAAACCATCTCTCCAACCCAACCTTCAGGTTTTTAACATCAACACTAAAGATAAAATTTGAAACAATGAACACACCAAAAGGCTCAGTGACATATTCACCTGGACCTTGAGATCTTTCATGAGGAAGGTTGGGGGAATCAAGTCAAGAGTTTTAAGAATTAATCAGATAGAGTTGGATATGGTGGCACACACACTTGTAATTACAGCACTTGGGAAGGCAAGACAAGATAGTTGTGAGTTCAAGACTACATGGCTCCTGTGTGTTTGTGTGTGTATATATACATATATATCATATATACATATATATCATATATATATATATATACACATATATATATATATATACAGATATATATATATAAAATCAGTGTGCTTGTTAACCTATGGATGCTTTCCTGAACTGTGCTGGCTAGAAATAATCCCTCACTTGTCACATGCAAATATGGTGCCAGCTTGGACCTCACTTCTGAGGCAGGTTATAAATGGTAGCTATACCTATCTTGATAGCATTCTCTTTAGTTCTTCTTACTTCCGGGGCTGCTAAAATAGGTTCACCTTGATGCATCCTGTGAGCCACAGAACTGCTTGTTTGAACCATTGAATGGGGGAATATTTTATTATGAACCATTAGTTATTTAGATAACACAGATGGCTCGGGCAGACAATGAGAGTGATGGAACTACATAGTCTAAAACTGAAAATCAGAACCACGTATGTTTTGTTTCCAACATAAATCAATTACACAACATTGTCATTTCCACATAATTACCTGGGGCATCATAGGCATTTGGTACCCTTTTCCAATTTTTTTTGAGCTGTAATTTCCATAACTCTTTGTTCTTTCAAGTCTTGTACAATGTAGTAATTTGTGAACATCCCTGTAAGTGAACAATAAGATGCCACCAAAATCAACTCCTAGAGTAAAGATAAGCCAAACCCCAACCAGTCCATCTCATAAACCTGATACAGTAAAGACCAACAGCTCCAGTAGCCAACAAGATCGGCAGATCTGCTTTACTCACAAAACAACTCATCCTTGTTATACAGTTGGAAGATCATGATATATAAATACATATAATGCTAAAATTATTGTCAAAAGTATTTTAACTTTCCAGAAAATTTCCCTAATTTTCAAAAGCTATTTTAAAAGATTTGTCATATACAACACCCCCAGTACTTTATTTTACTAGTTCACACTGGTGAAAAAAACAAAAAAACAAAAAACTAAAACCAATCAGATACCTCAGTCCATATCATATGACAAAAAAAGGTTGTCCAAACTTTTGCTTTGACTGTATTGGTGTTATCTGTCTTTCCAATGACAGATGCCACTGCTGCCAAAATGTTTAGTGCTTTGCAAACCACAGAGCCAGAGGAGAGTCCCACTCACTGAGGACAATATCTCAAAGACTGACCACACTCTAGGGCTCCAGAACCTGGCTCAGACAGAGCAGCCCTCGCCTAGTCACCAGGCTGTGGCCATGACTTGCTAGGCATGTGTTAGATTTTGGAAGGTGGGAGGGAGAGGAGTGAGACCTAATATTTTCATTGTATCTTTTAAGAATTATGCATCTCGTGGACTAGACACTAGGATGGAAGGGGAGGGAGGAGAGGGCATCAAAGGGGTGGGAAACACAAATCTAGACCCAAATGGCATTGGTACCATAAAATTCTACTTACTAAAAGACAGACCAAATGGCTGATCCTTCACCAGGCCCTTACAGGGAATACTTGAACCACAAGACACTGGAGAGGGTAGGATCATGATTAACCTTACTCTTCTACATCTTCCCTCCCTCCTTCGCCCTCTCCCTCTCCCCCCCTCTCTCTCTCTTCTCTCTAACTCTTGTATATTAGTTATCTTTTTTCCTCATTTTCTTAGTGGGCACTGACCTGTAACTCCCAGTACCAGCATTGGGCTATCATCCACAATGAGCTTTTGATCAGAGAGACCTACAAGGTTGCATAAAAGACAGATAGATTTCTGTCAGACTACTTGATGACCCACCAAAGGTTAGTGGTAAGACCCTACTGCTGAAGGCACCTTATGTGGTTGACATGCAAAATAGAATGGCATGGCTGGAAGTTGGAAGAGAGTCAGTCCCCAGACAGTCAGCGCGTCTAGTGCCAGAAGGTGCTACATGGGCAACTGGGGAAAAATGACCAATATCTGTCCAAGCAACTCATGGTCTAACCTACTTAGCAGCAAATAACTTGTTGTGATGCCCACACAAGTGCAATAGTGGCACACAGCCATGGTGGGGAACCAACTGCTCTTAATTTGGCTAACTGATCCCCTCAGTGGTACGGGACCCATAGCTGGAGCTGGGAAACAAGTCAGACATAAGCCCACTCGCCAATATCAAGCTACCATCAATCATGGGCTACAAGAGGGCCTACACCTATTAAATTCTCTATAAAAAAAAGTAAGGGTTATCTCTTTTGTCCTGGTGCTAACTTACTGTCCGTTGGAGAATCTGCTTCTCTTTTTCAGATAGATGTAGATCCTAAGGAGAGAGCCACCCCATCATACCTCCAAAGGGCCCTGGCTGAAACTAAGAAAAATTGGCAAACCAAGCAAGGGTGCTGTTTTCCTGATGAACCGGATACCAGCAGAAGGGGGAAAGAGATCAACACAGAGAAAAATCAACTCCTACCAAATCAGAGAGCCAGAACCTCAGAGGCCCCCAACACCTCATCACTGAAGCAGACCAAAAATGAACCCAACATGGCTCAGGGAAATTTTGCAGAAGAGGGGGTGGAAAGAATGTCAGAGCCACATGTTGGGTCATGATATGCAGAGACATTTATCTTACCTATAACTGTGGGCTAACTCCACAATGCATGACCCATATACCTCAACAAGGAGGGGCCAAGGGGAGGGGGTAGGTCATGGATGAGCCTAATAATGGTACCAAACTGACTGTATTTGCTGAATACAAAACTAACTAATAAAGAAAAAAAGAAAAAATAAATAAAAAATAAAGAGTACAAGAAATTCAAAAAACAGAATTATGTGCTGTTAATGTCCTTACAAGTGCAAGAATATTCCATAGCCAAAAATCAAATGGCAAGAGATTGTCTTTCTCTAGTAAATTTATTAGTGAGAAACTTCAAAGGAATATATCTTCTAAGATTTAGAGCTGTGTTGTATACTGTGCCAAAGGTTCTGTCTAAAAATACAAAAGACAAGTCGCTGATTTTTTTAAAGTATTCTGTTGACCAGAGTGCTGAATTAATTGACAACAAAATGCTGGATTTAATACATCTGAGGGCTCATGAATTCCTTCTGTTTTGTGGCCACAAACTGAATTCTTAACTCTAGCCAGATGTTTTATGAATGAGCAAGACCACAAGTCTATCACTTAATACTAGAAAAACAACCAAAATGTCTGATACACCAATGATAGCTCATAAATATCATCTCTAAATGCAGAAAAAATATGTTCCCCAGATCTATGGACTAGTCTCATTTTATTTTTCCATGCCAATTATTGGTTTATAGATTTATATGATTAGTTATTTTGATCTCATATTAACAAACATTTCTCCAAAAGTATAGAAATTTTAGCTCATGCAATGAAAATTAATACTGCACCTTTATATAAACTATGTAGTTATACATTCACCAGTACACAAACAATGTAGTTTCAGGATGTTAAATACCAAATTAATGTTTATTTACCTCTATAATGTTTTATAACACTTTCCATTCATTCTGCTTATTATATATTGAAAATATTGAAATTTATATTAATTAAATTCCCAGTTATACTTTTTCAGACCTCTGTGCTATACTTAGAATGTTTTTTGGAAGTAAATAAATATTTTGAGAAGTCTACATAAGGATATTTTTGAATGATTTAGTTTAGCCAAGAATAAATTTTCATTCATCTAATATTAATTTTGATAACCAAAATTTGATTACCATAATAAACAGGTGAATAAAAGAAAGATATAATTTAGAAAAATTAAAGTAGTTCATAATTTATTTTAGCATTTACAATAATCCAATAATATCCAAGTTATTTATTAAAAAAACTCGCAGTGATTCATCATGAAGAGAACATTGAAGGAAAAGGAAAGCTTAATAGTGCTTAACTATTGCTTAACATATTTTATTTGTATATCAAAAACCTTACAAATGCTTGTAAGACTCTATAACTATACATATTTATGAGGACAGTAAGAATACAGTCAAAATGACAGGTAAACATAGAAATTTATGGGGATATCAACGAATACAGTCAAAAATAACAAGTAAAGTCCTTTACCCAGACTTATGCAATGGAAAGTCATAGATGCTGTTTCAGACCCCTTCGGGTTCACTGAGATGAACTTCCAGACCAGGCACAGTTATGGAGGAAGGGATATTTATTGAAGCTTACAGATCCAGGGGAAGTTCTATAATGGCAGAAGAAACTGGCCTGCCTTCACAGGCCCAAGCAGAGAGAGAGAGACGCACAAGCCTAAAGCCAAAAGCAGCAGCACACTTCAGGAACTCCAGCTAGGCACACTTTGCATATCTTTAGATTGAAATCTGAAACCCACCAACACACTTTAAGATCCACCCAGTGACATTGCCTCTAGCCAGGTAGCTAGAGATGCAAACTACAAACAAATAAACAACTGAATATATTTGGGGCCATCTATCCTATTCAAACCACCACAGATGCTAAGAAAAAAATGAATATATATGTTTCATAATTGGTAAACCATTCCTTCATATGGACAAGGTTTCATGCTGGTCTCTGGGATACAGATAGGAACATTATTAGTCCATGAAATGTTCTCCATCCATTCAGGCTGAGGATGTATCTTAGTGGTAAAGTACTTGCTTAACAGGAACAAAGCCATTGGTTCAGCTTAAACTATTTTTTTCTGAAATGAGATTAGCACTAAAAACAAATTAAGTAGAGAAGATAATTAAACAACTTTCTTTGTATTATTAGAGTTTGAGTGCCGGACATTATTCTAATTTTCTGCATTTTCCAAGTATGATTTTAGGATCATATATTACTTTTGTATTTGAAAGATAGCGTGACCCTAGTCTAGAGTAAAAAATAAACAAATAAACAAAGTAAAATTTGTATTCTTCGCCTGCCCCATCCTTTTGTTGAAATCCTGATGCTGAACAGCTGGCAGCAGAGCTGTGTCACAGAATGATCAGCTGTGAGGAAGGATGGGTTGTCTGCATCCCACCGCCACTCACCTGCCTTCTATTAACTGGGATCTGTTGGGGCAGAGCTGTGAGGTCTCTACCCATTCTGCACTGCCTCCATCTGCCTCTGAAACAAGCCATCCATGACGAAAAGGGGGAGAAGGCACACTATAAAGTTTTCTAAACACTCATTGCCATCTCAATTTTCATCCTTTAATATTTGCATTTCCTTATTCAGTTTGAAGACAAAATTTGGCATGTGATAGGCAACTGTCAGAAAGATCCATGCCTGATGAAGAAGGCTGGAGTGCAGGACACCAGGTAGAGGATGTCCACAAGAGGCCCTCTTCTTTTAGTTATTGCAGATAACTAAGTTGAGATTTGCAATCAAATGTGATCAGTTTCTCAAAAATAGAGAAGATGACGGTGGGGCGTGGTGGCACATGCCTTTAATCCCAGCACTTGGGAGGCAGAGGTAGGAGGATCACCATGAGTTTGAGACCACCCTGAGACTATATAGTGCATTCCAGGTTGGCCTGAGCTAGAGTGAAACCCTACCTCGAAAAACAAAACAAAAGAAAACAAAAAGGAGATGATTGCAAATAAATGAAGTAGAATGAGAGAGGGAGAGAGAGAAGGAAAGAAGGAAGGAAAGAGGGAGGAAGGAAGGAAGAAAAGAAGAAAGGAAGGAAGGAAGGAAGGAAGGAAGGAAGGAAGGAAGGAAGGAAGGGAGGGAGGAAGGAAAGAAAAGAAGGGAAGAAAAACCTGGGTAATTGGTAACTCTGATAATATCAGAGTAAACAGAAAAAAGTCTGACTAAGCTATGAAGTACAAAACTTTTACTAGGTCTTAAGTTGATAAAGTTCTACCAAATGCCAGGCAAAATTGTTAGTTTTTAAGTATGTTAAATCTTTATGTGGGAAACTGTATCCACATATTTTAGGAGTTAGGGAACTTTTTCCCCAATAATTATTTCTTCCCCTAGTCCTGGAAGTTAATTCTTTACCCAGTGTTTAATAATAATGATACAAAAACATTTCCAGTCCTAGTCTGTAGTGCACTAGCAATATTTGTTAAATAGCAATAAAAATTAAAATTTTTGTTTTGTTTTTTGAGGTAGGATTTTGATCTAGCCCACACTGACTTGGAATTCACTATGCTATCTCAGGGTGGCCTCAAATTCATGGCACTCCTCCTATATCTGCCTTCCTAGTGCTGGTATTAAAGGCATGTACCACCACAACCAGTCCATAATTAAAATTTATCAAAATTGGGCTGGAGAGACGGCTTAGCGGTTATGGCATTTGCCTGCAAAGACAAAGAACCCAGGTTCGATTCCCCAGGACCCACATTAGCCAGATGCACAAGGGGGAGCATGTGTCTGGAGTTTTTTTTTGCAGTGGCTGGAAGCCCTGCTGTGCCCATTTTCTCTCTCTTTCTTTCTCTTTCCCTCTCTCTCTCTTTCCCTCCCTCTTTCTCTGTCAAATAAATAAATGAATAAAAATAAAATATTTTTAAAAATTTGGGGTCATGTATGTTATATACAATGCTTTCACAAAACCTAATTTGTATAAAATATTTAATTCCCTGAATAATATTATAAAATACTTATTCCTATATTATAGATATTATATTATTTTTCAAAGATTATGTTTCATCTAGTGATGAATGGAGCAGAAATTTTAATCAATAGCATAAGACTCCCAAGCCAGCATTCTTAAAACTAAATACAATGTCCTACTGTATTAAATATACTTCATATATATGTGCACATGTAGTCTAATTCTATCCCTCTGCCAATGTAGTTTTATGATACCTTGATTATTACTAAGTGAAGTATCCTTTACTATTTTCATTTAGAAATTATCCTGGCTATTATAATGCATCTCCTTTTTAGATAAACTTTAAGAGTAGTTTGTCAAATTCTATTTTTTTGAAATTCTTACTGGGACTTTAATAGCTATTATGTGGAATCATTAAATTATTAAGTTAATCATGAGAGAATAACAACATATCCTTAATATTAAGCATTATTTTGTCCTTCCATGTTTTGCCTTACCTTTAAAAATTTAAGCTGTCCATTGAGCTTTTTGGGTTGGATTCTTCTTGTTTGTCCAATGTGTTTAGGTGGATGGTTAGGTTATTGAACCTCAGTTCAGAGAGATTTGCTCAACCATGTTTATAGTTGCTCAATTCATAATAGCTATGAACTGGCATCAACCCAGCTGTCCACCATTAGATGAATGGATAACCAAGATGTGGTATATCTACAAGATGGAATTGTACATAGCAGTAAGGAAAAATGACACAATGAAATTTGAAGATAAATGGTCGAACTTGGAACAGTTCATTCTCAGTGAACTCACCAAATCACAGAAAGAAAATTGTCACATGATATCACTCATCTGTGGCTCCTAACCTGAATCTTCCTGAGATGCTGACATGCATAATAGACATCTCAATGACTGAACAATAGGGAGGGTAGGGTGAGAGGGGAGGGGACACAAAACTGGACCCAAATGGAACTTGTAACATAAAATCCTATATCTTGAAAGACATACTAAAAGGTTGAACCTTCATCAGGTCCTTAGAGGGAACACCTGAATCACATTGCCTTGGAGAGGGTATGATGAAGACTAACCTTAATCTCCTGTTTCTCTCTCTCCCCTCTCTCTTCTCTCATTCTCTTGTATATTACCTATCTTTTCCTTCCTTCTTTTCCCTTGGCGATGGCCTGTAACTTCCAGTATCAGGATGTGGTTAACATCCACCATGAGCTGTTGATCAGAGAGACCTATGAGTTTTCCCAAAAGAAGATAGATTTCTGTCAGAGCACTTGCTTGCCCCCCAAAGGTTAATGGTAAGACCCTACTGCCACAGACACCATAAGCTATTGGTACACAACATGGAGAGACCTGACTAGAATCTGGAAGAGTGTCAGCCTCCAGTTAGCTTGTCTAGTGCCAGAAGGTGCTGCATAAGTGACTAGGGGAAAATGGCCAACATCTGTCCAAGCAACTCATGGTCTAAGTTACTCAGAAGCAAAAAAATCCTGACGTGATACTCACCCAAGTGTAATAGTGGCACACAGCCATGGTGAGTAACCAACTGCTCTTGAATTGGCTAATGGATCTGCTCAGTGGAATGGAACCCACAGCTGGAAATGGGACACAAGGCAGAACCATATCCAAAAAAATGAGTTCACTGTCCAATATCAAGCTCCCACCAATTGTGGGCTACAAGAGGGCCTACACTTATTAAATTCTCTCTAAAATAATAATGGTTACCACATTTATCTGATGCTGACTTCACTCTCCATTGGAGAACCTGCTTCTCTTTTTCAGATGGGTGCAGAACCTAGGGAGAGAAACAGTCCACCACACCTCACCAGGGCCCCAGCTGAAACCATAGAGTAATTGGGGAAATGAGCAAGATTGCTGCTTTCTTGGTGAACTGGTACCAGCACAAGGGTGAAGGAGATAGATGCAGACAATACTCAACTCCTCTCAAACAAGACATTCAGAGACACAGAGGCTCCCAAGACCTCATCACTGAAGAAGACCTAAAATAAGCCCACCATGGCTCAGGGAAATTCGTGGAAGAGGGGGCAGAAAGATTGTTAGAGCCACAAGGTGGGATGTTAGGTACAGAAACATTTCCTCTTCCCTAAAACTGATGGCTACGCCCACAATGCATGACCCACAATCCCCAGTGGAGGGTCCCTTTCTAGGGGGGAGGACAGGGAAGAGGCTAATGATGGTACCAACATGTCTGTTTACACACTGAATATGTACATAACTAATAATTAATTTGGCCATGTGGGCATTTTTTTTCTTATCATTGCTTAAAGTGGCCCATTACATTTTACCTGTAATCCTACTTCGTCATCACAGGCATACCACTGGGCTTTAGATTGCTCAGTTTTGCTATTTTAGAATATCTTTCTCTATTCATGAGTGTAATCGCTCTATTTTTCTATAATCCTCATCTAATTTTGGTATCATAATAATTTTCATCTGTAGAATGAGTTAAGAAACTTTGTAAGAGCTATCAAGTTTGCATTGCTGGTAGCAATGTCTGTGGTTTTTGTTCAGAGTCAGAACGTAGAATAGCTATTTAATTTTGCATATGATTAT
The DNA here is from genome assembly GCA_036346955.1 of Dipus sagitta. Classification (NCBI taxonomy): domain Eukaryota; kingdom Metazoa; phylum Chordata; class Mammalia; order Rodentia; family Dipodidae; genus Dipus; species Dipus sagitta. The sequence continues at coordinate 40,941,793 of CM070774.1, read as the reverse complement.
TTATCTAATCTAAATTTTCATGTGTTTTAGGGTTTCTTGGCATTTTTCTTAGGAAAGGAATTTTATTTAAAAACCTATTTTACATCTGTAGCCTTGCTCTATTGTTTGTAATAATGTTTCTTTAAGTCTACTTTTAAAAATAAAATTTGGCAAAGATTATTCTATCTTATCCTTTTTAGAGAAACAGCTTTTAGTCTTATTGATTGAGTCTGTTTTTAAGTCTGGTTGTTTTTGTTCTATTTTATTAATTTTCACTTTTATCTTTATTAACTTCCTTCTGGTTTTGCTTACTTTTTATTCCTTTTCCAGCTCCTTGAGTTGAATTGTTGATTCATTCTATTTTCATTTTCCTTGTTTCCTAATAAATTTAAGGTCATAATTTTCTTTTCTTGCAATTATTTTTTCTCAATCACAGGGATTTTTATTTGTAATCCTCTCATCATGCTTCATTTCAAAATACTTTATTTGAATTTTTATTTTCTCTTTAACCTAATAATTATTTATTAGGTGTTTAAAACATTCAAGTTGATTGATTTGTTTATTGTCTGTTCCTAACTCCTAATTTTATTGTACTGTGGTAGAAATTATACTTGGTATTATTTCTGCTTTGGGTAATTTAACATTTTTGTAGCCTAACATAATGGTTTAGAAAACATTCTGGTCCTTAGTTTGGTACCTGGCACACAGCAAATGCCCAGCACTCAATGACAAGGTTTTATTTGCTTTGCACACACATTTGAAGAATATGTGCACATGATTTCTTTTTGTGGACTTATTTAATATTTATTAGTTCAATTATAAATCATTGCTAATTTTTGTGTACTTGACTTTTGAAGAGTAAAATAATTATATTAAAGGCTTCTATTCTTTGAAATCCTACATGTCTGATTTTTTTCTTTTCATCTTCCATATATTTCATCCTACACTACATTGGTGGAAAAATAATTATTTCACTTCATATCTTCTTGGTAGATGTTATTATTTATGGCCTTATTTACATAAACATCTTCTTTCATTATAATTCTCTATTACCATATTTTTATTGTCTTTTTTATTTTTAAGTAAACTGGATATTGATGTATAACATCATTTTCTTTTTAATATATCCCTCCCAAAATGAGGGATGAGAGTATATTTTTAATAAAATACATATATGTTAACAGTTGAATTTGGTGTATTTAAAATTACTGTTATCCTGATTTAATATATTTTGAAATCATAAAGATTGTTAATCTGTTATGCTTTCTTACTATTTATTACATTAGTGGTTTATCAATCTGTACATGTCCCTATTTCCATCATGGTAATTGAACTTTTCTTTCCCTTAAGTATCCATTCTGTTGGGCACACCCATGTGCTGCAGGGTGAGCAGATCCCCTAGGGATGATTTACGGTTGTTGAAAGCTAGTGGTAGTAGTCTCACTTCTTAAATTGTGATGGCCTTGAGCAGGGTTATGTAATGTTAATACTCTCTAATGAGAATAAATCTACTTGGAATTTATAGGAAAGTTTTCTGAACTGTCTAAAAGTTACACACACACACACACACACACACACACACATACACAAACACACACACACACACACACATTGATTCTTCTTCAGGAAGTCTGTAATGTCCAGAAAAATGTGTGTCATCTTCCTACTCATGTCTAATTTAAAGATAAACATCTCTCCTGTTGCAGTTACTTTCTCATTGCTGGGACAAAACACCCAACCAAAAGCAGCTTATTTGAGAATAGAGTTTATTTCCCCTTACAGTCTCAAGGGGAGGTTTCATCCTGGCATGGCAGAGCAGAGACTGGGCAAAACCTCTTGTCACATACCCCGGTAGATTTTGGCAAGAGTGAGCAGCTCCTCCAGCAAGCCACCATCTGGGGATTTGGTATGAGTCTTAATCACACACACATGAGGCTATGGGGAATTTGCATATTCAAACCATCACAACTCGGGCTAGAGAGATGGCTTAGCCATTATGCGCTTGCCTGTAAAGCCTAAAGACCAGGCTTCGAGGCTCAATTCCCCAGGACCCACGTTAGCCAGATGCACAAAGGGGTGCACACATCTGGAGTTTGTATGCAGTGGCTGGAGGCCCTGGCGTGCCCATTCTTTCTTTCTCTATCTGCCTCTTTCTCTGTCTGTCGCTCTCAAATAAATAAATAAAATAAATAAATAAATAAATAAATAAACCACCACAACCCTTAAGATGACAGACAGGAAAACAGAAAGAAGTTCAACCTTTTAGGTGTGCTTGAGTCAAATGAACCAAATAATTATTTGGTATGAGACTCTTGCTTAATCTCTCAGGTATGTGTGGAGTTCAATTTTTGCCAAGCATGGAATTCAAGTTTTATCAACACCTTCCCTCATACTCCTGAAGATATTATCTTCTAAATTTTTTTATTTGCAGATGAAGTGAGCCTGAGAGAAAGAGTGAAAGAGGGAATGGACACATCAGGCCTCTAGCCACGGTAGACAAATTCCAGACACATGCAACACTTTGTGCATCTGGCTTTATGTGGGTACTGGGGAACTGAACCCATTCTTTAGGCTTTGCAGACAAATGCCTTAACTGCAGGGTCATCTATCCAACCCACTTCTGAAGATAATCTAACTTGACCTTTAGCATCACATGCAGTCAAATAAAAATGTTAATAGTTTTTATTTTATTTCTTAAAATTTGACCAATTATTCTCTCTGAAAATTTCTGTATGATTTTTCTCTTTAAAAAATATTGAAGGGGCTGGGCAGGCTGTTTAGCTGTTAGAGGTATTTGATTCTGTCAGCGTAGATTCATTGCCTAAGCCACCACATAAAACAGACATAAAAGTGGTGCAAGTATCTGGTATTCATTTGCAGTATAAAAGATCATGGTGTGCCCCCACCCCTTGCAAATAAATAAATGAGTAAACAAAAGGAAGTTTGGTTATATTTATTAATATTAATTTAATTTTTAATGTAGTTGATTTTTAGCTCTTGTCACTTTAAAAAATATATTTATTTATTTATTTATTTATTTGCAAGCACAGAGAGAGAGAAAATGGGTGCACTGGGGCCTTTAGCCACTGAAAATGAACTCCAGATGCATGTGCCATTTTGTGCACCTGGCTTTACATAGGTACTGGGGAATCAAACCTGGGTCATGAGGCTTTGCAGTCAAGCACCTTAACCACTGGACTATCTCTCCAGCCCTGTCATTGTTTTAGCATTTATTTTTGTTTCCTCTGTACATTCTTACCACACAGATACATTTTGTTTTTGTTTAGTCTTTTCTAAAAGTGACTACTTTTCTTCCATGATCTTGAGTTTCTCTTATTAAAAAGCTGTCAGAACTACTCACTCCCACTCTCTCCTCCTTTGCCACTTACTTGTCATTTTATATTCTGTCCTATGGTGATATTTCAGCTCATTCTTGCAGCTCTCTTGCCTTTCATCTGTGCTAATTGTATATGTATTCCACAAACATAATTTTAGGGAAAAGAGGAAAGTGAATAAAAAGTATTTAATTTTATTTTTAAAAGTCGGGCAAGTATGTTATCTGTTTTGAACAAGACCAAGCTAAATAAATATTTAAATATTTCCTTCACAACTTATAGGATAATTTCTTTGGTGTAAATACCTATTTGCAATTGATAAGATTCCATGCCTGTGTATGGACTTCAACTAAATTTATGTTACATGACTTTCACTAACAGAATTAGGTACAGTGACCACATACTTTCTAATAGGTGAAAATAAAAGTTCCTCTTTTCATAAATCACATTATGTGCATTATTTGAATAATACTGGATTCCTGAACTTTCACAAAACTTTTAGGACTAAAATTATACCAGTTTAGCTGGAGCAAAGCAAGTTAAAGCAGGCTTCCTTGTCATTCCAAATATTTAAAAAATTATTTCTGCTTCTAGTAACATAACACAAACACAGAGATGGTTATTCTCTACACAATACTGGTTCTTTTAACTGAAAAAAATAGCATAAAAAATCAAATGGTGGACACTAGGTATGCATATTAAATTTTACAAATGAAGCCCAATAGGAGGTGATGTTATTTCTTGGATTTAAGTAACAGTGCTAAGAAGGAAAGGAGCCTAAGGAGCTATCCATGATTTCACCAATTTAAATTTTTTTAAATATGTTATTTATTTATATGCAAGCAGAGAGAGAAATAGAAGAGTGATAGGCAGAGTAAATGGGCGGGCCACAGCCTTAAGCCACTGCAAACAAACAAACTCCAGATGCGTACAGTGCTTTGTGAATGTGGCTTTACATGGGCACAGGGGAATCAAATTTGCAGGCAAGTGCCTTAATTGCTGAGCCATCTCTGTGGCCCCTAAATAATTTTTTTAATTTATGTTATAACATAATAGCTACCAGTTAATTGAATCATCTCCAAATGTACTCTTCATTGTCTGCTCTGAAAAACTTTGACTGGGCCCTTAAACCATTTCCTTTGTCTTAAAGAATGAGGCTAACATTTGTCAGCAGAGGGCAATGGAGAAGCATTGAGGACGGCTGACTTCTTCCCTGGTACTATTTCGCTGACTCAGCCTAGCTTTTGTCTCCTAGGCAGCTTTCTTAGTACCCAGTTCTTACCATGCATGGGGTGGGGAACTAGTGGCCAGCTGCTTCTTCTGGCATCTGACCTGAGTGATTTTGCATGGGTGTGCTTCCAGAGAGACACCATCCTATGAACAGCAACTTAGAAGGCAGATTTTCCATAAGTTACAATGGTGTAGTACTACAGTGAACTCCTAGTCAGGGACTCATGAGTTTGTTCTCCCTAATCAGGCCTGGATTTCAGGGGCTTGTGTGAGTGTGTGTGTGTGGAGGTGAAATCTTCACTGGGTGTTCTATAATTGAGGTAGTAATTGCTTCATACTGCTATTTCTATATTCTTTGGAATTCTCCTTAAATCATATGAAGTAACCTCCAATCCTATGTGCTGATTATGCTGTATATTAAACTTTCCTTTCTGAATGTTCTATGTTCTGTAGTTTCTGTCACAATTAAACCTTGACCAAAAATATTTATTATTTATCTTCCCATATTTCCAACCAATCAAATTATCTTCTTGGTGGTAAAATAAACATCATTCCAATAAGTAATATTCTAAGCTACTATTATATTACATTTACTAATATTTTAAATCCTTTATGCTCATTCTGTAGCTCCAGACTAGCCTCAAAGTCACAGCGATCCCCCCACCTCTGCCTCCCTGGTGCTGGTATTAAAGGCACGTGGCCCCACACCTGTATAATAACTGAAACTTTCAATAGAGTTGAGAACAACACGTCCTGCAGTACCTTAGTACCCGTTTTCCTCTGTTCTTCCTTACAGAGTTCCCAGCTTAGCTGGACTACTATGGCTCTGTGTTCCTGTGACCAGTACCTGGAAGGTGCTGGACGTGGGGATGCACACCCTTCTCTTCTCCTAATATTAAGAAAGCATTGAGGCTGCCTGAAGAGTGCACAGCTGCTTTGGACCACGATGTAGAAGTCAGATGTCAACAGTGAAAGATACAAGGCAGCACGAGCCTAAATCTTCAAAAATTTTGGAACCCACACATAACTCTAGAAAGCCTACATCTCCATACAGGAGAAACACACTTATGTATTTCAAATTTCCCTGTTCTTTTTGTTTGTTTGCTTTGTTTGTAGGTCTTCTTTCACTCCAGACCAAAGACAGTTTTGACTAAGCACAAGGGCAGATGTCTGCCGGGCATCACAGCATCTCCCTTCTGCTTCCTCTCAGGCCACATTGTATCTCTTCACTCCGAGTGTTGACAGGCACCCCAGCTTGATCATGCCCACAACTTAAGTTAACCTACTCTCTCTGATGCCATTCTGCCTTTTTGTTTTGTTTTTGCTTTTCTAGATAGGGCCTTGCTCTAGCCCAGACTGACCTGGAATTCACTATGTAGTGTCTGGGTGGCCTCAAACACATGGTGATCCTCCTACCCCTGTCTCCTGAGTGCTGGGATTAAAGGCATGGTGGCTCCATTCTGCTTTTAAATTTTCACAAGACTTCAAATCAAAAAACCTATAGGTGTTTACCTGGTGACCTTGGGTAAACCGTGCTAAGCTCTACTCTCAAGTTTTTCCATGTATCAGTTGATAATGACACCCACTTACAATGCTTGGAACAATACCGTGAGGCACATAATATCATTGCTATTTTGTAGATGGGCAGAGTTTCAGAGAAGTTGGGTTCTCAAGATTACACAGGTCAGCATGTGACAGAAAAGGAATTCGAATTTGAGTCTGTTCTAAACGCTGTGGTCCTTCAGGTACACTACTGTGGTCTATTACTTGTCGTTTGAACAGCAACTCAGATAACCTATGCCAGATAGATTACTTGTCACATAGCAGATGCACATTTTGTGAGAATTATCTCTCCCTCTGCTCCCACATGTTGCTGGAATGAGAGCATGTTGCTTTCATTCCCTTTCTCACATAGCTTTACCTTAGGACAGCTTTGTGAAAGAATCGGTCTGGATGAATTTCATGTTTAAGTGAAAATATCACCGACTACAATTTTACCCTTGAAGAATCCCAGGCTCAGTAATTTTTCAACAGATTGAATGCATTAAGCTTTTGTATATACATAGGCCCATGCTGGAAGATATACAAAGTTAATCGGAGAGTAACAATTTCTGTCCTTTAAGAACTTACAGCCTAAAATATCCCACAGAGATGTGGCTCAAATGCACAAATTCAAACAAACATCAACACATGAATAAAGAAAGACAGTACAACCTTTCAGCCCTGTGTTGAACAGAACTGCTTTTAACATATACACACAAATTAGAATAATATTTGAACACAAGCGAGAACACACTCCTTTGTGAGAGGGAAGGAGGGAGTGTTTTTCTAAAAGGAGAAGTCATCCTCCCAATCAAGTTTACACCCTAGAATTTCTCAAACTGACCAACAGTGCCAAGAAAATAAGTTTTCTGAGGCTAGGGAGCAAAAAATGAGTTTGTTCAAACTAATTATTCAGCAAAATGTTTAAAGGGAACATATTTATTTTATGACAATATAAAAAGAAATAACTTCCAACTGATATTTTTTTCAGCCAAAAAAAAAGCACAGAAGCAGCTAAACAAGAACCCCCCCCCCAAGGTTTTATCATTTAAAAGCCTTTTCTCCATTAGGTGATTATAAACTATAAAACATACTTGGGGGAAAAAAATCACAACACAAGGAAACCAACTAGCCAAAATGTTAAGGAACCTTGTCTCCATGATTATAACAATGCACCTAAGAACCTTGCTTTTTCATTTTAAATGAAATACTTTCCTCACCTTGCTTCTGGAGTGCCCAAGCTGCACACACAGTACACAGTGGACCTGTCCACTGGTTCAAACATTGTCCACCCCTCGCCCACTTCTCTATTGCTCACCTTCCAGTTCCCAGGGCCTGAAATTCATTTGGTAAAAAGTTTTCACAATACATTTTAGTCAGGTCAACTCTGCCCCTTTATAAAGTTTCAAAGAAGGAAGTTTCAGTTGCAGCCCCTGGCCAAAACGACCACCTGTGTTTTGATAGATTAAAAAAGAAATTCAACATTAAAAACAAAGCAAAACTCTTTCTCTACTCCTGTTTATGAACTGTGTCTGTTAGATTAACCTGAAAATTAGAGTGGGAAAGATCCTGCAGTGATTCTATCGCTGAATATAAAGACAGCCCCAAGCTGAGGGTTTTCATCTTCATCTGATTTATTCCTTCCTTTCTCCATCTATTTCATTCCCAAGGCAGTGACTCAATCTTTTCTCCTTTTGAAGTCATTGAAAGAGTGAAATCTATCTTAGCCAAACAAAATAATTTCATTCATCATATCATAGTCACATCGATGGAGAGTTTGCAGGTAAAAAATAAAGCATTAAAAACCATCTCTAGAAAAAAACATATTTTTGACCCATGAGATTCTTTTCTGTGGCCATAAGACAGTTCAGTCTAATCTCTTTATTACCAATTTATTATTCAAATATTTGCTGAATACCCAGTGAGTGACCATGCACTGTGCTAGATGTGTACTGTTTGCAACACAGTTAATATTCTGTGGGCATAATCATACCCCTCATCATCCAACCAAAGTATAAGCTCCTTGAGAGTAGGGATGCAGAGCATTAGGAGAGCTATATTTCATTGCTTATCAAAACAGTATTTTCTAAATAAATACTTTGTTCATTAAAGGCCAGGCTTATGTTGCATGCTTTGTCTGATTTTAAATCCTTGAAAAAAAAGAACCATCATGACTCTTTCTCAATTAAAATTTTTGATGTTTCTTTCTGGTCTGTGGAATGCAATGGGCACAGTTTACCTCTCTGCAAGTTAGCAGGAAATTGAATTCCTGTCTTTGGGGATTCACCTACATTTCAGACTCTGCCAGATGTGCTGGTTACACATGCTTGCTTTGTGAATACAGTGAGTCCAACTTATTTTATTGACTGCATTAAAACAATGGCTAATTTTATTCCAGACTCCACACAGTGCCACAGAACTGTATCTACCATAATGACATAAAAACTTAAATATTTAGTACTTGCCAACTGAAAATATACCCTCTGTGATATGGATGGACTTGAAACTATTATTAAAGAAGTGTCATTCCAATTCTTTAATCACTAATTTAATATACATATGCAATTTGCCCCCTAAAACACATAATAAGGTCAATGTATATATACCATTTAGTTCTAAGCACAGATCTGTCACAGGATATAAAAGCAGGGCTTTGTCATCTAAGCTGCTTTTGACTTCCTGACACTGAGGGAAAGTAGAAAGTTGCTAAATGTCTATATTTTCTATATGGTGCCAAAATATTGATGTGGGACTTATTAATTTGGTAGAGAAATATTAAGTCTACTACCCTTAGCCCGTCACCCACCTCTGGATGAGATAAAATAAATGAACATCACAAATCAAAAATTTCTGTAGAGGAAGTTGTTAGGGTACTTTTACCATCTCTCTTCTTCCTAAAAGGAGAATAATACTGCTTGCCACCAACCTCAGACCCATTTTGAGGAAAAGAGGAATTTGTGAACCTTGTGGAAACTCTGAGATGAATCTTTTGTGATTTGGATACTGGCAGTAATTTTCTACTTAGAAAATAATAAAAGACTCAAGCTGCCTCTGATGGCATAAGAGAAAGGGAGATATAATCTAAGAATTCTCCACCTCTACCACTGACAAAGATCTGGCTTTGAAAGGGTTTGGCTCTGAGTTATACTGAGTCAGTAACTACAAATGCTAGATCAAGTCAGTTACTCCACTAGAGTATGTGGGCTCTACCACTAGAAATGAGCTAATGGTCAAAGTGATAAGGGACAAGATAAGGACACATCTTCTGAATTAGGGAACAAGAAGTCCTTAGTGAGGATTATCATCTTAAATTCCCACCAATTGCTTCAGAAGAAAAAAGGCAGACTTTTTTTTCAATCTTGGCAACTATCTTCCCAACAAATAGAATACTAGTACTAGGTTGCTATTCATTATGGTTTGAATTTGAAATGACTCCTCAAACTCATGTTGTGAACACTTGTTTCCCAGCTGACAGTGCTATTTTGGAAGGTTTTGGAACATTTAGAAGGTGGGAATGTGCAGGAGGGAATAGCTGATCCTTTATGATATGAACAGCCTCTAACAACCACTTCTGCTACCATTAACTGAGCTGCTCCTCTACTCTTCCCCACCATAATGGGTTGAAAATTCTTGAAACCATGAGCCAAAACAAATCTTTCCTCCTTCAAGGTGTTTCTGTCAGGTATTGTGGTCACAGCAATGCAAAAGTAACAAAGACACTAACCATCTAAGTATCTTCCCTCTTCCAGAGCCCTCTATTTCTCCTCTTACCTAATCCCAAGGGCCAGTGGTAGCCTAATGATTGCAGTATCCATTACCTTTGCTCTTGGATGACACATGCAACACTTTATGGAGAAGTCCAAGCTTCCCCAGGAGAATCTTGTGCAGAGAGGAGCAAATCTCTGGCCAAACTGCCATCCACATGACAGAGCTATCTTCAAATAGACCATACTGCCCCCATTCACTCACCCATGCTAGACCATGTACAGCAGTAATGAGGTAGCCTCACCCAAACTGCAGATTGGTGGGAAAACATAAATTATTATTGTGGTATAATGTTATTACCTTTGGGAGTGTTTTGTGTCTAGAAACAGTAACCAGAACAGATTGCTGAACCCAAGGGATATTGGAAAACTTTAAATCAAAAGCCATTAAGTTTTCATAACAGGTATACTTCAACTGATTTTGAAATCATTGAAAAGTCTTTGAAGTCTGCTTGAGAGGTTGTCCAGAAATGAAACTCTAATTTCTCCCCAGTGGCTTGGAGCTCATTGGGAAGAAACAATAAGGGTAAATAATTAAAACTACAATAAATAAATGATGTCATTGATGTTTATATCTGCCTGCACTATACATCTCACCTCTTAAGTAAAGAAGGTAGCCAGTTAAATAAAACTGAGGATAATCATGCACAATATTTAGAAGGGCTGATGAGTGAGTTGGAGTAGCACCTTAAAGACACAAAAATATTTATGATTGTGTTAGAATGTTTCTTTGGGGTAAAAACCAGGATATTAAGTTTGAAACTCATCAGCAAACACGTTCAAAATGAGGATAAGATTGTGATTACCCTCATGGTATGTGTCCCATCTCAAACAATGGAACAATGACAAATGATGGATGGATGAATGAATGAATGAATGAATGATAGGCTTGTTGGATAATTAACCTGTCTTATTGGAAGTCACAATACCTAAATTACAAAAATGGTTTCCATTCTTGAATTCATCTTTACCTTCAACAATTTGTCTCACAGTACAGTGTAGCACTTTTCTTAGACAAGCTTCCTCTGGCTACACCACAAATTAGGACCATAGAACAACCTCACAGGAGTCAAAAGAGGCAAGATTTGTTCTGTACACACCAGGCAGAAAAAATTAGACTGAGAACTTAGGAAATTTTTAATAATATGCCCATGCTACCAGATCTTTAAAATTAGAAGAGTAATATTTATTGTAAATATCATTAAAAGTTTATTACTACTAAGAAATATTATGTCAAAATACAAATGGTTGTCTCTCTAAGTATTTCATAAAATGCTTATTAAGGGCTGGAGGGATTGTTTAGTGGTTAAGGCACTTGCCTGTGTAGCCTAAGAACCCAAGTTCAATTCTCCAGGTCCCATGTAAGCCAGATTCACATGGTGGCACATGTGTCTGGAGTTTGTTTGCAGTGGCTAGAGACCCTGGCATGCCCATTCTCTCTCTCTCTCTCTCTCTCCTCTCTCTCTCTCTCTCTCTCTGTATGTCTAATAAATAAATAAAAATAAAATCTTAAGAAATGTTTATTAAAGTTATTCACATTATCCAGTCATATTTGTCATTTTGAGCATTTGTTGTGCTCCAAATATTATTTCACACACAATGAAATAGGGAATTTAAAATTGATATAACAAATTTTATTATTAAGGAATAGGAGTTCATTTATCCAAGGTCACATCTTAGAAGAGCAGAAGAATAATTCATATATTTTTACTTCAGGATTTTTTTATACTACATTGTATATGATAAACATAGAACTTTGATAATTAAAAGAATTTGTAGATATTGACTAATTAATACAATGCTATTAAGTTTATATGATTTAATGGACAGTATGTTGAGAAGCAGCATAATTTGAGTGTGTTTTAGTAAAAAACTATTTGAAAGAATCTGATAATACTTGCTTAGAATTATGACAAATTTATAGTTTTCAAATTCAAATGGCATGTTTCATGATTTTTCATTCATTGAAAACCAATAATTGTATATTTTCATTATGCCAAAGATACAAGGAAATGAATACAGGCCTGAGTAAAATATAAAGTCTGAATATAGACTTTGAAAGAAAATTGAGGCATTGTAAAATAAGATATTGTTGGGGAATTTACCTTGCATAAGTTGTTTTATCTAAAACTCAGTTTCTCATTGTAGAGTGAGGACAATCACAGCCATTTTCCTTTTCAGTTTCTGTATGGATTAAATTATATACATTTAGTGGAATACTAAAATTTCTCAGTAAACATTAGCAAGAACCAGAGATTCCATAGCAGAAACATTCATATTAGGATTATGTGAATGCCCCTTTAAGGATATTACACCATGGAGAGATGATAATTAGTTTAATGAAGTAGTAAAAGATGTGGGTAGGGAGAGTAGCATATTTTGACATTTGAAGGACTGGAAATGAGAATAACACATCTAACTTGAAGAACTACACTTGTACTGTCCAATACAATAGCCTCTAGCCATATGTGGATCACTTTAAATGTAAATGAATGACAATTAAATAAAACTCAGTTTTTTAGGCATATCTGTCACATTTCATGTTCTTAATAGTCACATGTGGCTACTAGTTAACATACAAGAGTGCACTCACACAGGATATTTCTGTCACTGCAGTAAGTTCCCCTGGCAGGCACTGAACTACAATTTAGAAAGACTTGAACTTAGAGAAGGAAGAAGATAATGGTGGCCACTGAGATTGGAGAAGCAGGTGTGACCACACAGGAGCAAGTCTATGGGGACCACATAAGTGAATATGGGTTTTTTTTTTTTTTTGGAGACAATGCCAATCTTTACATAATAACTTATAAGCTTTTATAATGTAAATTGAAATGAAACCATTTGATCTTAAACACCTTTCATAGATCATTTGTCATCTTCCCAGTGTACTTTCATGACAGATGTTTCAACTATAGAGAAATGGAAGCCATTAAGATAGATTATATTCATGTCATGCAGTACAACACTGTGACTTGCCCCAAGCCCAACCATAGCTAGTCAAAAGTCAGACTAGTATATACATCTCCTTCCTTTTCTCCAAAAGTCTGTGACTAAATATAACCACATTATATATTTCTTATTACTGGTATAGATATGTCTATGAAAGATAATGATATTGGTATCTATGTATTCAATTTTGAAAGGACTAATGTCTGCTAAATGTGGTGGTGCATGCCTTTAATCCCAGCACTCAGAACTCGGGAGGCAAAGGTAGGAGGATTGTCATGAGTTTGAGGCCACCCTGAGACTAGTGAATCCCCAGTCAGCCTGGGCTAGAGTGAGACCCTACCTTAAAAAACCAAAAAAAAGAAAAAAGAAAAAAATCCCATAAAATATTAAAAACCCACTTGAAAAGAAATGAAAGCATTTATTCATGTTTACTATTTACAAATAGCCTAAGTTTGATTCTGTATTTTCCTATCCAAGGTCAGTTTAGAGACCCTTCTACACTGAAAACTCAAGTAACCTTGAAAAGGGAAAATTATTGGCACAGTTAACTGGCACTGAGAACCAGTGGCAGACATCACAATGTCCAAGCAGCACTTTGTCCTTGTGTATGCCATGTCACCACTGTCTTTAAAATTGTGATGTAGTCTTTTATTAATTAACTTGGCAATATTAAAAATGCTGCCATTCTAATAGCTAGGAGCATTCCTTACATTATTAATCTCTGTAAACCTGTCATGTTCTTACTAGTTAGCTATAAAAACACTTACGCAAATAATAGAGCCCAATAAAGTCTTGCACTGCAGAATCTAAGAGGAATGCAACATGAGGTCCACAACGAGAATAGAAAATTTCCTATATTGTGAAGTAAACAGCATTCAGATTACAACCAATTTATAGAGGGGTAGTTTATAAGGGTTTGTTCATTACTTCAACTTGGCCTTCTCAAGTGCTTGTGAAGGTTACAGTGCTTATTCACAAGAGACTCTTCATTATAAATAGAGATATGTCAGGATGAACAAAGAGATTTGCAAATTATCAGGCATTATATTCAGCCATGTAGTTATAATGCACAGCCCTCAGAAATGTTGAAGATTGATAGCATATTCAAATGAATTGATTAAATAAATCATTTACTAGCTGAACTCTGATTCACAGTAGATTTATTTTTTTCAATGTAAAATTTTCTTAACTCTATGAAAACCTCCAACTGAAGGCTGTCCATAAATAATCACAAATTCATTCAGTCCAAATCAAACATATTTAAAATTCTTTATTCAACTCTTACTAGGCCTATTATTTCTAAGTCTGGAATATTTATTGTTCTATTGTTATGGTTATAGATATCTATTCCATTTTTCTAAATAAAGTTAATTAATTTTAAAAGGGGATCACAAACTAGGTTGAGTCAAAATTCTCATCTTTTACTATTCAACAGATCATATCATATTATTATAATTTCTCCACAAATTAGGTCCTTTTATGATTACATATTCTAAAAACTAGTTTAATACTTTGACAGTCAGAAAGAACTTTTCAGAAGTTATCAATGGTAAGCCCAGAAGTCATCTATTCACACTCAGAAACTATGACTATTTACATTCATAATTTGTTTTTTTTTATATAAATCTTCCATTGAAGAGGGAATAATCTCTCTTTTTTTTTTGCTTTTTTTTTTTTGTTGTTGTTATTTGAGGTAGGGTCTCACTGTCACCCAGACTGACCTGGAATTCACTATGTAGTCTCAGAGTGGCCTTGAACTCTCGACGATCCACCTACCTCTGCCTCCCAAGTACTGGGATTAAAGGTGTGTGCCACCACGCCAGCTAGGGAATAATCTCTTAAATTCATATGAAAATGTTTGCCCTGTGCTAACTACATAATGTTTTTCATGAAGAAAAGTCAAAGGAATACAGAATTCACAAACTGTTGAGTTATAAAACAATTAGGTCTTTATTATCAAGAGAGTACTGAGGGTTACATAGGAATCACCTGTCAATGAATATAACGCAGATCAAGAACCATACATTTTCAATTTGTCACAGATGTGGAAATCCAAAGGTGTTTCTGGGTTTGGGCATGATGGCTCATGCCATTAATCCCAGCGCTTGGGAGGCAGAGGTAGGGGGAGACCACATAGTGAATTCCAGGTCAGCCTGGACTATAGTGAGACCGTACCTTGAAAAAACAAAAACAAAAACAAACAAACAAACCAAAGGTATTTCCGAAAGTCACAAAAGATTTCATGAAACTCTGTCCAGATAAAAAGCTTTGCATCCACCCATTTAAATGCTATGTGTTGTATCTATATGATGTATTGCCTGGGCTCCAAGGAGGTGAAGAGAGAAGACATGGTGCTACTCTCATATTCTGGGGCTGGGGATGTAGCTCCAGTAGAGTGCTTGTCTACCATACCCAAGACCCTGTGTTTCATCCCCATCATCAAAGAAAGTAGAAAGAAAGGAAGAAAGAAAGAAAGAAAGAAAGAAAGAAAGAGAAGAAGGCAAAAGGAAGGAAGGAAGAGGCAGGCAGGCAAAAGGAAGGAAGGAAGAAAGGAGGAAGGAAGGAAGGAAGGAAGGAAGGAAGGAAGGAGGAAGGAAGGAAGAAAGGTGGCACACGCCTTTAATCCCAGCACTTGGCAGGCAGAGGTAGGAGGATCACTGTTGGTTTGGGGCTAGCCTGAGACTACCTAGTGAATTCCAGGTTCAGCCTAGGCTAGAGTGAGACCCTACCTTGAAAACTAAAAAGAAAAGAACAAAAAGGAGGAAGGAAGGAAGGAAGGAAGGAAGGAAGGAAGGAAGGAGGAGGGAGGGAGGGAGGGAGGGAGGGAGGGAGGGAGGGAGGGAGGGAGGGAGGGAAGGAAGGAAGGAAAGAAAGAAAGAAAGAAAGAAAGAAAGAAAGAAAGAAAGAAAGAAAGAAGAAGGAAGGAAGGAAGGAAGGGGGAGTATTTTGTATTTGATTTTCCATTCCATGAAGTAGAAAGAGTAGATATCTCTAATCCTGATTTACTAATTAATAAACCTAAGTTAGGGGAAGAAGACCCACTGGTCTACCAATGCTACTATTATATGGAATAAATTTGCTTTAGAAAAAAAATGTCCTTCTCTTGAGTGCAAGACTGCTATATGGACCTTATGACACTTA
Source organism: Dipus sagitta (assembly GCA_036346955.1). NCBI lineage: Eukaryota > Metazoa > Chordata > Mammalia > Rodentia > Dipodidae > Dipus > Dipus sagitta. Next base: position 40,925,853 of record CM070774.1, on the reverse strand, counting down.
AAGCCAGATGATTTGCAAATGTGCTTACTGATCAAACGACCCATAAAATCTAAGAGATAAATAGGAAGTTCTTTGCAGAATATTCCTATTGTTTTACACATGAGGAAATTGAGGGCCAGTAATCTAATCAAATCAAACATATTTTTGAAATTAAATTAGAATGATAAGCAAGGTTTCCTGTGTAAAATAATGATCTTTCCAGAATACTTCACTATATCCTAGAAGGAACAAAGTTTCAGCCTTCCAAGTAAGCAAGATGCTACTTAAGACTGTAAGATATCATCACTATGCTTTTTGGAGAATGTTGCTTTTCATTTAGAAAGGCCTAGATCCTCCTTTGGAAACCCAGTGAAAATGAAATTGACTCTGGATTGAATAGAGGTAATGTGTTTCCTTAGAAAAAACACACACACACACACACACACACAATGGACAAATCATTTCACATGCTTTGAAAGGAATAAAATATTACCGAAATTGCAATTATCTGTGAAGAACAATCATTCCCCAGCCAGCACCTTTGAAGAAATTGATTGTTTCTTTATGTTCCCTATTTATACATTTTTCTTGGACAATGGCTGACAAGTGACCATTTCATTATCATAAGATGCTTCTTTCTTTACCAGTGTTAGTTCTTCTCTTCCTTGTGCTTAACAGTAGCAATCATGTTCATAATTAGATGTGGTTTCATATTTAGTGCCAAAGTGACTTTGTAAATAGTTTCCTGACAGCATCCTACTTTCTCAAGCATTGAGCTGTGGTAGGATACCATTTGCATCTGCTGAAATGCACACCATGTGAGTTTGTCCTATTCTCTGTTAGAGGTAAGTTATTCCAGGTCAAGAAACACAGAAGGGAATTTTGGCAATAGGTATCCAGGGTTTATTGCCCATCTCATAGTAATATTTTGCCTTTGAAGCCCTCCTGTTCATATCTTTTGTATCTGCCTGAACCCCATATCAATCTCTTCCTTTACAAAATGGAAACTTCTTAGAATTTTTAAATGACCAGATGGTTAAGAACATAGATGTGGGAATAAAAACAACCAGAGCTTGAGTACCAGGCTATGTAAGCTTTTGTGAAACAGTTTCACTTTATCTACTTTAAAAAATCTTGATAGCAATGGCTCCTTCCTTATCAGCTCCTTGTGATCATTAAATGAAATCAAACCACGTGAGGCTTATTTTCAATTAGTTTTTGTTTAAACCAGCATAAACCACAAGGCAACTTTGTAAAGCAAGACAGCTATTAGTGTTGAATATCATCTTTTCATGTGAACAGTATTGTATTCACCAAATTTCTTTCACTGTTGTACCCGTTCATGGTCACATACGTTGTCCTCCACTGGGCACAATAGCTTCACAACCTCCAGGACTCTGGAAGTTTAAAGAACCTTACATTTTTCACACAGGGATTTATGGCAAGAAAGAGAGCTGTCTGTTAATGCATAGTGGAGACCTAGACTTCCCTCTGTTTCTTCATCCCAGAGGTAAGAGTCTTCACTATCCAAAACCCTGGTAAAACTCTGGCAAGGAGTTTTGTAGCAACAGTACAGTATGCTGAGATGGCAGGTGCTGGCTTTAGCCCTTGACTCACTGTTACGCTATGAACTTGGTAATGGTAGTGTCTCATTTGACACAGACATAGAACCCACGTCCCCTCCTCAGGACCACAAATCTGAACAATGACAGATCCAGAGTTTGAGTCTGGGCAAATGGTTCAGTCAGTAAATTTCTTGCCTTGCAAGCATGAGTTCCAACCCCAGAACACAAGTTAAAAAGAAACAGGTGTGCTAGTACATGCTTGTAATCTCAGAGAGAAGACAGAGGCATGTAGGACCCTGAGGCACAGTGGCCAGTCAGTCTAGTGACGTGTTGAGCTCAGGGCCAATGTAACATCCTCTCTAAAAATAAATACATACATAAATAAATAAATAAATAAATAAATAAATAAATAAATGAAGAAGAAGGATGAGAGGACAGTATACTGACAAGTGAGTGGACAGATTACAGGGGTGGAAAGGTTTTGGGGGGTACTGGGATTGGGGAATTTGGGAGGGGAGAAATACACAAAACTAATGATAGCATGAGTCAGTACCATAGAAATTTTCTTATTAGTTAGCTCATTAAAAGCTCTAACTCTTAATGAGAGGGGAAGGAAACAGTCTGAGCAGAAATACCAGTTAGGGGTGGAGAAAGTTTAACCCTAAAACCATAGGTGCATGTAGGTAAATCCCATTGCCAGAAATGGGTTGACCCCCACAGTGTGCTGTTAATCAGGGAGGCCCGCAAACAATGCAGGCTATTGCCAAAGCACTTAGTTAGCTTCCAGGTCTAAACATCAAGAGCCTATTGCTGAAGACACCACAGGTGTGGTCACAGACATTTAGAGATCACACTAAAACTTAGATGAAAGCCAGCTCCCTGCTAGTTAGTTAGTCCTCGTAGTAAAGGAAAGTGCTATGTGAACTGATGGGGGATAATGGCCACCAAAAAGATGAACAAGCAGGGGACCCCGCTACTAAATCAACCAGACAAGCAAGCTGTAAACACCTATGCAATAGGGGCATACAAGATGTGGGGGTAATAAAACTGCTCTCTGATTGAATATGATGCCCACTCAGTGAGAGGGAATTCATACATGCTACTAGGAACACATTCAAAAGCCTATGGCTAGGAAGGTCATGGTCTCTAGAAAGAAAATTTCACTGATCTTTGGCTAGTAAGGGTTGATATGCCTATAAAAGTTTTTTTTTAATATATTTTATTTATTTGTTTGAGAGAAAGAGGCAGAGAGAGAGAGAGAGAGAGAGAGACAGAGAGAGAGACAGAGAGAGAGAGAGAAAGAATGGGCACGCCAGGGCCTCCAGCCACTGCAAATGAATTCCAGATGCATGCGCCCCCTTGTGCATCTGGCTTATGTGGGTCCTGGAGAATTGAACTGGGAACCTTTGGCTTTGCAGGCAAGTGCCTTAACTGCTAAGCCATCTCTCCAGCCCCTTTTTTATTTTTTAAGTTAAGACAGCATTAAGAATAAGTTTCATGGAAACCCTCAGGTTGATCAGCATTCTACAAGATATAACCACCAATAAAGTGGAATGGGGGAAGTATGGACAGAAGGTGGAAAAAACTTAACCTTAAAACCATGGATTCTGGCTGGTCAAGGCCCAGAATTGGGTTACCCCTACAGTGAGACCCATGAGGACCCAAAACCAATGTAGGCCATTGCCAAAACACGTGATTACCGGCCAGAACTAAAAAATATAAGACACTATTGCTGAAGACAACACAGGCTGCAGTCACAGGACATCAGAATACTATGCTAGAGCTGAAAGGGAAACTAGCTTCATCTTGGTTAGCCCTCACAGAGCCCTATTGGCGTCCCCTGAGGACAATGGACACCAGCAGCATGAATAAGCAGAGGACCCTGCAGACTACGAAATCAACTGGCCTGACAAGCACACACTTGCACAATAGTGGCATGCAGTCTCTACAGGTAAGCAGTTGTTCTCTGATAATACGAGTCCCATCCAGTGAGAGAAAATCTGCTACTGGAAACAAAGTAAGAATCCCATGGTCAGAAAACCCAGACTTCAGAGAGAAGTCCCCCTGCTCTCTGGAGAAGAAGAGTAGGCTTGCACACCCCAAATCCCTGAAACAATTTTGCATATCCCAAGCTGCTCTCATGCTTGGTTGGAGAATCTGTTTTATTTTTCAGATGGCAGAGAAAACAGAGGAGAGCCTAGATCCATTGATAAGACAAGAAGATAGTCGACTGCCCTCCATGAGACTTGCTACCTCTACCAGATCAACCAGGGCCCAGGAGAAATTCCAGAGGAACCAATCTCACGAACACAGCTCTTACTGCTAGCCTGACAACCAGCCCCAGAGTTATGGTGGCAGATGTCAGGATGAATCAAAATATATCAAAGAAGAAATCCAGTGGGTACAAATAACTCAACACTAAATCAGACTGCTAACAGGCCTGTCATGACTCAGGGAGCATTGCAGAATAGGGGGTGGAAAGATTGTAAGAGCCACAGAGTAGGTAGGACCCTAAGGTAAAGACCCTGCCACTACCCCATAAAGACTGACTTAGGCCTTCATGATCCCACAGTGAATACCATAACCCGTCTAAGAAGGACATGAAGGGTGAGGGGATAAAAGAGTATAACCTGTTAATATGCATATTTTTAAGAAGAAATCTAAAATATGGCCCAAATTATTCACAGTTGAGATTGATATTTATTTTATTTCTTCTAACAAGTAAGCTTACAAAATTATGATATTATTTTTAAAGACTGTTCCAAATGCCTATCAGCACTTCTAACAAAGATTCTCTTCATTATCTCCCTTATCTTTGTAACATAAAGCCTTCCTTAACTGTTCAAGATTTCCTTTGTCCCATGAATTTTTAAAAGTTTGTAGAATAGACATGTAAATCAAACACTTACTGATAATAACTCGCAAAGAAATTTATCTTAAATCAATTCTGGCATACATATAATTTTACAATTAAAGATGAAAGCAAATCTGAATGCCGAGATGGATGAGCTCATTTGTAGAAAAGTGCCACTGTTAATACAGTGCTGATTTTGTTTTAGAAACATAATCATTTCCATTTAATAATATATGAAAATGCAATAGGATAATTTTTAAAAACAATACAACTTAAAACTTCTTGGGCTTAACCAAATATAGTAAACACTATTAATAAATAAAATTTCTTAAGAATTTTGACATAATTCTTTAGTGTTTTAGGAGATCCTGCCACCAGAAGTTTGAAGACAGCTTGTCTAGACAATTTGCTTCACACTTTGTTCAATTTGAAGTAATAAAAAAAATATGAAAAGTATATAATCTTTGTGGAGAATGACCCAATCTTTTCAACTGAAAATTTTCTTAGATTGTATGGCAGACTGTATTTTTTGAAAGTGGTCACATTAGTGATATTGGTCCCATAAAATTCTCCCAAAATTTTGACACTCTTCCCACTACAAGGTAACAACTAGTTGCCTTGCTACAGCTGGATCAGTCTTAGTGGTTCACTTTCAGTTAAAGGAAGGTAGTAGACAAGTTTACAAGGGTGAGTCCTCCCCCCACCCCCCGATTCCCTCTCCTTCTCTCTTCTCTCCACCTTGACCTTGAGGGCCCAGAGTAAATTATTTCATCTGCTCCATGCTACAGAAACTATCTGGATAAACAGCATGAAATCAAAGAGAGTTTCCCGAGGACCTCTACTGGGTCCATGTTCTAGCTAGCTATTGCTGTTCATTGCATCATGACTGCCTGTGCTCTCAAACCTCATCCTGAGGTCCAGCCTCGAAATGACCTAAGATGGAGCACAGAAGATCTAACTCCAGTGGTTTTCACCCAAATTGTATACATGTGCAAAGCAATGTTTTGGTTGTTTTAAGACAAAATTTTGGGCTTATTTGTTACATAACCATGGTAACTGAAATGAGCCCTCTCTGGAGTGTAGTGAAATGGCCTTAGGTAAAGGGAGGGTGTATCATACTTAGAACAGCAGGAGGAGGATGAGCACTTCCTCCATGATCATCCACTAGCCAGGGGAGAATATGGAGGTCCAGTTGCCCACCCCATCTCAAGGTCACTGGAAGCATACCATGCAAAATCAGTAAAAGACGGGACATGCCAAGTTCAATTACAGAACCAGTGAAGAAAGGGAGAAATAAAAACGACATCTATTGGAAAAAAATCTAAACATTTTATTGACAACTGCTATACATAAGGACATTATACTGCAATCATCCTCTCATATGACCCTCCTTTCCTCATCTCCTGACTCCTCCCTCCACTGAATCCCTTCTTCTTTCCAACTAGTCTCTCTTCTATTTGGCTGTGTCATTTGTTTCTCTCCTATTATGCAGGTCTTGTGCAGGTAGTGTCAGCCACTGTGAGGTCATGAATACCGTGGCATTTCTGTCTGGAAGGGAGTGTTGCAAAAGCACTCCTTCCCTTCTTTTGGGTCCTACTTTTAGAAAAAATGAATTTAAATGAAATGTACTACTTATAAAATTATATATGTAATTATATATATATATATATCAATTACATATATATCAATTCTATATCAAGGGCTGCGGAGATGGGGAGATGGATTAGTGGTTAAGGTGGTTGCCTACAAAGCCAAAGGACCCATGTTGTACTTTCCAGGACCCACATAAGACAGATGCACAGGTGGCATATGAGTCTAGAATTTACTTGCAGTGGCCAAAGGCCCTAGCATGCCCATTCTCTCTCTCTCTCTCTCTCCCTCTCCTTCTTTCTCTCTCCCTCAAATAATAGTAAATAAATAAATAAATAAAATTATATATCAAATGTTATCCATCATACTAGTACACATTCTCCATTATATAATTTAGTAATAATCAAACATAATTACATAGTACCCTCCTTCTTTGACAGATAACTGAGTACAAAATGATGATGGCTGTTTAGCAGTTTGCCTCGAGTCACATAGTTACAGCTACAGTTCACACTTAGGGATTCTGATTTTTCCCACTTCATTAATGTGCTTACCTTCCTCTCCTCCCCCTTCCATTCTTTCCCCTTCATTCCTCTCTATAATGTGTCTACAAGTTTTCAGGCTCTAACCTAAGATGCAGGGAAAGAAAATATACCACACTTCAAAGGCAATATTACTGATTTTCTCTCAGGTGGGAACTGTCTGCACCATGTAAAGCCCTGGCTAATGACAGGTGGCATTAGGGGCAAGATGGAATAAGGAGATTGTTCATAATTTACCATAAATGATTTTTCAGTTGAAGAGAAATAGGAAATGAGCCAGAAGGCTGTGGATCAGAGGTCAACACCTGCTGCTCCCTCCGCATGTCCACAGCTTCTGACATCTCATCTGCTGGGAAATCAGAAGCACTGAGATGCCAGCCAAACCAGGGAGCACCAGGGTCTTGCTGCCAGCAACTGCCAGGTCTTAGCCTCCTGAATGCCACTCGGCAACACTGTGCTCCTTGAAATGACTCACACAACCCTGATATGCTGTGGCAAAATAAAGGCTGAGTGTTACTTTACTTGGGGAGCAGATGCCTTGATGCTTCTCTGGTACGTGTCACAAGTAGCATATGTATTGCTTCTTTGCAAATGTGCATTCATAGGAGTGTGTGGGAACACAGCAGAGGCAAGTTCCTTTATGTAATGCTGACATAGGCAGCAAATGTCGAGCACTTCCTATGTCTAGGAGCTGTTGTTTACTGGTGAAAATTGGCTTAGGGTTCTGATATCTACAGGGTGACTTTTTCCCAAGTCTTAGATAAACAACAGCTTGAAAATATTGCCTTCATTCAGAATGGTACTAAGTTTTATAGTCTCCCATTCTATGAAAGAAAATCCTTTCTAATTCTAGCTTTCTATTGGTAGCTCAAGGTAGCATTTATGCTATATATTACCTTCCCTGAATAGGTATCAACTGGTAAGTTCACAAATGCTAAGATCTGTACCTAGTTCCTTACTCCTGTGAAAATTATCCACCCTGTTATTCTTTTACTTTGAAATGGCACTATTTCTTCTCTTATCTATCTAATTTCCCCATTATAACTTTGAACTTAAATGACTGATTTTTGAGATGGTGGGGTCTTACTAATGTTGCTTATTGTGTTCAAACTCTCAAGCGCAAGAGATCCTCCCACCTCAGCCGTCTTCTCAAGTACTGAGACCACAGGTGCATATCACATGTCTTGCTTTAGTTAATATTTTTAACTTAATTATTTAATATTGCTTAATTATCATTAAACCAACTCACTAAAGCTTTGGAAAGAAATTTTAATTAGCACAATCTGCCTCAAAAGGGAGAAAATATGAGAACAATTACACTTTTCTTGATTTGCAGCATTTAGCATTTTTGTAAATCTAACTCTGCATGTACATAACTAATAAAGAAAAGAAAACAAAACAAAATTTTCAAATTAAATGTATTTTAACTGATTTTCACATGTATTTTAAGTATGAGAAGGAAAGATCTCAGCTTTTGACCCAAGCCATCTCAAGCCTTGTTCCACACCTCTTAGGTCACAAGATGTTTAATTTGAACAAGTTGTAGTAAGCTCCATGTTGCTAGGATAAATTTCCAAACAGATACAGTTTATGGAAGAAATGGGATTTATTTGGAGTTTACAGATCCAGGGGAAGTTCCATAATTATGGAAGTTGGCCCACCTTCACAGATCCAAGCAGAAAGAAATCCACAACCAGCCAGTCAGCACCAGAAGCAAGCACAAAACAGAATAGCAGGGAAACAGCGGCAGGGACCCAGGCAGAGCTCACACTACTCTGCGTACCTTTAGCTTGGAATTTGGAATTCAGATATGCCCCCAGTAATACCTTAGGTCTGGACCTCAGGATCTACCGCCAATGACGCCTCTTCCAAACAGGCAGCTAGAGACAAGTTTTAATAAAGCACCTGAGTCTATTGGAGAGCATACATTCAAACTATCACAAGACTCAATTCTTTTTGTTGAATATACTATCACAAATTTGAACTAGACAAGACATACTATAGTTCACTTGTCATACCCTCCAAAGTCCACTATTCAAAAATATTTGTTACTTAAACATAATGTGTGTGTGTACTTATATACTATTAAATACAAGGGAGTTGAGATAAATGGAAACACTGCCTGTTATTAGTAGGAAAATGCCAACATTAAACCCAGGGTAGACAACAAATTCTTAATAATTTTGCTTTAGATTTGAGCAGTTCAATGATAATATCTTATCAAGAGATCTTATTTCTATGTTAATTATTCATTTCTTCATGGAGTCTAGGAAAATATGGAGTTAGACAAGCTTGAAATTAAGAGGGAAAAGAAGGAGTCTCAAATGTAAGACATCAATCCTCCAACTTTACCATACATCATAACGAACAAGAAGGCTGCTTAACAGACATCACTAGGTCCATCCCTGACTCTTCCACTATAAATGATGAGTGGCAATATTTGCTTCTATCACACACAAAATATCTCAGAAGTTTTACACTAACTATATAACAAAATTGATTAAACATGTGCTATAATAATGGCAAATGAAGGGTGCAGATTTCCACCCCCAGCATAATACCTTGAGGCTCTCTATAAGCAGCTGTGTTTATTCAAATTCAACAAAATTGGTGAAAATTATGCAAAGGAAATAACCAAAAGTCTCTGAAAATGGTCCTCAGTCATGTATCAAGGAAAATAAGAAAAATGCATGTATTCAAGAAGTTTTAGAAAGGTAAGACATCTATGGGGTGTAGAAAAAGTACCTTCTCTTTGCAGGGATACCTGACCAGGAGGTGTTTATGGGAGGAAGAATTTATTTCAGGCTTATGGTTTTTAAAGGATGTTTCGTCGTAGCAGGGGAACATGGCAAAACTGAGTCTGGGCATCTCCAGCAAGGTTCCACCTCCCAAATCACCACCAGCTGGGGACCAAGTATTCAAAACACATTAAGCTATGGAGACATTTCATTCAAATAACCATGATGAATGGTGCAGCTGTACAGCAAGACACAACATGTTTTAAAGCCAGTCTCTCCTACTGTCTTCCCAGAGAAAAACTGACTTCACTTAAAATGGAACAGATAGTGATTCAATCCATAGGGTGCTCTAAACACTGTGGTGATTCTCAACTAGGCAAAATGGAAATCCCACCTCAAACTGATGCAGCCAAAAATATGTTCTTAGCTATCAGCCAAAGTGGTATCTTCCTGAGAGGAACAAGATACCAACATGTGTCTTCCTGTTTTCAAACCCCTACTGCTGAGTCTAAGTTCCAAATAAGCAGAGCTGAAGGTTGGGTTTGCCTTTTCCGTCCTAGGCCTACTCTTGGGACAGATGCTCTGTCTTACACATAGTTACACTTAGATTACGGAGGTATTGGCCCATAAGGAAATGCCTCTTAAGGAGCAACATCATAGCTTAATATTGTTGGGAGAATAAAATGCACTAAAGCAATACAGCCAGTCATTAAACAAATAAATAAATGAGAGCAAGAAGTGTTAGAGAGTGGAGGAAGTCAGAACTCAGAGCTGCTATATTATCTAACATGCTTTGCTTAAAATACTTAGCAATGAAGGCATACCCTATCTAAACAAGCATATGGAACACAAATATAGCATTTTAAATGAAATGTATAGTTTTATGCCTAGATTACTATCTTTTTAAAATATATATTTATTTATTTGACAGAGACGCGGGAAGAGGCATGCCAGGGCCTCTTTCCAATGTGAACGGACTTGATTCATGTGCCATTTGCACACATGGCTTTATGTGGGTACTGGGGAATCAAACCTGGGCTAGCAAGGTTTTCCAGAAAGCACATTTAACCACTGAACAAACTCCCCACCCCATGCTTAGATTATTAATAAAAATATCTCTAATCAATATTTTTGACCTGAAATTCTAAGGAAAATAGAGTAAAATAGCTTTAAAACAAATAGAAGAAAGAAAGAAAAATAGAGGAGAAATTCATGAAATGAAATATATAAAATCAATGAAATCAAAGTATTTAAAAATATTTATTGGGCTGGAGAGATGGCTTAGTGGTTAAGCGCTTGTCTGTGAAGCCTAAGGACCCCGGTTCGAGGATTGATTCCCCAAGACCCACATTAGCCAGATGCATAAGGGGGTGCATGCATCTGGAATTCGTTGACAGTGGCTGGAGGCTCTGGCACGCCCATTCTCTCTCTCTCTCTCTGCCTCTTTCTCTGTCTGTTGCTCTCAAATAAATAAATAAATAAAATATTTATCAAGAGGGTCCAACCAGGATGCCAAAGCTGGCATTAAGCTAATGATCATCTTAGTTCAACCTCCCAAGTTACAGGTGTCCATCACCATGCCTTCTTCAAAGCTGATCTTTAATAGGTCAAGAAAATTGAAAACTTTCAATTAGACTGACTAAGGTAACACAGAGAGAAGACAATTTACTGCTATGGGGAGTAGGAGAAGGGAAAACAGCACCTTTGATGTTACAAAAATAAAAAAAAGGAATATTATGACTAGTTGTGTGGCATAAAATTAGATTTAGATTGAATTGAAAATATACCTAGAACAGCACAGACTACCAAAACTGACTCATAGAAGTATAAACAGGTTGAATAAATCTATAAAAAGGGGAAAAAATTACTGTTTGAAAAAACACAAAGGATCACCTAGCTTCTCTATTGAATACTTTAAATATTCAAGCACTTAATGCTAATTCTTCACAAACTTCTCCAAAAATAAGGATTTTTGCCAATGATTATATGAGATGATATTATTGTGATACTAAAACTATACCTACATATAGCAAGAAAGTGAGACAATAGACCAATATTGTTTATAAATATGCATAGAGAATACCAGGAAACTGAAGCCAGCAAAATAAAAAAAGAACAGTTATATATAAACCTTGGTTCAGTGGGATATATCCCATGTGAAGGGTGCATTTAGTAGTCATACACAATAGCCACAAGATTAAAAAAAATACAAGTATCTCAGTAAATGTAGAAAAGGATAGAGTTCTATCAAAGACAAATAAGCAAGAAAACATTAAGTGTATCTATATTGAAATAATAGCAATAAAACTATCACCATTTTCAGATGACACAATCTAGTATATAGTAAATCCTGAGAAACTTACAGAGAAAAATTGGAATTGCTAAATAAGTTCATCAATATTGTGTGACACAGCATCAACATATAAATATCAATTGTATATTTTCACAATCATTATATCATCATTATAATAATGAATAATCCAAAAGAGATAAAGGAAAATAGTTATAATAGCATCAATAAGAATAAAATATTCACATTAAGAAGAAATTAAGAAGAAGGATCCCATGCTCCTGGATAGGCAGAATTAACATTGTGAAAATGGCAATCTTACCAAAGGCAATATACAGATTTCGTGCAATACCAATAAAACTACCAACATTTTTCTCCACAGAGACTGAAAAAATGATCTCAAAAATCATATGGAATGGTAGAAGGTCTCGGATATCAAAGAATATCCTCAGCAAAAGAAACACCTCTGGTGGCATCACCATACCTGATCTAAAGCTATATTACAAAGCCATAGTAATAAAAACAACGTGGTACTGGCATAAAATCAGGATTATAGACCAATGGAAAAGAATTGAAGACCTGGAATTTGGGTCAAGTAACTACAGCTACTTGATACTTGACAAAGGTCCTAACAATGCAGGCTGGAAAAAAAGACAGCATCTTAAACAAATGGTGGTGGACAAACTGGATAACCATATGAAGGAAAATAAAACTTGAACCACACACACATCTCGCCATGCACAAAAATCAAGTCCAAATTGATCAAAGACCTCAATATAAGACCGGAAATTTGGCTACAACTGGAATTAAAAAATAGGAGGAACTTTCCATGATATAGAAATGGGAAATGACTTCCTGAACAAAACCCCAGTAGCTCAGGAACTTATACAATCACTCAACCATTGGGGTCTCATGAAGCTAAAAAGTTTCTTCACAGAAAAACATAGAATAAGCAGAGCCAATGGATTACCCACAGAATGGGAGAAATTTTTTGCTGGCTATACAACTGACAGAGGCCTAATTTCTAGAATCTACAAAGAACTCAAAAACCTAAATAATAGAAAGTCAAACAACGCAAACTACTCACTAAATGGAACAAAGAACTGAACAGGGAGTTTTCAGAGGAAGAAATACCAATGGCAAACACAAACTTAAGAAAACATTCATCATCCCTAATCATCAGGGAAATGCAAATTAAAACAACTATGAGATTCCACCTTTCCCCAGTAAGGATAGCAAACATCATTAAATCAAATGCTGCCAAGGATGTGGAGAAATAGGAACCCTCATTCACTGTTGGTGGGAAAGCAATATGGAGATTCCTAAAAAGGCTGACCACAGCATTACCAACAGACCCAGTTATTCCCTTACTAGGCATTTACCCTCAAAGCTCCATGCCTCGGCTCAGAGAGATTTACTCAACCATGTTTATAGCTGCTCAATTCATAATAGCTAAGAAATGGAATCAACCCAGTTGTCCATCATAAGATGAATGGATAACCAAGATGTAGTATATCTACATGAAGGAATTACACAGAGCAGTAAGGAAAAAGGACACAATGAAATTTGGAGAAAAATTGCTGATCCTGGAACAGATCATTCTCAGAGAACTCACCCAATCACAGAAAGATAATCATAATTGTCACATGGTCTCACTCATCTGTGGCTCCTAACCTGAATCTGCCGAAGATGCTGACATACCTAATAAGCATCTTGAGGACCGGACAATAGGGTGGGTGGGGCAGGAGGGGAAGGGAAAGGTTGGAGTGGGATGGGGGACACAAAACTGTTCCCAAATGGTAATGTTACACTAAAATTCTACATTCTAAATGACAGACTAAATGGTTGAACCTTCATCAGGGCCTTAGAGGGAACACCTGAATCACAGGGCTCTGGAGAAGATATGAAGACTAACCTTAATCTTCTCCTGTTTCTCTCACTCTCCCTTTCTCTCTCTCCCTCTTCTCTCTATCTCTTTTTATTACCTATCTTTTTCTTCCTTCTTTTCCCTAGGCACTGGCCTGTAACTTCCAGTAACAGCATGTGGTTAACATCCACAATGAGCTGCTGATCAGAGAGTCCTACAAGTTTTCCCAAAAGAAGACAGATTTCTGTCAGAGTACTTGGCCCACCAAAAGTTAGTGGTAAGAACCTACTGTTGAAGACACCATATGCTGTTGATACAAAACATGGAGTGACCTGGCTGGAATCTGGAAGAGAGTCAGTCTCCAGACAGTTATCTTGTCTAGTACTATAAGGTGCTACACTAGCGACTCAGGGAAAATAGCCAACATCTGTCCAAGCAACCCGTGGTCTAAGCTACTCAGCAGCAAACAACCTGACGTGATGCTCAGACAGGTGCAATAGTGGTATAAGCCATGGTGGGTAACCAACTGTTCTTTACTTGGCTAACAGATCCCCTCAGTGGAATGGAACCTATAGCTGGATCTGGGAAACAATTCAGAACCATATCCAAAATACTAGCTCACTGTCCATTATCAAGCTCCCATCAATTATGGGCTACAAGAGGACCTACACCTATTAAATTCTCTCTAAAATAATAATGGTTATTTCACTTATCTGGTGCTGACTTCACTCTCCATCAGAAAATTTGCTTCTCTTTCTCAGATGGATGCAGAAACTGAGGAGAGAATCAGCCCATTATACATCGACAGTTCCCCAGCTGAAACCAAGAGTAATTGGGGAAATGAGCAAGAGTGCTGCTTTCTTGGTGAACCTCCTACCAGCATAAAGTGAAGGAGATAGACACAGAGAACAGTCAACTCATACCAAAACAGGTATCCAGAGACACAGAGGCTCTCAAGACCTCAACACTAAAGTAGACCAAAAATGAACCCAACATGGCTCAGGGATATTTGCAGAACAGGGGGAGGAAAGATTGTTAGAGCCATATGTTGGGACATTATGCACAGAGATATTGCCTCTTACTGGTAACTGATGGCTAACTCCACAATGCATTACCTACATTCCCCAACAAAGAGGGTCTCTTGGGAGGGAGGAGGAAAGGGAGGAAGCTAACGATGGTACTGATATGGCTACATATACATTGTGTACATAATTAATAATAATAAAAACATTAAAATAACAAACAAGAAAATGGTAAAATATCCTCTGTCCATTTATTGATCTATATGTATATATCAGTACCAGTATAAAATAAACACACCTGCTGAAGTGCCTAAACTAGTTTTTAAAATGGACACACACATAGACAAACAAATTATGCTACAGATACTGAGTATTATTAATATTGAAATGATCACCCAGTTGCCAGTATGTGACTAAAGTATAGCATGAAGTAATCAGCATTACTAGAAAAGCTTAAAATTTTACTTTCATTCTATTATTTAATTTTTCAATCAAAACATTACCTAAACATAGGTCTCTGTAACTGATGTGCCAAAACATATATTGAAGCTAAAATGCATGTCAACTTTGATTTTCTCACTCCATGACATGGTCTGAATCTTAAAACCTCACAAAGTGCTGCTTGATACACTTCTGCATATCCCATGATGCCAATGGCACCATTTCCATGGTAACTTTAATGCTTGAAAAGGAAAAAACAGAAGGAGTCTTAAGAAAATTGCACAAAGTGAACAAAATAAATTATTAGATTGAACATATGTGGCATAAACAAAATATGGGGTGCAGTTATTAAAAATGAATTGCCATTTTAAAAAATGAAAACAAGCATAACTCAGGCATGGAACCTCAGCTTATGGGGGATGTGGTCACCCTGAAAGTGGCAGAACAACCACCACCTTTGATGACACAAAACTGGAGGCTCACACAGCCATCTAAATATTCACTCATCTCCCAGTGGATGTACAAACTTTCATGTAATCTTTAATAATTAATTAATTTAAAAAATAGTGAGTAGTTGTCTGGAGAGATGGCTTAGTGAATAAGTCATGTGCCTGTAATGCCAAAGGACCCAGGTTTGATTCCCTGGGACCCACGTAAGCCAGATGCACAGGGTGGCGAATGCATCTGGATTTCATTTGCAATGGCTAGAGGCCCTGGCGTGCCCATTCTCTCTCTTTCTCTCTCCACCACTTTCTCTCTCAAATAAATGAACAAAAATAAAATATTTTAAAATAATGGTGAGTAGTCATCAGATTGATGTCAACAATAGCAACTATCTACTACTTATACTATGCTATCACAAAATGTGTTTAACACTATTATATAATTTTTTAATCTACAGAAGTGTCAATTTTATGCTGAAATAAAAATTTTGAGTCAAAGGCTTTAACCACTAAGCCATTTCCTCGTTCTCCTGAAATACATATTTTGAAAGGCAGCTACCCTCACAGATATTCAACCAATAAGCCAAAAGAGATACATATTTAAATTTTTTTTAACTTCCAAACCTCTGTTCTATTTAAGCTTAATATTTTCAGGTAAGAAATTGACACTGGAAGAAATCATAATGAATTACATTAGCTGGTGACAGATGCAGAACTAAGAATACAATCAAACTCATATTTAAGCAAAATATTTTATTCTTATATGTTTGTGTTTTAGTCCTCTGAACTAAAGTCAAGCAAAGCTTACTTTTAAAGACATGTGTTTACTCACAGAAGAATACCTTAGATACAATCTATATCACTGGACTTGTTTCATTAAATCCTTACTATCTAGTCCTGGCTTTTTAAATGCCTCTATTTTTGTTTCTATCAATTCTAAACATTTAGGTGAATTACATACACACTACTAAACATTTTCAGAAAGAAGAGCAGTGCAGAATCACTGAAGACTCACTTGGCCTAGTTCATCATTTTGCTTTAGTTTGGCTCTAATAATATTAATGCCCTAAATTGAAAACTAAAATTTGATTTTCAATTGTTCAAGGCCTCTAATCCAATATAACCATGAATAATAAGATGTGATGTCTTCAGAATTATAAACTAAAATTTGATTTCTGATTGTTTATTCACTCAAATAATGAGTGTACTGAATGCTGGCTATATAAGGGGCACTGTCCTTGGCACTAGGGGCACAGGCACAAATCTGGAATGGTACAACTCATGGGATGCAAGAGAAAAAGCACATGAGAATAATGTTTTATGGTGTGATAAAGATTTGTGATGTTTCCCTAAGGAAGTGTGCCTGAGTTTTAAAGATATGTGAATGAAAGAAATAGTAGAAATCTACTTGCCCACCACCTTTTATTTATGTCTAGTTTTTCCAATACTGATGATTGAACCCAGGGCTTCAGGAATGCCAAAAACGGCGATCTGTGAATAAGGTACTCAGCCCAGGCCCCATTTATTTGAAAAGAAACTGATTATCGACTATGCATATCTGTACCTGTTCTCCTTCCTGAGTCCCATCAGTATAGAGAGAAATTGTGCAAAGCCAGATCTCACTAATATTATCTGTAGGTACATGTATACTCATATGGTATGGTAAAATAAAAACAAAACGTGAACTGGACTGGTAACCTCAAGAAAGAGTCTTGTATTGGTGCATTTTCTGTTGCTAATAGCACAATAGTAAGATGGCATATTATAAAGACAAGAAGTTTTTCATGGTTCAAAGCTCTGGTCCAAGATCAAGGGGTCACATGGTAGTCTTCTTGCTAGAACAATCCTGAGGTACTACTGGGAATTATATGATGAAAGATAAGGAAACATGTTCATCTGGTCATTCTTTGAGTCATCTTTACCTTCCAAAGATTCCAACTCTAAACACTAATAGTAATTTCCCATGGTTTCTCAATACATCACCATGGTGATTAAGCTCCAAAGTGAATTTTGAGGGGAAACATAACAGACAAGCCATATAAATTTATATATTTTGAATTTTTAAGAATATGATACAGGTAAGATGCTCAGTAATTTATTTATCAGTATTATGACTTCAGTTCATTCTGCTACCCAATTTTCCCAGTTACTTTGAGAATTACACATAGGAATAGATACAAAAGTGCTTTGTAAAATTTAAAGCACAATGAACTGTAACATTTCATAGCTTCACATATAATAAACCTGGATATATAAATAAGATGATTAATTTAATTGTGAGGAATTAACTGGATTATCAGAATGAAATATATTGTTAATTGTGAATTAAAAGAATGAAGCTTATTTAATTCTTATCCATTCGTCATTTGTTGTCATATTTGTGATATACAAATACTCAAATCAACAGAGAGGAAAAAGAAATTAACAACTATAGGAAATGCAATTCTATGTCTCCTTTCACTCCCAAGGCAGAGCATGGGGATTCCTTCCTAATTAAAGCATAAACGTGTATGTGAAAATTCTTCATAGTTGATACCTGAAACACTCACAGTTACTTCCAGGGAAGATTCTCATACCCACTGCAATTGCTGAGGAGTAAGCCCCAGTAGCAAGGGTTACCCCACATGTACCTACCACCAGTCCAACTTATTGCAAAAGGGCAAATGTCCAAACCAAATGCAGCAGCCAGTTGCTGGTTCTCCAGGGAGGTATGATATGGCCTTGAATAAAGTCTGTGAAGACTTTCAGTAATAAGATTTTAAGGTACTGGGGAGTTAATAATGGTAGACTAAAGACAGATGACAGACATAGCATGGAGTCAGGAACATAGGAACTATGGGCATGTTACAAGGAAGCAAATCCCATGGTTAGCAAAAATTTGTACAGGAACAGAGGAGTATGGGTATGCTGCTAAGGGGTGTTGGAAGAATGTTCAAAAGAGAAATTAGCACTCTTTAAAGTGCCTTTGTCCCTGTGGCATTAGTCCTGTTTGTATATAAGTCCATGAAGTTGGAGCTGAGTTCATAAAGCCTCAAGGCTATGTAGGAAAAATTTGAGATTTATTACATGAGGCAGTGAAGCTGTGGTGATTAGAAGTGAGGACAACAGTGTTTACTAGTGGGGTTCTGTGGAATAAGTCAGACAGTGAGCTGACTGACATCTGAGGAATTCACTGACTGTATTACCTGCACCATCCACTCAGATGATAGTCATGCAGAGTAGTCAAACTCAGATAAGGCATCTTGAAGAAACGTACTGTATGAAATTAGCATGTTTGTAAAAAATGATGGGGAAAATGTGTTGGGAGTAGACATTGCTTACTGCACATTTCAGATGCACCTTCACAGTCCTGTAGTTACTCTAGCCACTGCTGCAGTCATTAATTTCATATGCATTTTGATGAGATCTAGTCACACACAAGCAGATACCATTTCACATTGGACCAACAGTCATCACCTGCTCATTGTCTCAGGGTTCTGTCATCATGCTGTCTGAAGTTGACAGAATCCAGTACAACCTGAAAGCCATGCCTGAGAAATGGGAAATGAGAGCCAAGAGGATTTCCATGTCTCCCTGGATGGATAACTTTAAAAATCTTGCCATGGGCAGGGTGTAGTGGTGCATACATTTTAATCCCAGCACTTGGGAGACAGAGGTAGGATGATCACTGTGAGTTTGAGGCCAGCCTGGGACTACCTAGTGATTTTCAGGTCAGCCTGGGCTAGAGTGAGACCCTCCCTCAAAAAAACAAAAATCTTTCCACGGGAAGCATAAACAACCATAGGATCAAAACCAAACTGTAGCAATAGCCAACACAATAATACATTCTGGTATAAATTCCCCCTTCCCTTTTCACAACCTTGTATTACATATGTTTCCTGGCATAGCACTGCTAAATAAATCTTTCATATGTGCCTTGTTACTACAGGCACTACATTCAGAGATGCTCATGGTACAATTGTACAGAAAGCAAATATTCAGAATATGAATTTGACCCTGAACCAGCATTAAGTGGCCAAACAGTAGGAAGAACACACAGCTAGTGGGTAATAGGGTTTTAAAAGATCAGAGTGACAAGGCTCTCTTCTTAAATGGGATAAGATGCCAGTTGAAGGTAAGACATAGGGAGTAATTATGACAGTTTTAAAGTATAGTATGTGGACTCTGAATCCAGCTGACTTTAGATGTCAGCAAAAACCTGGAGAAAATATGTGACTCAGAGAGCCTCTCTATCTCCAAAAATTTTATGTAAAATTATGATGCAAAACAGAACAAGAAGTATAAGAATGTCCAAAATACAAATATTATTAAATAGACAAAAGCAGTTCCCTGGACAGAATAAAAAGAGGTCTTAATAACTTCCATGGGGACATTTGGGTGTATAAACGCTATCTTCAACTCCTAAACTACACTGAATTTTCTATGTTGGCAAAAATGTACTCTTTTACTTAAGGAAAGAAAGTAGCCTTCCATTGAGTAAAGACTTAAGACTCATGTAACAAGAACTTCATCAGATGATAACTACGTTTCTCAATTTCTACTCCCAGTCTTCATTGCCCCACGGCAATGTTCAGGATATCAGCACATGACCCAGAAAATGCATTCCTTCTTCAGAGAGTAAATGACCTGTGAGTCAAAGAGGGATTGGAGGAACTGGATACATGTCTAGCAGGAATCGGGGAGCATGTGTAAAAGTGAACCTTAAGGGTGTTGGGTCGTGAGAATGCAAAGTAAGACCAAATGAGAAAAGATTTATTAATATGGTGGCAGTTGGCCATAACTTGCGCATAAATATATCCAAACTTTTCACATTGCAACAAAGTTCATGTTCATTAAGCACACAATAAAGTTATTAAAGATATTGCAAAAGTTATATACTGGGCCTAGGGAGATGATCCAGTAGATAAAACACTCACCACATAAGTGTGAAGACCAGACTCTTGAAACCAAGAACCCATGTAAAGCAAGATACAATAGCACACTTCTATAGTCCCATCCCTCCTCCAGCGAGATGGGAACCAGAAATAAGAGAATTTCCAGAAGCTTGTGGGCCAGATAACCTAGTGCATGCAACAGTGAACAAGAGAACCTGACTCAAAAAATATGGAAGGCAAGAACTTACACCCAAGTTTGACCTCCACATTTTTTCTCCTCTTCTCTTCTCTCCTCTTCTCTTCCCTTCACTTCTCTTCTCTTCTCTTCCCTCCCCTCCCCTCACTCAGTTTACCCATTTGGCAACCAAAAAATTAAGATGGGCTATAATAAAACTGAATTGTTAACTCTAATAGTAGCTGTAGAAAGACTATGGCATGTTTAATGGAATAGATAATATTACCTCTGGTGTGTGACTAATAAATTGTTGAGCACATTCCTCTCAATTCTGTTTAAAAAGAATAAAGGTCAAATGTATTCATTTGTTTATGGGAAGGGTCAATACAGAATTATTTGGCCTTTAAGTCATCATGACCACATTGCTTTCCACCAAATGTAATCTTGGTCATATCAATATTCTAGAGACTATCTTACTTCAAAAATCTCATATCAATTCAGAAGCCTCTTCCACTAGCAAATGTTTCAGGAACCTAAAGAATGAGATAATCTGGGAAATCTCTAAAGCAAAAATATAGGCTCTGGGGCTGGAGAGATGGCTTAGCAATTAAGGCCTGCAGAGCCAAAGGACCTCATTTCGATTCCCCAGAATCCACATACGCCACATGCACAACGTGGCACAGACGTCTGGAGTTCACTTGCAGTGGCTAGAGGCCCTGGTGCCCCCATTATCTTTCTCTCTATCTGACTCATTCTCTTTTTCACTCTGTCTCAAATAAATAGATCAGTTAAAAAACTGTAGGATCTCCTATTGCAATCTTTACTCCATAAAAGAAGAATAAGAAGCATGTCCTTAAAGGGCTCTTTGGATTCTGAAATCAACATCTTTAACATTTGGGCTTATTATATTCATCACATAACTGAAATGGCAATTTCACATGGACCTACAGCAAGACAGGAGTCTATAATAATTTCATACTATACTTTCAATTTCTCTGCCATTCAGGTCATTTTACATGGCAAGACCAGGGCAAACAGAAAATAATAACAGTTAGATAAAGACATTGTGTGGAGTATTTTACAAGCCACAAAAGGAAAGTTACAGCACAGATCCCTGCATTCTGGAGTGAAATGATGCTTTCTTCGGGAGAGAACTATTCTATTTTGCAAATTAATCTGATTTGTTAAAAAATTTTTATATTACCCAAGCACCTAACTATGAGATACCAGATGACCACGAAACTAAAGCTTCCCATGAAGAATGGGTATTTTCAAATCTATAGAGTCCTAAGTTAGGGAGTATAAAGCAACAATCCACCGTCTGATAGAAAAATACCTCTCACAACAGCTCTTTCACCACCCCTTTTAGTACAGTTGTATCAATACCCCTCTTAAAACAACTGTTGTAGTACTACTCTCAAAATTGTCTTAATACCCCTCTTACAAGTATTTCAGTGCCCCTCTTACATCAGCCACACCTAGGGGAAACTGCTCCGCACAATTGTTTTGGAAACTCACCAAATGGTGCTATTTTAATATCATCACCACATTGTAAAAAATTGCCAGAATTCTGTGACTTTCTCTTACAGTTTTTCTATTTTCTGATTTTTATTTTTAATTAGGGAACAACTGAGGTCCAGTGTGATACTTCAGTACATGTATGTAATATGTATTGATCAGATCAGGATAGTTATCACAAAAATTTATCATTCCTTTGTGTTGAGAGCACTCAAAATACTAGTAGCATTTTGATATACATGATTAATTGTTGTCTGTCATAGTTACCTTACTGTCTACACTGTCTTTGATGTTTTTTTTTCTCCCCAGAAGCAATCTGATAGACTTTACATCAGACCATTGCCAAGTGCAAATCACTCCTTCTGACAGTTCACTGACACAGTGACAAAAACACTGACACAGACATGCTTGGAATTACACATATGAAGCTTAGAAATGTAGTAAAATTAATAATGCCTTTGTGGTCACCCTTGACTGAAAGAGGAATAAATCTGAAAGATAGATGTTTTTTCTCTTCTCTCCTCTGAGATGAATTTCTTTCTTTCTCTCCCTCCCTCCTCCCTCCCTCCCTCCCTTCGTCCCTTCCTTCCTTCCTTTCTTTTTCAAAGTAGGGTCTTGCTCTAGCACAGGCTGACCTGGAATTCATTATGTAGGGCTAATGGCTGTTAGAACCAGTTCCCCCTTGTCAGAGCTCAGCTCGCTCTCCTAATACTATTTTATACCTGCTGTGGCAGAGGTGATGTCCAGCCTCTGCTCATGACATGCTTTCTCCTGACATCATGAAGCTTGAGACTGTAAGTCATGATAAAAAACTTTCCTAGCCAGGCGTGGTAGAGCATGCCTTTAATCCCAGCACTCAGGAGGCAGAGGTAGGAGGATTGCCATGAGTTCAAGGCCATCCTGAAACTACGTAGTGAAATCCAAGTCAGCCTGGGCTACAGTGAAACCATACCTCAAAAACAACAACAACAACAAAAAACTTTCCTCCCATCAGCTGCTTCTGGTATGGGTGCTTTATCCCAACAATGCAAAGGCAAGTATATCAAGTATATTATTATTCTTCATAATCAGTGACATTAGAAATGTGGGATATCCAGAAATCATTCTTCTAGGATCACCAGGCTTCCAATGCATGACAAGAAAATCTGCTTCATATTAAAAAAAGTACCTAGTTAACACAAAAATGTTATCACTTGAAAGCAGATATTATTCTAATTGGCTAGTGATGAGAATAATGAGCTAACCATTTTTAACAAAATTGAGGTTATAGAAAAATTAAAAGACAAAATAGAAAAAGACAAGATTGACTAGAACCAATAGAATCAATAAACTTGAAAGGAGGAAAACAGTAATAATAGGTAATAAGAGGGCCAAGAAATAAAATATCCAAGCAGAGCCTGAAGCAACAATTTTATAATGACCCTATGAAATGACATTGTTATGTCACTATTGCTACCCTGCAGTCAGAGAACATTTTTCATCTTACAAAACTAAAATCCTGTACTCATTAAACAGTAGCTCTCAATGCCCTGTAACAATTCTATTTTTACCCGTATAAATTTAACTATTCTATAAATGATATCATATAATATCTGTCCTTTTATGGCTGGGTTATTTGATTAACCATAATGGCCTCAAGATTCATATATGTTGTTGACAACAGAATTCCCTCCTTTTAAAAGATAAGAAGAGCAGGGCACTTAAGAGGATTGCTATGACTCCGAGGCCACCCTGAGACTACATAGTGAATTCCAGGTCAGCCTGGGCTAGAGCAAGACCCTACCTTGGAAAAACAAAACAAAAAAGAAAAGATAATGTGACACATCATGTGTGTATCTATGTATACATGTTATATGCATGTGTATATATGCATACATTTTGATGATGCATTGATCTTCTCTGATGGTTACATCAAATATTTAGACCTTGTGAATAATACTGGGATACATAAATACCAGTCTAAATAAATTGAGGTAAATACTCAGAAGTAGAATTTCTAGGAAATAGGGTAATATGTTTTTTAATTTTCTTAAGAACTTTCATTTTAAATTCCCACCTACAGTTATACGAAGGCTCCCGTTTCTTCAGGCCCTTACTAACCTTTGTTTGATCTGTTTATTTGTCTGTTTGCAGTTTAATATTATCCATCCTAATGAGTATTGGGTGGTGTCACTGTGGTTTTGATTCACAAAACTGGTGCTGTCAGTGACGTTGGGAATCTTGTCAGGTTTTTGGAGCAATTGCCCAACATCTCTGAGAAATGTCTATTCAAATCCTTTATTTTTTTTTTTGTTTGTTTTTCAAAGTAGGGTCTCACTCTAGCCCAGGCTGAACTGGAATTCATTATGTACTCTCAAGGTAGCCTTGAACTCATAGCTATCCTCCTGCCTCTGCCTCCTGAGTGCTGGGCTTAAAGGTGTGTGCCACCACACTCATTTTCTTTGTTTTTGTCATTTGACCAGTTTTGAGTCAGATTTTTCTTTTGAGCTGTAAAGGATTTTACATAGTCTTTATAGTAATCATGGATAAATATGCAAATATTTTCTCTTATTCCATAAGTTGCCTTTTTTTGATTGTTGATCGTATCCCTTTGTATATGGAAATTTTTAACTTTGATATAGTCCAATTTAGTTATTTCCCTTTTTGGTTAAGGAAACAATGTTAAATCTAATGTCATCATGCTTCTATTAGTTTCTTTTCTCATTACTATGATAAGATACACAAGAGAAGCAACTTAAAGGTACAAAATATTTATTTTGGGTCACAGTTTCACAGGCTAACATCCACTATTACAGGGCAGGCATGGCAGAGTGGCTCTATGGTGATGGGAAAGTATGGCAGGGCTCTTCACATGGTAGCCACATCAGGACATCGAGACCAGGCTGGAACCAAGACCGCCATACTCTAACCATCAAAGGCCTTCCCCTAGCAGCCCAACTTCCACCAGCAAGACCTCAACTTCTGAGGGTTATACAAGTCAGAAACTATACCACTGTTGGGGGCCAAGTGTTCAAACATGAGTCTGCTAGGAACACTTTACATCCAAACCATCATATTATTTCCCAGCCTCATGGCCATCTCATAACACCAATTGAATTCAATCCAACATCATATGTCTTCATAATCTTAACAGTTCTGAAACTGTTCAAAAGCCCGAAGTCTAAATTCTCTTCTGAGATTCAATGCAAGCTCTCAACTGTGAGGCCCTGTAAAACCAAGTTATATTCACCTAATATACAACAATATAAAAATTCCTATTTCAAAAAGGAAAAAATAGGAGTATAGTAAGGAAGGACCAAAGCCAAACACAACCAAAAATCAACAGGTCAACATTAAACCTTGGAAGTGGCATCATCTAATCCCCAAAAGGATTTAACAGCAGTGCTACTGTAGCCCTGCTTCCTGTGCTACATGAGTTCAATCTCTCTCGCTCTCTCTTTCTTTTAGTAGTTCCACTTGGCATCAGTAGTTTTCTTAAGCAGATGTTTCGTGCTCCTGGCATCTATACCATCCTAGGGTCTCCACTACAGCTTAGGTGTCAACGTCAAGTTTCACACATTGGCTTTCAAGAGAGGGCCTTCATGCAGGGAACGCAAACATACCACACATTTCCTAACACCACTGCCTTCTTTCTGAAAGCTCCACACAAGCCCCCATGACTCTGTCTCTCTTATATTCTGTCTGCCTGTAAAAGCAGCAACATACGGCTGAAACAAAGTCCTTTTGCCAGGTCATGGTATTAGCTAAGTCCCTCAGACCATAGCTGTAGTGGCCTCCTAGTGGCTGTGTGTTTTGGAGAAAACACATCACTAGAATGCTCTGTTCAAGCATGATACCTGTGAAAAGGTCTACTCTTTACAAATGGAATTCTTTCAAATGCTTGTAACTTTATGGAGCTGTCAATGGGAAAGGTCTTGCCCTCAAGGCACCTTTCCTGTAATCCCAAAGCAGAGCACAAAATTTCTCTTTAATATTGCTAATGTATTTAATATTGCTAATGTATTTAGGTACCATGTGTTGGTACCTGCCTTATCACTAATGTAAACACACTTAAACTCATTTCTTTACAAAACTACATTTTTCGATGTATCTGTAAGTTCTACTCTGCTCAGAATTCTCATGGTAAATCTGACTAGGAGCAGTCAGTGGTAAGCATGTCACAGTATGTGTGTTATAGTGTCTTATCATCAATTTCCTTAGCCAAATAAATAAGTCTCTTTTTTTTTTATTTTAGAGGGACAAAAAAAGAATTGGTGCTCTAGGACCTCAGCAACTGCAGTCAAACAGATGTTTCCTCTACCTAGTAGGCATGTGCGACCTTGCGCTAGCCTTGCCTTTGTGCATCTGGCTTATTTGGGATCTGGAGAATTGGACATGGCTCCTTAGGCTTTGCAGACAAGCACCTTAACTGCTAAGTCTTGAGGATTTAATATTCAAATATTAACAAAACATTCCCCTAGATCTTTAATCCATTTTGTGTTATTTTTAGACATGAGGTGATGGTCCAACTGCATCTTATACATACATTCAGCTCTCATGGCATCATCATAGAAGAAAAGCTGTGCCCCCCCCCCCCATGAATGGTCTTATCAGCCTTTTCAAAAATTATTTGACCACATTAATGAGAATACTGCGTTAAAATTTTAGAGGAAGTTCTTGAGAGGCTGAAAACCTACCTATAGCATGTTAAGTTATATTAAGTGATAGCGTGTATCAATTTGAATAAAATCTTACAGATAGACAAGACAAAACATCATTGTTTTTCAGTGAATTAAATTAAAAACCTGATGATTTTTCATTACAACTTATATGTTGAGTTCCAAATAAATTGTATGCTCTTAAAAATATGTGTATAGATTTATCCACATCCACGTATTTACACACTTGAGCTTGTATGATTCTTCATGATCTATTAAAGAGCAAAGTTCATCATCATTTCAGGAACTCTTATGTCAGTATCTATTAATTCCCCAAAGAAGAAACATCCACTGGAATTACAAACTTATTTTCAATTTCAAAATTTGATGTTATCTTGATAGGTAGAGCAAATGAACCTGATCACAACATAGCACACTGAACACACACACACACGTGTGTGTGTGTGTGTGTGTGTGAACCTCAAGGTATTTTTGAAATATAATTAGCATGCTTATTGATACACAGAGTAGAATCTGTCACTAGCTAATGCAAGAGGGAATCATTAAATCCATTGAGGGCTTTAACAAACCAATAAAACAGAGAAATTTGGGGGTTTGTGTATGCACATATGTGGGTACACGTACATGTGCACATGCGTGTGTAGGCCAGAGGACAACCTCAGATGTTGTTCCTCAGAAAAGACATCTACCTTTTTGAATATAGGTTCTCTCAATGATCTGAAGCTTGAAATCAGGTCCTAATCCTTGCAAGGCAAGCACATCACTGCCTGACAGCTCCTCAGACCTAGAAGAGGAAGTAATGGGGCTGGGGAAATGGCTTAATGGTTAAAGCATTTGTCTGTGAAGCCTAAGGACCCTGGTTTGATTCCCAGGACCCACGTAAGCCATATGCAGAAGGAGGCTCATGTATCTGGAGTTCGTTTGCAGTGGCTGGAGGCCCTGGCGTGCCCATCCTTTCTTGCTTTCTGCCTCTTCTTTTCTCTCTCTCTCTCTCTCTCTCTCTATCAAATAAATAAATAAAATACTTTAAAAAACAGAAAACAACAACAAAAGAAGGAAGTATTAATCGTCTGAGGTTATTTTTTCTGAGCTTGAGCTGAAAACATTAATATTTTGAGTTTAGATTCATCACTAGAATTTACATTTAGTGCCTTTGAACTTGGACTACAACTTACACCCAGCTTTCTTGTGTCTCTAGCGTATAGACAGCAAATTGTGGGACTTTTCCACATCCACAAATGCAGAAGCCAGTTTCTTTGAACAAAAATCATACATGCATACATACATTTGAATTATCTTATTGAATCTATTTTTCTGGAGAACCCTAGTAATCTACTCATTTATCTCAAGTACTTTCTCATGTTTTTCTGATAAGAGTCAGAAATATCTTTATCCTCTCAAGTACTAGAGTCAAAATCTATAAGCTTTTATATATTCTTTTCCTTCACCCAACCTACCAAGTCTTTACTAATTTCATCTCCAAAATTCTCTAAAATCACTGAAACATACATCTTTCAGACTGACATTATATTTTCTTGTTGGAATCACTCTAATGTGGCTGGGGAACATGGTTCATTCAGTAAGCACTTTATGGGCAAGCATTAGGACATGAGTTCAGAATCCTAGCACCCACATAAAAGCTAGATGCAGTGGTGCTTGCCTATAATCCCAGAATTGGGGAGAAAGACCAGTAGATCCCCAAGACAAGCTGCCCAGCTAGACTATGTGAGTCAGGCGAGTCCAGGTTTAGTGAGAGACCCTGTCTTAAAAGTTAAGGAGAGTAACTGAGGAAGGCACCCAGTGTCAACCTATGTCCTCTCCACATCTGTGCACACAACCTGAATGCACATGTACACATGCAAATACATATATGCATATATACATGTAATACACACACACATAATTGTTGTCTTAGCTTCTAACCATCTCTCAAATCTGTCATCTACACTACTATAAAAAAAAAACTCTAAAAGGCCTGGAGGGATGGATTAGCAGTTAAGGTGTTTGCCTGCAAAGCCAAAGGACCCAGGTTCAATTCCCCAGGACCCATGTCAGCCAGATGCACAAGGGGGCACATGTATCTGGAGTTTGTTTGCAGTGGTTGGAGGCCTGGCAAGCCCATTCTCTCTCTCTCTCTCTCTCTCTCTCTCTCTCTCTCTCTCTCTCTCCTTCTGTGTCAAATAAATAAATAAATAAATAAATAAATAAAAATAAAGTATTAAAAAAAATCTTGGCTATGTCTTCCTCTTCACTGAAACTATGAGTGATTGTCACACTAAATTTCCAGCACATTAGCTTGGGTTACAAAGTGCTCCACAGTCTGGCTCCTATCTTCCTCTCTAGGCATCTCACTTGCCGCCCAACATATAAACCAGTGCTTGTTGCTCCTTCAGCCTTGAATTAGGGGTAACGCTCTGGATGCTCCATTGGAAGTCTTTGTTAATGCTCTCCATCTATCTGATAAAGTCTACTTGTCTTACAACACCCTTCAGACCTTCAACTCTCCGGTGCCCTCCCAAGGTCCCTGGCAGAGTTTGTCTCTATGTAATTGCTGCTTTCTCTGTTGTGTATGTGCTTCTATCATCACATTATTGATCTTGATTACAATAATTTATCTGTGTGTTTGGTCTCCTTCCAATGAACCATAAGTTTCTCAACAGTAAGTAGTTATGTGTCATTTATCCCTTTTGTCTCTGACAACTAGAAAAGTTATCTCACCTGTCGTGGCACTCAGGAAATATTGTAGAACTGAACTGAAATAGATTTGTAGACCTCAGAGTATACTGTGTTTTCTTTGTGAAAACAATGGGTTTTGAATTATATAATAGAGCTTCCCACCTGATGCAATGGCTGCCCTTTCTTGCCTACTCACATGGAAGGAGTTTGCCTGTCGGCACACACATCAGCTAGCCAAGGCTCCCAGGTAGCCTTGCCTTTCCAAGAAAAGAGGCAGAGTAACAGAATTTTTCCAGTGAAGATAACCTAAACCAACTTAGTATACATAGTAGCCAATTCTTGTTTCCCCTTCTTTTTTGAATCAGTTTTGTTTTTCTTTTTTTAAAGACAAGGTCTCATGAAGTAGCCCATGCCAGCCTCAAACTTGCAATCCTCCTGCTTGAGCCTCCTGATTGCTATATTATAGATATGTGTCACAATGCCTGGTTCTCAAGTCATTCTTTTGCTCATATTTAATAACACATGACCAAGAAACACTATGTAGTTAAAAGGAAAAAAAGAAGGGCAAAGAACTAATAAAATTAACTCTGAAGTCATAAAGATAAAAGATAAATGTGAAAACTATAATCTTGGAGTGATTGATGTAGTTTATTTATGAAGTAAAAACATACTGCTCTAGGAAGTATCATTGAATATAAAACAGCTTTTGAAAGGTAATATGTTGAGTATTTAAAGTAAAATGTTAAGAACTAAAATAATTGACAAAAACCTAGCAACAGGATTAGAAGAAACAGATGCAATTATGTCAGAAACCATATCACATTCACAAATAGGTGAAAATAAAGTAAGAGAGAATAAATGAGGAAGATAAACATCTATTAGAAGATCTGAAGACAGAAAAACAAAGAAATCTTGAGGAATTGATGCCAGGTAATATCTCAGAGCTCAAATGATATAAATTCATGAAATTTAAAGTGCCTGGCAAGTAATAACCTGGATAAATGAAAAATATTGACATACACAGACATCTTACAAAATTCCCAAACATTAAATTGGAGAAACATTTCACAAAGCTTCTAGAGAGAATAAGGAAGAGATTACTAGTAGATGCTAGAAGGCAAAAGAGCAATTTCTTTAAAGTTATGAACAAAAGTAATGTTAAGCCTACAGTTCTATAACAAACTAAATAGCCAATTAGCAGCTTCTACAGTAAGATATACAGATATATAGTCTAAAGTTGATGAGCTAAGATCAGTTTAGATAATATTTAAAGTTTCAAAGTTAGTGAATAGACCTCAAAAACTAAAAGTTGTCTAGAGGAAAAAAAAAAATAGGCTAGGCTATAGCTCAGTGTTGAATGTCTGTAATAAGTCAGGCCCTGGATTTGATATTTACCATGGGGATGGTGCGGGGGCAAGTAAGAGAGTAGATATAATGACAGCTAACTCAAATTCATCAGATTCAATGCAAATTATTAATAAAGAAAATTTAAATTTTATGGATGAAGATAGAGTTACATGCAAATTAACAACAAAGATAAAAGCCTTGTTTGCTTTGGGACTGAGTCCAAAAACTTATGAATATACTTACAGAAAGGATTTATTAAATCTCTCTTTTTCACCTGCTGAGCTGTTTTAATTTTGTTACCACATGCTTAAAGCACTACGGTAGTTATGATAGCATTTTCCATACAGAACATCCTCCATGGACAGGGGGAATGCATTCTTCCTGCTGCTTGCATCTGGAGTGACCATGCCTGCACTGGCCACTGAAAGGGCCAATATCCCTCTTACTGGGGCTTGGAGGTGGTGCTAGACTTTAAGAAAGCTGGCAGTTCCTGCTTCTAATTTCTTGAAGTCCTGAATCACACGTTAAAAAAAAAAAAAAAAAAAAAAAAAAAAACCTAGTCTGTTTTGCGGGAGAAAGAACCCATGGGGGAACCCTGAGGTGCCAGGCATGTGCAATAAGAAGCCACCCTGATGTCCGTGCACTGCAGCCCTCCCTGTGGGTTGCAACTGTAAGATGAAGAAAATTATGCTGCATACAGTCACCCATAGTATCACCTGAAGTAAAAATTATTCTTTTGTGTTAAGCTACTAAATTTTGGGCATGACCCATGGCAATAGACAAGTAGGGCAGATGTAGTAGTGTCACAAGTAGTCACTGAGGTAGCAATCATGCCACTATTTCTGAAGTGTTAAAGAGGCATAACAAGAAGGAATGTTAGCGACAAGGGTGCCGATAGAGAAGTCTTCTGGTTTCTCCTTCAATACAGAGAAGGCAAAGAGAAATTGGTGAGGGGCAAGTTCGGGAGCTGCCTGGGAAATCTGCATAGGCCCTCCACATACAGGCCACATACAAGCCATGGATCAAGAAAGGTTGGTAGTGGCTACAAATACAAAACCATTTTGACATTATAGATAAAAAAGCAAATAAAATCACTAGACATAGTGAATGCGAAATGTGAGATTCAGATCCAAGTGTTCACAGTTTCAAAAAAAAGTGATCAAAAACAGATGAAACATTTTAGAAAACAAATTTGCATTCTCAGTGAAATTTGAGAAAGCTTGGTAGATAGAGTGGTACCATAAAGCAAATAAAAAACCAATAAGGACAAGAAAGTAACTGTTGAAGTACAAGACATGCTTACGTAACACCACAGTGAACAACAGTGTGCAGCCTTCAGAAAGTCCAGCTTGTGAACTGCCTCTAGGAATTTTCTCTCAGTGCTGAAGAGAAGGAAACTGGAACAAAACATCTGAGAAAGATCAGCAATATGGACTGTATTTCCTAGGAAATTGTTTCTCTGCACAGCCTTCCATCTTCCATACTGAGAAAATAGGAAGGACAATGGCAAACCAAAGAAATAATAGAAGAGACTTTTCTAATCAAAATGATGCTAATTGAACTGTCACAGATAGTATTTGTAACTAAGTATATCTTAATGAATTTCTAAACTTGATAAGTACTCTTTTTATAACCATGTAAGCATATATTCAGTATGTGGGCTGTGTGTGTGTGTGTATAAGAGATAACTATCTACTGAAAAAGAAATGATAAACAAATTTACAGGTTTCTGAGTGAAAAATTTATTCCTATACCAAGTCAAATTATAATTTATATTTGTGAGGGAGAACAATAAAAATTGTCAAACAAATAATAGTTTGGAAGTATGACCTGACATACCTTTTAGAGAAAAAATTTTCAAGGTAATATGCTTGCTATAAAAACAAAACAGGATGAGGATTGTGCAAAGATTAAGAAAATAGTATGTAATAAAATTATGTCTTTTGTTAACGTACTGAAATAAATAGAAATACAAAATAAAATGATTTGATAAAAAATATAGGAGCTCAGACAGTCATTTGTTAGGAACATATTTCATATTTTTATTTCTAGTGGTGGAATTTTTTGAAAATTTTACTTTCTTCATTACTTTTATTGTTAACAGAATTTAACAACTAATATATATTATTTTTATAATGATAATGAAATGAAATGATTTTCATATTTCTAAAACAGAAAGTACTTTTAAAAGCTACCAAAGATAAAAGTTCAGTAATATGTTAGTTATGAAACAATGTAATAAAAAACAAAAATTGATGAAAATTAGAAAATATACCAAGTTGTCATAGGCAAATTTAATTTTAAAAGCCAACATAATACAAAGTATGTCAAATGTAATACATAAAGTATTAAAGAGTGGTAAGAAATTGAACAATAAACAAATAGTGGAAGAAAAGCATAGATATTAAAATAAACCCTGATTTATTAGAAGAAAAAAGCAAAAGACTTTTAAACAGAAAAAGTGATGAATGAAACCCAAACATTTAGCAATTCTCTCCACAGAGAAGGGAGAAATAGAGAGGGTTGGGGAAGAATAAATGCTAACTAGGAAGCCTTGGAGAGCAGAAGCTCTAGGTTGGTGTCCAAAAGCCTAAAACAGTGCTGACATATAGTCAGAACTGATGAGCAGTTCAGAGGTAAGAATAAATTTTGACTTAGTAGTAATTTAAGACATAGTAAAAAGCCATCAAATCAAGCAAATCACTTTGAAAATTAACTAAGATAAAGATAAGCATGATTAAATTCTACTTAGAAAAGAAGGAAATCAGAAAAATGGGACAGAAATGAATGTTTTAAATTTGTTGAACAAAGACCCTCTCAGAAAATATATTGTGACCCTGTTGAGTTTATGGACAAATTTTGTTAAAAAAAAAAACTAGAGAAAAAATATCTTTTTAAGCTATTCCAGAGAAAAAGAGATTTTCTCTGCAACTGTAGCATAATACCCACAAACATTGAACACTATTACAAAATAGGACATGATATTTATGAATCTGGATATATAAGTTCTAATTACAATATTAGTAAATTAAATCAAGCCACTAGTTAAAAGAATGTACCATGACTGAGTAGATTATTTTCTGCCAGAAGGCAAGGAAGGCTTAACATTAGTCATTTTATTAATAATTGGCATCTTTATGTTAATAGGTTAAAGAAGAAAAAACATGTATTAATAAATAGCAGAAAACTATGAAATTTAACCTGAATTCTAAAATAAATAAATAGAAAGGTATTTCTTTAATTATATACAATGAATTAGAAATTCATAATAAGATTTGTATTAGCTGGGTGTAGTGGCGCATGCCTTTAATGCCAACACACTGAAGGTAGAGGTAAGAGGATCACTGTGAGTTCCAGGGTAGTCTGCAACTACATAGTGACTTCCAGGTCAGCCTGGGCTAGAGTGAGACCCTGCCTTGAAAAAAGAATAACAAAAAAAATGTATATTGTCATACAAAAATTGATGTTTTTATTAGAAAGAGGAAGTAATAAAAATATTTGTTAAACATTGTTTTAGTGAAGGCAGTTTAAAAAAATCAAATAAAGGTCATCTGTAGTGGTGCACATCTTTAATCACAGCACTCAGGAGGCTGAGGTAGTAAAATTACTGAGAGTTCAAGATCAGCCTGGGCTACAAAGCGATGGAAATGTTTCTGTGTAGTCAGTGTAGAACAACCAGTGACTTAATAGACTTTATTGTTTTAAGTAACAGAAAAGTTCACTGAAGTTGTTACTACATAAGGCAAACTTCAATGCCAGAATGGAGGACTGTAATGCTGTTGGTCGCTGGTAGATGGAGAAGATGCCTGTGTGGAGTAGCCCCACTTCCTGCTTCAAACAAGATGGGGATATAAATGACAAGGATTGCATTTTATGTTAAAAGGCCTGGTGGGCAGCATTTGATGTCTTGATTTAATCTCTGAACTCGCCTTCAACTGCTAACACCCAAATAAGCCAGGTTTTCTGTCAGCCTTTCTGTGTAGTGTAGGTGGGGACACTGAGCTCAGGCAGAAAACCTAAGTTCACCTCCTCATTCTGCTGCTGCCTAATGCTGTAACCTTGAGCAGATTACTTAACTGAACTAAAGCTCAAACGTCAGCAGGAAAAAGATCAATTGTCCATAACTTTCACAGGCTGCTATAATACATAAATAAACTATCCTAATCCTTGGCATTTAATAAAAACAGTCAAGACAGAAAATATCATTCCAGGGTCTAGTATGCTAATACTATATAGGCAAAACCATTTGAGTGAAAGATAAACTAACAAACATGCAGGTATCAGGTGTAGCAGCCGGGGATATCCTGTGGAGGTGCTCAGGATATAAGCAGGGCAGAAGTACAGGGAGAGAGAAAGTGAATAGTGAAGGGACTCTTTAAATGCCAAGGCTCTTAGAGGCTGCCATCACTTGAAAACTTTGAGTTGAGAAGACAACCAATACCTCCTATGGGTTGTAATGTTCAGTTCCCGCATGTTTGCCATAGTGAAATCTGTACTAGAAAGAGACATTCTGCAACTCTTCTGGAGTTACATGGCAAATTCTTTAAAATCAGACACAATTCCCAGTTTCCTCCTGAAATTTTGTTTTTTTCTAACATAAATTCTCATACTTTAAAAGTATGATGGTTGGCAACTTAATGTAAATTTTAATGAATCACACAGATGTGTACATAGTCCATACATGCACATCTGCTTATTTGTACTTATCTATTCATTGCACTCTATTAGAAAGTGCCTTATTCCACTATGGGATCCTGCCTTTTGTCAATCTGTCTGCTTGCATCATGAGTAAATCTGCCTGGTAAGCAAGGTTGCAAGGACTTGTGTTATCATGTTGTCACAACTCTAGAACCCAGACACATTGATTCTTTAGGGTAATTTGACTTTGCTACAGGAACCACTGACAGGAATAAGAGGAGAAAGTGGAAATTTGTCTACATCAAATTACATCATACTAATATTATAGAACTTTATCAAGACAATAGGAGATAAAGTATTCTTTGGTGGCCAGGAAATCAGGGGCAAGAACTCCAGGGAGATGATGGGAGAGGCAAAGTGACATCTACATATTAAAGAAAATAAGCAAGAAGTGAACCAGGCTATAATTCCACCCTAGGGGTTCTGGTGACAAACCACTCAGAGTCTGACTTCATGGTACATGTCACCGCCAGCACCCCTCAGTGGAATTATAGCCTTGCATTACAGGGTTGCTTGTCTGTTATTATGCTCAGAAGAGTTTAGAAAATATGCCCAGTGTTGTTGAAATGAGAAGTAGAGGCAGCCAGGCATAACTTGCAATCAAGTTCTTCCTGAATATGTTCCAGGAGAGCTTTGATGGGCTGGAGCAGCTGCCACATGGCCTTGCTTTTTCAAAGAAGTCCATCTTCCATCAGGCTGCTTCTTTTTATCACTGGGCCACAAAGGTGGTAGCTTCCAATTTCCTGTCACTAAACCATGGAGCATTAATGACCAACTCCATGGTGGTGATAGCAACCCTAGAAGCAAACTAAACTGTTAGACTTGTACCTAAAGTTCCAAAGAAATGCCCTAGAAAAGTGCTAAATGCTTTTGAGAATTCTGACTTTCTTAATACAGAAGAACAGGTAGGTGATGAGAGGCCTGTGGATAAAACAAGAAAATTAAGACCAAAACACATAGGGAGCAATTTTCTGGGTCTTCTGGGAAAAATTGTATAAAAGTCTTTGGTGTGGATATTGCCACCATCACAATCATAGATCTCATTTCATTGAATTTTGGTAAGCATTTATCTAGAACAATAATTGACAGCATGCATCTTAATATTCTTAAGCCAAACATATAACCAGATTTTTTGCCACAAGAGGTATAAGGTCATGGATAAATTTCTTCAAAGTAAGACTTCAAATACTACATTAACTACCTTTACTCTGCTCCCTTTGTACTCTTAGCATAGTTTTCAAAGTATACCAGTTAATCCAGAAGTGAATAAATATTTGAGGGTATTTGTTCTATGTATTTACATATGGATGGATGGATGAATGGATGATGTATTAATGGATTGACAGACATTTTTATCTTATAATGAAAGTCATCCGAATAAGTAGGACATCCATGTCTCACTTCATAATCAAGGTCCTAAATCAGTCTACCCCCTGCCCTAATCTTCACCTTGGGCAGCTGTTCTTTAAGTTCATGCCACTCATTCTACTGAATGGCTTGGAATTTTCAAAACAAAGACTTCTAGTCATATAAAATCACCTGAGAAAAAGTCTAGAATAACTAACAACCTTAACATCGACATTTTCTTCCCAAATAAGTAGCATTATAGTTGTTTAATTGAGAAATGAATTGGGTGGTGAGATTGCTCAGCATTTATGATCAGGTTACAATTTCCTTCCTATGCAAAGAAGCTTGTATTTCCATTCCTAAATAAGGCTACATGTGGATACCTGAGAAATGATTCTGGCAGAACATCTGTGACAGCAAGTACCCTAACATCCCACAAATTTAAAAAATGAGGAGAAAGAAGATAAATGGAGTCTCTGAATCTGATACTAAATAACTTTATTGTTTCTTTTGTATTTATGCTAGCTCAACTTAACATAGAAATGCATGCTGAAGAACAAATGAGTAAGTTGGGAACTGTAATTCAGCAAATTTAGGCAAATAATTTGGTATTGTTTGCAAAACAGAAAACAAAGCAATTTAGAGAGGCTTAAACAGCTCTTCTTAAAGTTTCTTTTATGTACAATGAAACCATTCAGAATAATTGTAAATACTATCAAAGTCCACATTTATTATTTCAAATTGTTTTAATGGACAGCACCCTATGATGTCAGTTTCAGTCATTAAATTACTGTAAGAAGCTCTTTAGTTTTCTGCTCATTGGTAGAATGAAAAAGCTCAGTAGAACTTTTGGTTCTTAAGCTCCTCCTATGCCTCTGAAAATCAAAAACTTTGACCCTAGGACACAGACACAAAACATGGTGGCTTTTTTTATGGTATATAGACAACTCATGATTTTTGTTTAGTAAGCATCTTATCCTCTTGCTCACTGATTGAACATTTTGAAGTGGATAATTATTTCATCTATAGGTGATGAGTTTGGTTCTTGCATTCCAATAATTGGATCTTCCTCACTCTTGCCTGAACTATTTCACCTATGTCATCTAATACTGTGTTAAAAAGCAAAGATTCCTGCCTAGCCTTGTGATCTTGGGGAGGTTACATAACCCCTTTGTGTCACAGTTGCTGTGGTGGTTCAATGCAGGTGTCTCCTATAAACTTAGGTATTCTGAATGCTAGGTTCCCAGTTGATGGAGATTTGGGACTTAATGCCTCCCAGAGGCAGTGTATTATTGGGGGTGGGC
Source organism: Dipus sagitta (assembly GCA_036346955.1). NCBI lineage: Eukaryota > Metazoa > Chordata > Mammalia > Rodentia > Dipodidae > Dipus > Dipus sagitta. The sequence goes on along the minus strand of CM070774.1, from coordinate 40,887,925 downwards.
TTATGGGTATTATAGCCAGCTCCCCCTTGTTAATGTTTGGCACATTCTCCTATTGCTATTGACCACCTTATGTTGGCCAGGGGATGATGTCCACCCTCTGCTCATGCCAAGATTTTCCCCTGCCATCATGGAGCTTCCCCTCGAGTCTATAAGCCAAAATAAACCTTTTATTTGTTTTTTATTTTCCCCAAAAGCTGCTCTTGGTTGGGTGATTTCTGCCAGCAATGTGAACCTGACTGCAACAGTTGCTTTACTCAAAACATTGAGATAATACTGTTATTTACCTAACAGAGTTTTTGAAAATCATGAAGGCCTTAGGAGAATATAAGCGCTAATTTGTATGGCAACGTAATTATCATATATATGTGTGTATGTATTATATAATATATATGTCAGCAATTTATCAATAATAATATAGTGATTATAGCTGTTACTTTGTGAAATGTAGAAAACAATTGTGTTGGTGAGTTTTCATTTATTGCCTATCTGTTGTGGAGTTTTTGCAGGAAATGTAGCATACATCACATTGGAAAGATGAGTTCTGAAATGTTAATGACTATATCTTATTTTAACTCCTTAAAATGAGTTAGGAATCAATTTTAATTTTTCTAGATTAGGATTAAAATATTTACTTTGAGAAAAGCACTATAGTCATTTCCTATTGTCTGATTATCAGACAATTTTGATAAATATAACAAAAGGAAGTCAATAATGAATTGTGAGAAAGAAGGACTTTAAATGACATATATAGAGTCCACAGAGTCCACTTTTGCTTTATGGATGGAATAACTAAAACAGGAAAGGTTTTTGAAGTATTGTGACATATATAATGAAACTGGAACATTTGATGACTGTACTTCTGTT